>VDFB02270651.1:52981973-53497001 GCA_007258455.2 Sequoia sempervirens | reverse complement strand
CTCTAATAGTCTATTTAGCTACTAAAAAAATCCCTTGTATTTTTGGGTCTATTCACTTCACATCTCCTTTGCATTTAAGCTAAATGTAATGAGTCCACAATGTGGATATAAATCCAATATTACCATCCCATTTAGCCCATAGAAATCATTGAATAATTCTAATTAAGTCCTCCTAACCTTTATTAGATTTCATCCAATAGAATTAGTAGTAAACATGTATGAAAAGGAATATTTTATTAACTTGGATTTTACTAACTAAAGAAAGATATTTATTCCCCCAACTATAAATTGTATTCTTGACTCTATTAAGATACCAACTCCGCATATCAAAGAGAGAAGCCCCAAGATACCTCATGATTTCCCCATGTTTAATTTGTTTCCATTCCTAGGGTAATCAATGAGGAGTAGGCCCTACCTAAATCATCAAGAATTCAGTTTTATCATTAGTAAGTTTAGATCCTAAAATAGCACAATACAACTCCAATATATCCATCGTATTAGAGATAGCTTTTTCAAAATTTTGTAAGAATAACAAATTGTCATTAGAATAATGAGAGTTAAAAACAATTTTTTTTTGTGAAATAGAGATTCCTAAAATGAGCTTCATTTTATTGGCACTTTGAAGCATATATCCAAAAAAATCAACTATAAGAACATAGATAATATATGGAGCTAAGGGACATCCTTGTCAGATGGATCTCTGCAAGGAAAGGATTATGTGATGTTGTTAATAACAATTTGAGCATTAGCACCTTGAAACAATATTTGGATATGATCTTGAATTTTAGGACCGAAGCCCAACCATTCAAGCATGTTAAGGATAAAATTCTACTAAATACTTTGAAATATTTAATTTTGATTGTGGTTGTAGTGAATAAAAGTGTACATTGAAAAAACCATTTTTATTTTAGTTTCTAAGTTATTTTAGGTTGTTATTTCACATGTATGATTTTAAGGTTTGATTCAATTATTTTGGTGGCCTTACTATCCCAAGACCTATTGAACCACTTAGACATATTACATTGTCCTATTAAGAACCACAACAATCCAATTCTTAATAGTTTACTCATCAAAAATATGATTACTACATACAATCTCAACCTCTAATTTTAAAAGGTCTAAAAGCATATAATTCTACAAGGTATATATAAGTTTTGACTTTGAAATATTTAATTTCTATTGTGATTGTAAAATAAACAAGTGTATATCCAAGTATATTTCCATTTTAGTTTTAGGTTGTTTTGGGTTGATGTTTTGGATGCATGGTTTAGGGCTTAATTCAATTATTTTGATCCATGACGTATTCCATCACTTAGTCATGTTATATTTCTCATTTAAGAACCTTGGAGATCTAGTTTATTGAAATTAACTTACCTTGAATGCAATCTCATCCTCTAATTTTAAGAGAGTGTCCAAAAGAAAAATTATATGAATTATATACATACACTTTGAAATATTTAACTAATTTTAGAGTAGAAAAGTGTATATCCAAATATATTTACATTGTAATTATAGGTTCTTTTGAGTTAATTTTTGGGAATGCATGATTCTAGAACTTGATTCAACCATTTTGGTGGCCTCACTAAGTTTCATTAGTTAGATATGCTCCATTGACATATTAAGAACCTTGGTGATCTATTTCCTAGTAGTTTACTTATCCTAGATGTGATCACAAGATGTAATCTTATCCTCCAATTTCAAGAGGAAGTCTAAAAGCATAAATATGTGACTTCATATAAATGTTGACTAAAATATTTATTTTTTGTTGTGATTGTATATTAGTAAAGTGTATATCCAAATTTTATTTATTTATTTTATTTTTAGGTTATTTTGGGTTGATGTTGTTGCTTCATGATTCTAAAGCTTTATTCAACTATTGTGGTGCCCTCATTGTCTCAAGCCTTGTTCCATCAATCAAACATGGTACAATGCCTTATTAAGAACCCTATTGAATAACCACCCTTGGCTACTATTTTTTTATAAACCAATTTTATTAAACCTTCGATTCCATCTTAATTGACCAAACAACTTTACTTCTTTCCAATTTTAGAAGTGATATATTGATAACCTTACCCAACCATAGCTATAGTAGTGATTCTATGCCACAATCTCACATTTTAGTACCAATAGAATATGAAATATCATGATAAATCTCTAGACCAAATTTATATTCCTTGAGGGTTCATTCAAAATTCCCTTGTCTATGTATCCATTTCTTGGAATTAGAGGCTTCATAGTTCACACACCAAAAATAGAAATACTTCATCCACACAAATAGGATGAGATATCTAACCTCTCTTTGGAATCACACCCATTGATTGAGATATGTTTCCAAATCAATCCATATATAATAGGACAATGTTAAACATGGCCCAAATAAATGTTAGCACAATATCAACAAGAAAAGATAAAATCACATAAAGTCCAACTCATAATTACATCACATATATACATAATGATCAATTCAACATACAACCTAGACAAAAATAATTTCAAGAATATTAAAAAAGTGGCTCTTCAACCTAAGAGTTGTTTTAAAGAAATTAACTTCAATTAATGCATAAAAAATGGACCAATGGTCCCAAACATTTTCCCTTAGCTTTCTACCATCTAGTCATTTAAAGACTATTTCTTAATTATTAACAACTGCAAAAAAAAGATTTAAATCTTAACATACTTGCCACCTTAGGTTGCCCTTTTAAATTATCTCTAACTTATCCACCTTAGGTAAAACAAGAAGCATCTAAGATATATTTATTTAAAAATATATTTATACAATTATTTATAAATTAATTTAAGAACACACACACATAATATTCACATTTGTTATTCTTACCACATACAGTTAATTATAGCTAACCAAAAATTAATCATGATCAGAATATAGTTCAAGCCACACAACTTTACCCACTAATAGGATTGTTGCCACAAGATGAAATACACAATAGTACTAAATGATATGTGTCCATGTGACCGAGTAGAAAAATCCCAACTACCACTAGTGAAAAATAAGATTGAAAACAATCCAAATAGAATTACAAAATGACATACAAATAGAATGATTAGGAACATATTAGAATCCAACAAGATTGCAACCACTTACACCATATTAGGTGCTCCTTCTCTAAATAAATATATTTATATTCAGTACAATTTTCCTATCAATGCACAACTAAAATCAATCAACTAGAGCTAATAAATTAAAAATAATTTGATAACTAAATAGATGAATTTGTAAATTCAAACTAGTTCCACTATCTCCTATACAAATCTCTACATAAGGAAATTGTCAACCAATAATATTATCGAAAGATCATATAATTCATCTAATAACCATTTTCATAATTATCCTCGAATAGGTTCAAATAGGATGGCGAAGGCCCATGGCACACTTCTTGTAAATATGGAAGACCTAGTTTTGTGGATATTGAAGATTGTTGATGTGCAAGATAAGATTATGGATTTTGGATAAGATCACAAATTTGAAAGTAAACATTACTACTATGATTCTATCTAGAAGATCAAAACATTAGATTTGTTCAATTCTCATCATTTGTAAATCCTTCCAACCTTAAATCTCAATCATTGTCTTTCTATCATAATACATTATTAAGTAAAGTTCATTTCAAGATATGTGAAACCCTAATTCCTTTTATTTCAATTTTAATTACATCAAGAAACATTCTACAATGACAATTAGATATACAACGTCATGTCTTGATCACCACACATTTTTTAAAAAAAAACTAAAAATATAAAATAACTCTTAAATAAATAAAAGATAACTTTTTAATTTTTTAAAAAAATCTTAAATAATTTTGAAATGAAATAAAATAAAACAACACTTATTAATATCAAGTGACTTTTTATAAAACATTGTAAAACATGAATGTGTTAATAAAAACTCTTATCTTTTATTTTAAATTTAACAATAATTTACATGTCCAAAATAATAAACATAATATTCTTAAAATAAACATCACATAAAATTTATGTCTTCATATATATAATAAATTAATTAATTTAAATTTTTTTTTATTTTTTTTTTAGTAAATAAAATTCACATACTTCTAATAAGTATTCATGGGAGACTATTATTTTTCTCTCCTGTGGTCTACAAGGTAGTTGAAAAGATTGATAAATTGTTAGCAAATTTATATCTTAGCTTTCGTCATGGATGAGCAAATTTGTATCATAGCTTTCGTCATGGATTGCTACCATATAATATCTGTCTTGTTTAAGACAAATGATTTTAATGACCTAAACATGAAGTTTCAGGTTCCCTGATGGGTATTCGACAAATGCAATAAAACTAATCATACCCTGAATCTTTGTCTGAATCTTGGTTTACTCTTGTGCTCACGCGACGTGGGGTTCCTGTACTCACATCCGCCAGTGCTATATAAATGGAGACAACTGGTATGAAAGTGACAGGCTCTCAAGGGGTATTTGTGGTTCATTACAATGCTTTATTCATTTGTATTGTATGAGGCGATGTTGCAGATGAAAACGGCTGAACTATAATCGTTCATAAACTACTGTAGCAATCGTTGTATTTAGGAATAGAGACAGATAACGAGTCAGGAGACGCATGCAACATATTTAACCTAATCTTCCTTATTAGGTTTTGAAGGTCAGATGTGCAACCACATTTTGGATAGACAATACATCCCTCCTCTGCTCTATTTGTGTTGTATATTACAGTATGTAACGATTAAATCTAAAGTATTTTGCAAATCTACTATAGCTTGTACATTTTAATCAGCCCTACCCTGCATAGAGTAAAAATATCAGAAAATCCTTGTCAATTGGTAAATTGACTACTTTGCCGTACAATCATTATATAGATGCCCTTCGATGAAATACTGGGCTATGGCGATGATGATTGATAACGATGGATGTTCTGTTTGAGATGTAATAGGACTCTAGGAGAGCACTTATTTCGAAAAAGTCGGTCAATTCTGTGGAAAATGTTCTAATTAGGAATCATGTTTTGCTGGACATTTGTTTGGCTGTGAGAAAAAGATCTACAGACAGAGAGGTTTTTGTTCTAATGAAAATGATGGTCAAGGCGTCAACGTGTTAATCTGAGATAAATTAATGTAACAGTAATTTCAAATAAAGTGGCATGTAGTAAAACTGATGATCGAGTCAATCACGGGATTGTTTGGCAAATTTTACATGATTGGGTCATATATACTAGGCTATTGTTGATTAGTAAGCACTTTTTTTAAAAACCTTGATTAGGAACTAGATTGAGAAATAAGTGGCTGTCCGCAATTTGCAATGATCTTATTTTATTATTATCGAATGACATTATAGGGCAGCTGCCACCACAAATGATCAGACTAGCTTTCCAAGTGGATAACGTAGTAGGTTCTGGGCTTGACTTTTTATTTGTCTGTGGTGTGGATGAGGATTCATTATGTACTATTGGAGAGGTTGTAGAAGGGGCTCACCTTGTAAAGAACGATGCTCCAGATTGATGGACTAAACTCTCGATTCTTCTATGATAAAACAAAAAAACAAACATAATAATTTAATATATCTTCGCATTGATCATGTACCTTTACTTATATTTTTGATTGTTATGATCGAATTGAGTGTTGCTTTTAAATATTGAGATATGCATATATACAAATCTAAAAATTTCTACTACTGAATGGTAAGTAACCCTTTTCTATAATTCTCTGTCCCATCAAATTGAGTGTTAGCTTTTAAATTTTTGGGATATGCACATATACAAATCTAAAAATTTCTCCTACTGAATGCTAAGTAACCCTTTTCTATAATTCTTTGTCCCTATGTGTTTCATTTACACGAACTGCAGAGAACAAGTCAAAGATTTCCATTTCCTTGGCATTGTTTTCCCTCCCTATAATCCCCTGCTTCCAATGATTGTTAATTAGGTGTTTCAAGAGATCAACGTTAAGGACTTAACATTGAAAACGAGTTTCGACAAAAAATATTTTGGTAAAAATGGGACATAACAGTCAAAATAAGTTTTGATTTGTAAATAACACATCAATAAGGATAGTCATATTATCAATTTGCAAAGAGTTCAAATCAGCAGCTTGATGTTCCATTTTGGCGCTTACTGTCCAAGAAAGTAAATAAAATCAAACTTTGTACTAACAATCAATTAATAATTATTGAAATCAGAGAAAGAAACACTTTGGAAAAGGTGATTATTTTAACTATGTACACAAATCAATTTACTATTTACTTTGGAAATTGTGCTTGAATTTGGGAAACAAGAAAACAGTACACCAGGCAAGAGGATAAGAAGACTAAAAGTGCAAGGGAAAGAAAAGATGAATAGCATAAAACTATTACAAGAGAAAAATCTTAAGTCATGCTAAATGCTAAAGCAGAGTGAACCTTGTCTTTGGAGGCAATTGAAGTCTTGTGGATTATTTCAAAATTTGAACTGCTGATGAAATCGGTTTGAGATCAAAAGTCTGTTTTATTAGTGCTGTCTTTAATTGCAGTAGGCCAACATATATAAAAATCTCTAATTGAATAGTCCCAATGAAAAAATACAATTGAACTTGGCAAGCTGAAAATGGAACTTGTCTACCCTCTGGTAGGCTTTTATTGAAATAGATTTGAAAAAATGCCTTCTATCAATGCTTGGCTAAGGTAGCCAGACCACCAAAAAGCCCAGATAGTGAAAAAATAAAATAATATCCACGCTTAGCTGTGATTCGAATCCCTAAACACTTTATTAAGCCCGTGTTTCAGTCTCTTCTACAGGTACAGCTTATATGAGAGAGACGTGATCCATTCTTGGGTTCATTATGGGGGCTTAAACTTTCTGGAATTCTCATCATCTGCTGCTAGAGCCTCTGGTACTGTAATTAGCTTGATCAGCTCAAGAAACCTGACCATCTATATCCCTTCTAGTAATATCAAGTTGACCAACCATTTTGAAAATCCTGCCAACTGAACTCTTCCATTGCATCTCTTACCATAATCTGAAAAACAATTTCACATTAACTGTGGCATGGATTGCTCTATCAAGAATCAAATAAAAGAATGTCTAGAATAATGTTCCTCCTAATTGGCAGTAGACCAAATTACTGTAGACTAAACAATTTGAGAGCTAGCTCATTAGAAGAGGACCTGGGTATCCGATTCAATAGGATCTCTTTTTAAAGCAAAAGCTATCTTTAAAGATAAATTCCAATATCCTGAATAATTCTGATTGGCAGAAGTATTACATTCATAAACAACCAGGTCAACTTAGGAACATTCCAAAAAGTGATCCAGATAGAAACCATCTTCACATGACTTTTCTGCTCAAATTTCAACTGTCTGCTGATTCAGAGATCGATATCTCCATATCTCTTTCACAACAAAATCTGCATCTAGAAACTTTGCAATGAAAACCCATAATCTGTAGACATCTTCAAAGTTGCTCAAAAAGCTTAGTGACGCAGTCACAGCTGCTAATCCTACAATTTTGTCCCCTTTATCTCTCTGTTCATCCTTACCTTGCCCATTACTATATTTTGGCTGTAGAAGAGTAACCTTATCTGCATGTTTAACTGGAAAGTAGAAATTACAAAGAAAACCGCAGCTAATTGAGATGTTGTTTCGATCTGCTAGCCTCTGCACAAGCAAGGGTTCAACCAATTCTCCTTTCCAGTCATACAGGTTGAAGGCAACAGCAGCTCCCCTCTCAAATTTTATTTTTGGTCCATATATTTTCACCAAGCGAAGGCCATTCTCAGAACTAGGATGGCGAAGTTGCATTAGGGCACTGACAAGCCAATTGATAAGATACCTCAACCTGTTGTTAATTGTAATCAAACCCAAACAATCTGCATGATCAAGGCTTCTGCAGTTAATTTGGGGATCTCTACTTGGTCCCTCCCTGCTATTTACACTCTCACTTTCTATACTTGACTTCTTCTCTTCTGTAGGAGTGCTTTCATCAAAAGAGTTCTCTTGCTCCTTTTCAAGTATCTCAGCAAGTGCCATTTTTTTCGCTGGTTTGTAATCAATTGGAGTATTAATGGCTGTTTGTGAGGTCTCTCCAGTAGACCAAGATGTTATACTGCTAGTTGTCACTTCTTCTGCCTCTCTCTCTTGTATTTCTGAAGTTTCAAATGGGTACTTAGGATGTATTTCTCCTTGTTCAGAAACAATAGCACTTTGCCCCTGCCACTCTTTCCCATCTAATTCTTCAATTTCTTGAACACTAGAACTTCCCTGCTCTCTTAATTTCCATGTATCTCTCTTTTCTTGTGATTCTGAAGATTCAAGTAGGCACTTGGGATGCATTTTTCCTTGTTCAGAGACAATTGCACTTTGCTTTTGCCACTCTTCCTTGTCTTCCAGTTCTTCAATTTTTTGGACACTTGAACTCCCTTGTTCTCTTGATTTTCTTGTCTCTCTCTCTTGTAGTTCTGAAGGTTCAGTTGGGTGCTTGGGATAGATTTTTTCTTGTTCAGAGACAACATCACTTTGCCTCTGCCACTCTTCTACATCTTCCAATTCTCCAATTTCTTGAACACTAGAACTCTCTTGCTCTCTTAATTTCTGGTGTCTGCTATCATCGTCCCCCGTATATTCTTCATCTGTCAACACCAAACTTATGCTGTCAAAAGATCTCTGAGGGTGATGTTGTTTGGATTTTCTCATTTCAAGTCCAGGTTCAGTCTCCATTGCAGATTCTGTGCCACTAGTTTGATAATGGTCACTCTCGGACTCATGTTCCAAAATCTCTTTTTGTTTTGCTGTCTGAAGAATAGAAACTGGACCAGAAAAGGAGCTTACGGTAACAAGTTTATGGTGGTCCAATGAGGATGCTTCAGCTTCAACACATCTCTCATGAACCTCTTGAATTTCTTCCTGTCCTTCTCCGGAAGAAACAGACAAGGGAATTCTTCTTATTGGCATTATCTTTACCATCCCAACCCCACTTGTCACAGCGGAATTATCCAACACATGAACACTAGATTTCTTCACAAACAGGCATCCAAATCCTGTTGGATCTGTTCCGTAAACCTTGAAGAAGGAACTGATAATGAAATCTGGCTGAAAAAGTGAGAGTCCAAGGGAGTCCATATCTTTTGGGCCCAACGCACATGCATCCAATAGGACATGCCAACCTTTCTCCTGAGCTTTGTTCATCCATTGGTATGAATACTTTGCACCTGTAAGCTTAGATTGTACAGGAAATACAAACAACCCCTTTGCACTGGCATTTTTCTTTTTCTTCTTTTCTACCAACATTTTTCGCAACTCTGCAGAACAGATTCTCAAGGAAGGCCATTTGAAGTAGGCAGACATGACTTTAGCTCCCTTTTGCTTGGAGGTTTCAATCATAAAATTCAAACCCTCACTCTCATAATCATACACAGTCAGAAGTCTTTTGTTGATATTAAATGGATATGACTCTGCTAAGATCTTGAATGCTGATCCTCTGTTCGAAGTGAATACCAAGCTGTAGTTGCTCTCCATTATGTTCATAAAACTAAAAATCCTATTCTTGATTTCATCTTCCAGACTTCCTTTTTCTGGGGCTCCATACCGAGCTTGGGAAGAGAGATTTGCTGTAGTATAGGAGATGTTGAAGGAAGAGGTGGCCAATTCCAACTCCTGCTGAAGGTGAGAAAACAATCCCATGCCGAAGTAATCCATGCAAACATGATCATTCCTCTTTAAGTAGTCATATTCTCCGCCTCTAAAATCATCTGCAAGTCGAGACTCCTCATACTTCGGATACACTTCTATGAATTTTGCATATGCATCGTGTAGAGAAGGGAGAGATTCATGATTAGTAAATTTGGTATCTTTTAAGAATGTCAAAGTAGAGTTCACAAAATCTCTGTGCACAACGTTAGTATAATCCTCCTTGCCCTTCGATCCAGATAGAACGCCACATGCACACCCTGCGTCAGAGCTCCTCTTCTGTTCTTCACCTCCAGCAAAGCAAGCCAAAAACCTGCACATACCGCAACGCATGGATGATCATCAACTGTCCTTCTCCACGAATTAAATTTTCCTTAGGTGAGAAGGGCCCCAGGGCACATCTGCAAAGTGAAAACTTATGTAGCCCTTGAAATACGTTTTCCCAGTATCCCATAAGATGGGTCAAACATTGCAAAACTGTGATGCTTTCCCATATAGCAACCTGTCCACTGGCATAAGCCCCTTGGCTTTACATGGACATTAGACTATACACGAGCAACACGATATCCAATCCCGCACTGGTATAACCTCATTAATATTCTATCTTTTGGCCAATACGTTAAGATAACTATTTTACTGCTCTAGAGGGTATTGGAAACATTTCCAGTAAGTTGTTCCACACTACAGAGAAAACATGCACTGATTGACTGAAGCTGTTGAAAGTTGCAATCCACACTTCTGTACAGAACCTCAAAGTCTCATCACGAAATAGGCAAGTAGCACAATGTCAGAAACTTACCAGCTGGAAGAATTTCCCAGGTCAAAATTCTAGCTATTCAAAAATTTGAACATGGCATAAGAAAAAGGACTGGTGTTTGGCAAAAACCTCAGGCTGAGTGTGGCTTCGCTATGGGTGTTGGAAATTGCACGCCACACTTCAAGGAAAAACCTGATAGTCTCCTCATGAAATAGGCAAGTCGCTCAGAGGTAGAGCAGATCATCGGCAGGGTCTGTCCAAAAATTTCAACAGACATGTCATTGGCACCATGGGAAATGAACATGCTGCAAAGTTAAGCACCAAGATAATCGCTATTAGGAACCCAAATTGCAAATGGGTAAAATTCAGCAGCTATGTAAATATGATCCCTGTTTCTTCAAGGGTCCCAAAGAAATTGAGACTTTCCACTCTACAAGAGTAGGTTTACATGTTTTCTCCCGCTTTTCAAGTGCGTAAATTTATTCTATCCTTTCAAGTGCATAAATTTGACCTAAACTTTAATTTAAACAGCATTCTTTTCCCTTAAGAACCCTTCTAATGCCTGTTCATCTGACGATTAATCCTGTCTTTTACTAAAAATTCAAGGACACATATCTACCCAACCGTTCAAAAGAAACCAAAATGGCCTTTCGAAACTGCAAGCTCAAAGCCAGCATGGATTTCAGAGTACCCATCTATTCAATTTGTAACAAAAATTGCATTAGAGCACATAATTTCACTAACCTGTTATGCCCACAGTCTGTCTGCTGATCGGGAGCCATACTCTGCCTCCAAACCTATCCTCCTTTGCTAAAAGCATGAACAAAATCTGAGCAAGAATATGAAAATCGAAATCCACCACTCCCCTTAGAAAACACTGCAGCAACAAATCAAACAACACGAAATTTAAGCAATTTTGATCCAACTATTATATCCCTTGGGTACCATTTATTCAAAACTGGTAGATACCCGGCCTGTGGAGTGTGACGTCCAAAAGTTGGGCACTCATGCATCACGACAAACAGAATCGTACAAACACAACATATAATTGACCCAAGTAAACGTCTAGTGGCCGGCAAGTATTCTATGGCATTCCTTCTTCCCGTGAGCAAAATGCTTCAATTTTGCACCGTAAGAACTCGTTTTTTTCAATTCTGGATTCATGGAACACGTTCAGTTGCAATTTGCACTAAACAAGAACTCTTACAAAACTCGTTCTATGCAGGCCTATGAGTTGACCCGAATTATGGGGCTGATCATTAAAAAATTGATGGCTAGATGCCTGAATATATCGGAATCTCCCCATTGATAATGATAGAAATATAAGAAGAAACGAAATATTTAATGGGATAATAGCAGCTGCATATTGGCAAAATGAGAGGCCGAAAGCTCACTAAAATGGTTAAGAATGTTCCAAAAACAACTTCCTGTTTGGCCTCACTTCAATTTGTGTTTGTTTAAGAAGAAATGTGATAACATTTACTGTCTTAATGTTATGCAACTTGTTCATGCATGAGGTCCACCAATTAAATGTCAATTTATATTTTATAACGTCAGCAAATCATAGCTAAAACCAGGGAGAAAATTTCAACAAGCGTACCGGCCTCTGTATATTATTAATAATTATTATTTAAAAATGATTTATATTAATTCTTTTTCTTAAATTTAAGGAATGGTAAGGCGATGCTCATTTGTTAAGAAAGTCACAAGTGTAAGCCTGACACATCTTTGACGATATCATACCCTTTGTCTTGTATGCGAATGGCTTGTTTTGCTTCTAAGGTAACCTCTCATGGATGAATTAAATTAATAATAAAATGAAATAGTACCTTTTATTTACATAAAATAATAATAATATAGAAATGGAAAAATATAGGCTGTTTTGTTTCTAATAAAAGTTTTTACAGATTAATGAAAATAAGAAAAACAAAATAAATTGTACCTTTCTTTTTATATTGTTTGTTGTTTTGATAAACAAACAAAATCAAATTGTATCTTTTATTTGGACAATTTCTATTCAACATTCTTGAATGTATTTACTAATTAATAGAAATTCAAAATCATGTTGTATTGTGATTTCAATTAATTAATAAATATGGTCAAATGCATACTTGATTCTGTATGGTATTGTGTTGTTTTTAGTATGAAATTCCACAAATACACAAATAATATATAATTTAGAAGAATGATAATAATAATTAAGTATGTGATATTATATTGTTTTAACTATGAAATTTGACAAATAGACAAATAAAATATTATTTAAAAGAATGATAATAATAACTAAGTTGTATTTTATATTTCTTTGTATTGCTTTGAGTATAAATTATTGTAAATAGATAAACCTTCACATCAATAAGAAGTGAGATGAAATTAATGCGACAATTTACAATTTATAATGTTAAATAATTGTACAAGTTATAAAAATAATTACAAATTGTATATGGCAATACATTATAAAGATATGTTGATAATATTAGTATTAACAAGAATCTTAACATGAATCTTAACATAATGGAGCATGAATCTTAACATCATCTCTTGGAACATCCGTGGGTTGGAGTCCCCGGATAGGAAATACACCATTAGAAGGTTTATGAATATGGAACCTAAGAGAGACATTGTCCTCCTGCAAGAAACTAAAGCAATTGGCTTCACACTTGAAGTAAATTTGAAATTCATCTGGAAGGAAGCTTGTCAGTTCTCCACCAAACATGACAAGGGGAGGGGTGGAACTTCCATTCTCCTTTCTAATAAGTGGAAATACTATGTCACCAGTAATGGATCCTTCCCCTATAACAGGGTGGTGTGGATCATCGTGGAGAAAGATGGGAATAATATTGGTATCTATTCGGTCTATGCCCCTAATGATCATAGGGAGAGGGCCCAGCTCTGGAAATGGATGGCAGATCAGCTACCTCAAGTCCCCTGGGTAGTTGGTGGAGACTTCAACATGGTGGAGCAGGTTGAAGATAAGTGGGGTGGTGTCGATGTCTCATGGAAAGGGGTTGGGAGACACTATTGGCAAAGGTTGAAATACAAATTGAACCTAATGGATCCATTAGAAAATGGAAAAAGGGATTATAAGGGGGTTTGGTTCACGTGGTGCAATGCTCAGAAGGGTAAGAAGAGGATCTACTGTCGCCTTGACAGGTTCTATGTGAATAAGGATGAGGTAAGTTTTGTTCCAGATGTCTCAAGGAAACAAATCAGTGTCTGCCCATTTACCATGTCTAACCACCACTTGATAAAAGCCTATATTTGCACAAGGAAGAATGTAGGGGTGGAAGGGGCTAAAAGGGGAAAGTTCATCCTCAACACTCAACTATTGCAGGATGTTGATTGCAAAGATGGAATTGCCTCTATCAGAGAGATTAACAAATGGATGTTGAAAGGGGAAAGTGATATCTCAAGATGGGAGCACAACGTTGAAACTTGGAAAAAATTCCTTCAAGTCATTGGGAGGAAATGTGCCAAGGACTTGAGGCATGAGGAGAATAAATTGCAGGAAGAGTTAGTGCTTGCAGAGTCCAAGATTTAGGATGCACTGAATAACCTAGTGCTTAATGAGGAGTTGATTTGGTGCAAGGACAATCTCAGGAATCTTCAAGCCAAGAAAACTAAAGGTCTCAAGATCAGAGCCAAACTAAATTGGTTATGCCACGGGGACAAAGGATCGAAGTTCTTCTTCAACTTCATTAGGGAAAAAATTCATAAGGATCAGATCAGCCAAATTTGGGAGGGGGGAGAGCTCTTCACCTCTTAGGAGGAGATCCTAAAGCAATTCCACAACTTATACAAAAAAAAATTTACCTCTGAAAGTAATGAGGAGAACAACAAGAATGCTAGGGAATGTATCAAAATGATCATTCCCAAAAAGATTGGGCAAGACTGTGCTGCCAAGCTGGCGACTGCCATCACCATGGAGGAAATTGTGAAGGCCATCAACTCCATGAATAATGACAAATCGCTTGGCTACAATGGGCTCCCGGTGGAATTCTTCAAGGAATTTAAAGAATGGATAAGTGAAGACCTTTTGCAGGTGTATCAAAAGGCCCTGGAGAAAGGATCACTGGGAAAGAACATAAACAAAGGTATCATCAAGCTGCTCCCAAAAGGGGGAGACAAAACTTTAATAAAAAATTGGAGGCCCATAACGCTTCTAAATGTTTCCTACAAGATTCTAGCAAAAATCCTGGCCCTAAGATTAGTTAACATCCTCCCCAAGTTTGTAAATAGTACTCAAACTGGTTTTATTAAAGGTAGGTATATCCTGGAGAACTTGATCACAAGCTGGGAAGCAATGGAATGGTCAAAACAGTCAGGTCAGAACTCTGTTATGTTGTTGTACTTTGAAAAAGCCTATGATAGAGTTGAATGGTCATTTCTAAGGACTCTGGAAGCGTTTGGGTTTCCTAAGGAGTTCTACAAGGTAGTGGTCATCCTCCTTTGTGATGCCAATGCACAAGTGGATGTCAATGGTGTTCTTTTAGAAGAGATCAAGCTTGGCAGATCCATTAGACAAGGCTGCCCACTGGCCCCTGCACTTTTTGTGATTGCATCTGATGCCTTGCACTATTTTCTCAGAGACGCAACAATTTCACCCAAGGTCCAGGGGATAATCCTGCCTGACCAAAATGAGCTAATCAACATCCAATTCATGGACGACACCACCATTTTCATTGAGTTGGATGAAAAGAACCTGGAGACCCTTTTGGGGAAATTGGATTTATTTTGTCTGGTTGTTGGTGCCAAAGTTGTCATTTCCAAGTCTTGCTTTCTTGGCTGGGATGATACTCCTCCTAGTTGGCTCCAAAAATACAGGTGAAGCCACAATAGTGGTTTACAATTGAAGTGAGGAAGGAAAACTAATAGAAAATGAATGCATGGCAAAAAAAATTGATTTTAGGGGTTCGTACGAACCTATTGGTTCAACTGAACCCATTAGGGGTTCGCTAGAACCTAGGTTTTGGCGAACCCTCCTAATACTTTCCTGCCAAAAAATCCATCAAAACCCCTTATAGAAGGGGGGTTCGAATGAACCCTGGTTCGAGCGAACCCCCTTTATTCCTCATCCCCTCCCTGAGACACAAAAAAAACCTAAATTTTGGCACTTCGGAGCTTGGGTTGAGGATGAAAATGGAGGAATCTTCACAAACCCAACTTAAATCAGGTAGTCCTCAAAACGAGCTATCCAACGAATATTATTTTAATATGTTTTGGTTTTATTATGTATTTATTTTTTTAGTTTTATTAAACATAGGTTTTTCATCGAAAATGAAGGTCTATTTTCTGCACATGTGGAAAAATAGCGGATTATCAAAAAAAAAATTGAAAAATATGAGTGCATCAGATATTGAAGTCCTTGATCCAACAAAAAAATAAAATTGAATTTTGATATATACAAAAAGTTATCGTTATCACCCGAAGCTATGTCACGAATTGTAATTGGTTTGACTTGAAACTTGATTAAAGAAAAAATTTCAATAAAAACCTAACCAAGTGGAAGCACTAGATATCGAGTTAAAAATCTAAATTGAAAGAATTAGAATTTTATCCTTCATGAAAAAAAAATTATGTGTTATACGATGTGCAAGCTTTTTAAAATATTATTTTTGAAAAAAACTAGTTTTTGTGGGAGATGGAAAAATAAGTACAATCTAATTCCAAAACTTTTGAAAAAAATATTTTTAGAATCTACAAACAAAATGTGATGAGACTCTAGTTTTCATCATCTTCAAATTCTTCATGGTTTAGCCGCTATAGGTGCCTGAATGTGAAGATTTAGTTTGAAAAAATAATTTCAGTGTCCAGTTTGGCCAAATATTGTAAACCACTTGGTCGTGCCCACAAAAGGATATGAAAATCACGGCAAAACCTATCCTGGGAATTGGACATTCTACCAGGCGACTAATATCTCTTCATGGTCATTCATTTACTTGTCAAACCAGGGAACGTATACTTTAAATGGAGCAGCACTATATGTGCACCAAGAACCAGTTTCAATCACAACCTATGAAAAAGAAATACTTGGAAAGAGATTCTACCTATGCTACAGGAAGGTAATGCAAAGTTCTCTTAACTCATCCATAATTTAACCAAAGCAGAAATCATAACAGCTATGACTAAGAAGCAAACTATGAACTGGCCTTATCCTGCAGGAACAGACACAGGGATGGATTCCCGATGCTGCAGGAACAATATAAGACTAAGTTTGCACAAAAACTTCAAAGATGAAATCTAACTTATGATCAACAGAAAATGAACAGCTAACTAACTAACTACAGATACTTACTAAGTGGGCCCCCTTAACAAGCATCAACTAATTACACAAGTACTGAACTCAGAACTTCATCAAACTTTATTCATAAACTCAGAATGGTATACATTGTTTTGTTCATATGAAAACTAACAACAAACTCTATCTCTTGTCATATAGATTCTGCTTTTATTATCACACTAACTCTTACATGATATCCTTTCTATCTCACTATGCTTGCTCACTCACACAGGAGGAACACTTATTTAAATCAGGAAAACAACTAACTATCCCTAACAGAGAAAGACGTGGATGTAAAATGTATCCCGAAATCGAGGAATAGACTTCATAAATGAGTTTATCCGTTCAACCCGACCCAGAGAGAATCTAGCACTCCACTCTTTCCAGATTGACTGACATTTTAAATCCTTCCCAACAGTTTCGGTCAAAGAGTCTTCGCCAGAGCTTCCTCGAAGTCGTGCAGGAAATGGACTTTACTGCAAGGCTGAGATTGGCTGCGCTTGACTCAATCATACTTTCTTCAACAACCTGCAAAACACAAGGTAACAGATGCAAAAGAAAAGACGCATGGCACATACACAATATCCATTTATTAATCACATATTTAAATCTATTTCATCATTCAAAAACTACATGAGTTATACCAGTCATTTGGGGAGTCAAACGGGGTAATAAATATAGACATGTCAACATGATAGGCTGCAGGAACATGAAAGTGTATTGCTACAGGATATCCCCCAATAAAAGGTTTCTTAAAGAGTTAAACAACCATGAACAACAAAAGTGAGGGTAGTAAAAGTACACCAAGATATCCAAATTATGAGCATATTTTGGGCTCATCATTTTCCCCTACTTAACCCAATGTTGGTCCTCCAACATTAAACTTTCTGGTGGTCTCTCTGAAATCAGTGGTTGCGGCATGACTCTAAAATGGAGTTCCAAATTTGTAATAAAAACCTCTGAAACTCTGCCACCTTTCATACCTACGAACTTCTGTATCTTCATTAATATTTGTAGCTGGTAAGGATAAAGGGGCCACATTAGCACAGGAGGTCTAAATGTCAATGGCAACCATAATTCAAACCTCTTTTGAAGGCCCAACTGTATGCATCTGCTTGATCTTTTGAGAGCTGTCGTAAAATTTAGGGGACTGTGAGGCTCGAACCTTCTTAACCCAACAGTTAATCTCTTCCACCTCTTCTCAATTCTGGAGTATGACAGCTTCCAAAACGAATATGTCTGTTCCTGAAACTCATCATATACCTATTTTCTGAGATCAAATATTTTCATCCTGACTGTATCATTATTAAAGCCATATGCCACAATAAGCCAGGTTTTCAACATTGTATGTGGGTCTGAACTCTCAGGGCGCAATGGAACAAGCTCATTCCTTTCGGCTTCTTCATATGCTTCCCATTGCCTGCCATAATTTGTTTCGTTTTCCGCCCAAGACATAAGTGATCTCAAATGGATGTCGCCAATGTACAGAAGGGGATTCCACTCTGTTTCAAATGGAATTATAAAACCATGTAAATAAAATTCACACAAAGAATTCCTTAGCCAATTAGGAGCTGCCTGGTATGCATCGTAGAATTCTTTAGCAGTGTGAATAATAGGATCTAGATTTCTGAAAAATCTCATTAGCTGGAACCACAAGAATTGTTCCTTGAGGCACAGAGCATAAACTCTGGGTGGTGGTCTGCATTCCATAGTCTGACCAGTTACCTTCAGCATTTCATCCATTTTCTCCTTTAACTCCTAAATTTCCTGTTTCTGCCTTTCAATTTCCTTTTTCAGTTTCTTTTTTTCTTCCTCCCAAAGACTTTGTTGCATTTCAGTCTTGGCTAGGTGGCGGAAACTCAGGGTTTGCAATGTAACCAGTCTCCATGTGGCTTTGAAATATTCTAAAAACTCAATCAAAAATGTCTTTTTGTAGACAACAATGGCTTGACAAGTTGCAGGGGGAAATGAAGCTTCATTGGCCACTTCCAATTGTTCAGTGTGTTCCTCCTCTTGTTGCAGGATGAATTCTTATTGCTGCAGTGGAGAAGACTGTGCTTCCTCTGAAATTTGCATAGCCACAGCAACCAAGCCATCGAGACTTGGTACCCCCCTTTCATTATGCTCAACTTCCCTTGTCTCAATTTGTTCTTCTTCAGGAATAACAAATGAACTTTGTGCAGCACTCTCAGACACATTCTGAAAAACATCATATTCAGACTCTACGGATTCTTCTGAAATTATAATAACCTCAGGTTGAGGTGAAGCAGGGGAGGTTTTACATTGTTTCCTTGTGGAAACTCTTCTTGGCAATGTTGCGGCTACCGAAGGTGCTCTCACAGCCTTCCTCTTTCTGAACTGCCTAGAGGGTTATGCCTTATCAGAGGATGATGGTGAACTGGTGATGAAAACAGGTGTTGCTATAGGAGAAATTGCTGCAGGAGAAGATGTTGCAGGAGAAGAGCGTTGCCTTTTCTAAGAACGAGGGTCAGATTATGGGGTTTGCTCCGCCCCAGATGACTCTCCTGCCTTTTTTTTTCCTTTTTCTCTCCTACTAGCAGACCTAGTTTGCACCCGGGCAGAGGACTCTGGTGTGAGAGCTGCAGGACCAGGTGCTACAGGAGCAGATGACCCTTGCCCTGTTCTCCTACTGGTAGACGCCATTTCCTCTTTCTTTTTCTGAGGCTGTGGGGTAAGTGCCCTAGGAGGTTCTGGAAGTTGCAGGCTCTTTTGGGAAACAAATTATTTCCAGGAAAGATACATACATCTCCTCAAAGAGCGCCCAATCAATATGAAGAGATTTAATAGTAGAATGTAGGTAAGAAAAAAGGCCTTCACATGTTAAATACCTGATTATGAAAGCAGCGTATTCTGGATATGGAGGAGGCAACGACACTCACTTGTATGCCTGCTTAGAGACTTCCAATGGTCCATCAGTGGGTATTGTAAATTCTGCCCTTGCAGAGACAGCATCCGAAGAAAAATTTTCTCCAACGGTTGGAAGCCCGGTTACCTCTGCAATTCTTTCTTCATTTACAGTAACTATTAGACCCCATACAATAGCCTCTCCTTTAGAAAGGGTTCTTAAAAATTTTCCTACAACCTCCTCATTGAAGGTATCTAAACTCAAAAAGTAATTCAACCAACCACAGAGGCTGAATGCTTGGACAGTTTGAGGATTTTGCATTAATAACTCATGAGCTACAGGCTCATGTCTCACCAGTTGACCACCCATATTCACATTTTTGCCTTAGCTGAACTCAACTCTTTGCTGAAAATCCAAAAATTTCCCTTTCTGTTTTGGTTCTTTTCTGTCCCGCTGTCACTTTTCTCTTCTTTTCCAAAAATGAACTACTTAAACAAGCAGTTTTAATTATGCAATGAAAAACATGCGATCATATTTAGAAAGTACCAGAAAATAATAAAGAAAGATTATCTGAGCAGTTGTGGCAGTGGCGAAAGGACAGGTTTAAAAAGTGGATTATCCCGCCCCCTACTTAGAGTATGACATGTGTCCTCACATGTACTAAAGAATAGGCGGAGATCGGGTAATAATGACTGAAACAAACATAGTAGTAAATGAATAAAATGAAATTAATCAATGATGCGATAACAAAAGATATTGCGTACCTTTCAATAAATGCTTGTACGTGTTGAGAAATATGACGACTTCGGCATGAGGTGACAGTTGGGAATGAGATCATAATTAAGGGTGGTGCGGACGAATGAGGTGGATGGGTGATGTGGGCAGACGAGATGAATGGATGGAATGGATGGATGGAATGGAAGATAAAGAAGTGAGATGTGGTGACAAGTGGAAATGAAGAAAAAGGGGTCTCCTTAAAAAGGAAACATTTATTATGAGCATGCATTACAAAATTACGGTGAAGCTGCAGGAGAAAGGCTAAAGCCTTTGGCTGCAGGAAGATTAGTGGCAGGATCCTAAATGAACTGCTGCATGAATTCTTCTTTGGAGACTGGTTTATGGTACAACCAGAGGCGGTGTCCATTAACTAACAGCTTGAATCTAACAGGATCAATTGTAACAAGTTGAACTAAACCATTAGCAAATACATTCTCAATTTCATACCGGCCCAACCATCTGGTTTGTAATTTACCTGGACTGTCCTTATATCGTGAGTCAAAGCAGAGCCCAATCTCCTACTTTGAATTTCTTTTCCTTGATGTATTTATTATGCCACCTTATTCTCTGATTCTGTATTATCTCAGTGTGCTGCAGGGCATTCTTTTGGAGCTCATCCAGAGCATTGAGTTGCATGATTCTATTATTTTGTGCATTTGTTAAGTCCATGTCCATTTCTAATGCTGTTCTTAGAGTCTTATGTTCAAATTCTATTGGCATCATAATTGCTTTACCATACACCATTTCAAAAGGTGTATATCATGTAGCAGTTTTCCAAGTAATACAGTAGGCCCATATAACTTCTGGTAACCTTGTGGCACAGTCCTTCCTATGCAAATCTATAGTTTTAGTCAAAATGGCCTCTATGTCCCTATTGGTGACCTCAACCTGGCCATTGGCCTGGGGGTGATAAGGAGTTGATTTCCTGTGCCGTATATTGTATTCATTGACTAAATTTGTGATAAGTGTAGAAGTAAATTGTGCTCCTTGATCTATCACTATCTCCCTAGGGACACCAAACCTAGTAAATATTTCCTCATAGAGGAATTCAACCACTTTATTATCCCTAGCATGTTTCATAGGTTTAGCTTCTACCCATTTTGTGACATAATCTGTGCATACAAGGATGTAGGACTTACCATTAGAAGGTGGATCAATTGGTCCCACAAAATCCAATCCCCATTTGTCGAAGGGTTTAACTACAGCTTGTGGAAATAGAGGCATCTCATCAGAGTGAGTTGGTCTTTCCATCCGTTGGCATCTATCACATCTCCTGGTATATTTGGTTGCATCTCTATGCAAGGTTGGCCAATAGTAACCAATATTTAAAATTTTCATTGCTGTCCTTTTGGTAGCAAAATCTCCACCACACGGCTCATCATGGCTTGCATGCAGTATATCATGAGTGTCCTCCTCTTGTACACATCTCCTCATAACGTGATCTAACCCTGTATAAAACATACAATCTACAATCCAAGAAAAGTTAAAGCTTTTCTCTACCAATAATCTCTTTTCCTTAGGGGAGAATTGATGAGGAGTTCTTCCTGTTGCCAGATAATTTGCTATATCAGCATACCATGGGTGAATAACCTTGATTGCAAACAGGTGTTCATCAGGAAAGGAGTCTTCAATAAGTGCAGAGTCATCTTGCCTTTGAATTCTAGAAAGGAAATCAGCAACTATGTTGGCTTTACCTAGCTTGTCCACAATTGTAATGTCAAATTCTTGCAGCAGCAATAACCATCTTGCCAGTCTCCCGGATATTGAGGCTTTGTTCATGAGATACCGGATTGCTGCATGATCAGTATGGAAAAATATCTAATAACCAGTGATGTAATGCCTAAATTTATTGAAGGCGTAGATGATGGCCAACATTTCTTTTTCTGTAACAATGTAGTTTAATTCAGCCCCTTACAAATTTTTGCTTATGTAGTAGAGTGCATGTTTTGTCGAACCATCATTCTGCCCTAACACTTCTCCAATTGCATAATCCGATGCATCAGTATGAATATGAAATGGAAGTGACCAATCAGGTCCTTTCAGAACAGGTGCCTGTGTAAGGGCGACTTTCAAGTCAAGAAATGCTTTTTCACATTCCTCTGTCCAAGAAAAATCTGCATCTTTCTTCAGCAGACTGTATAAGGGGCATGTTGTTTGGCTGAAGTCCTTAATGAATCTTCTGTAGTATCCAGCATAGCCTAGAAAGCTCCGTACTTCTTTCTGCTTAGCAGGAGAGGGTAACTTAGAGATGACCTCAATCTTAGCAGGATCAACCTGAATTCCTGCAGCAAAAATATAGTGACTGAGCACTATTCCCTCCTGCATCATCATGAAACACTTTTGACTATTCAGCGATAGGTTGTGATCTTCACATCTTTGTAGTACTTTCTCCAAGTTGGCTTGAGCTTCCTCAAATGTCGCACCATAAACAGTAAAGTCATCCATGTATATTTCCATGCAATCATATGAGATGTCTAAGAAGATACTTATGACTACCCTCTGGAAAGTTGCAGAAGCATTACAGAGACCAAAAGGAAAAACTGAATAGGAAAACGCTCCCCAAGGGCATGTAAAAGTAGTCTTTTCTTGATCCTCAGAAGCAATTTTGATTTTATTGTACCCACTGAAGCCATCTAAGAATGAGAAGTACTTTTTCCCAGCTAAATTATCTAGAACTTGATCAATGAATGGAAGAGGAAAGTAATCTTTCTTTGTTTCCAAGTTGAGCCCTCTGTAATCTACACATACCCTCCATTTTCCTCCTTTCTTAGGAACAATGACCAATGGGGAAACCCACTGACTATCAGAGATTGGGTAGATAAAGCCAGCTGTTAACATTTTCTGCAATTCTTCTTTAACAATTTCTCTCAAAGCTAGATTAATTCTTCTTTGAGGCTACCTGATAGGTCTGAAGTCACTGTTAATATATATGTGATGTGTACAGAGTTTTGGGTCTAAACCCCTCATATCCCCATAGTCCCATGCAAAAGCTCTATGGTGGGCTTGCAGCATCGTGGCTAGGGCAGTTTGTTGAGACAGAGGCAACTTATTATTAATATGCAGACAACGGCCTGGAGATACTTCTATCTGTTTGGTGAGATCATTTATTGAGGTTGCTGATAAAGGTGGTGCCTGTATATCACATAATAGAAAATCATGATGGCTCTCGCATCTCTGTCGCAAGAAACACGTCGAACAAATGTTCAACACGCATGAGCCATTCAAACCAAACTAAACCGCGAAAAAATGTGTAAAGTAGGTTATCTCACCTCTAAGCCGAAAATGGGAACAAAATTTTGTAGCATCAATAATCTTCGAGCTTTACCGAATTGATTCTTTGGTTTCTCTCCTAGATCCGCCAAATTGGTCGACAAATTCCAGCGCATAGCAAAGCCTCTGACCCATTCATCAAAAATTCGGTTAGCGCCCCTAACGCATATCTTATAAGGAATCAACCAGCTGGACCAGTGGTCTCATTTAGGATAATAGGATATCCTCCTGCTGTTGCCTTAGTGGAAAATATGGTGAAATCAACAAGGTATTCCCAAGATTCAAGGGTGACAATGACATCTTCTATCACTCCATCAGGTGTAACCGTGGAACTATCAACAAGCTGCAGGACAGTCAGTGTAGACCGAATGTTTGGGATATTCAAACACTCCATAGTGTACTTGGTCATCACATTAATGGTTGCACCAAGGTCAACCAAAACATTTCTTACTACCTGACCATTGATATTTATTTTTACTACAGGACTTTTAGGATCAGTATATTTTGGAATGACAACCTTCCCCAACATAATATTGGCTAACTATCCTAGAACATGGATAGTTTGGGGATCCTTTTTCTTTCTTCCTTGTTTTTTTAAATAGGCCTCTTTAATGGCTTTTCCATAGATTGAAACATCTTTAATAGCTTTTCAAAAGAGGTGAATTTGTACATCTCTTTCCAACCCGCCCATCAAAGCAGCCTTCACCGTCTGGGTGTGGCTTAATTTGTACCCTTTGAGGCGCGTGCGGTGGCCTCGGGAGGTTGCAGGATATAGGTTCCCAGGAGGCTGTGGGTGAGGGGCCGGATACATGTATATATCTTCTCTGCGATGATCAATAGGTTGCTCGTAGCGCGTAAGGAGTCCCAATCTGTAATATGTGTGCCGCGGGAGCGCAGAGCGGTTCCGCAATTTTAGATGATATCATTGATATCTTCGTGGCATAAGCCGGATACCTGCTTGGCTCGGTAATACATAGGCTGTTGTTGTTGTTGTTGCTACTTATTATTAGGATTTTGCAATGGTTGAGCAGGCATAGGCATTTGTTTTGGAGGGTCAGTATTTGCTGCAGGTGCTGCAGGAAGAGGCATAAGGGCCGGCTGGGGTCGGCTGCCGAGATTGCGGTGAATCCGGGGCGGGGGCTTCACCCTACCATCGGGCCGGCAGCCTCCGCCTGAGTGGCTCCCTCGCTGCCACCACCTGAGGTGGTCCACTGTTCCTTTAGTGGTCAGCCGGGCCAAACTCCTTGAGGGGCTGCCACGGGAGGCCTGCAAGAAGCCAAGATGTTGAGGTGGAGCATTCCCATGGAGATGGGGCCATATGTAGGGCCTTACTGTTATTGCAATTAGGTATGGGTGACACAAAGTCAAAGGATCTAAGACATGTGCCTGTCTTGAGTCTATGTATTCCTTTTCTTTGTGCAACAAAGAATATTCCGGGTCACTACCACCTCTTATCATCTGCAAAATCATTGAAAATCGCTTAGCCTCCATGCTGGGCCACCATCTTGCATCTGTAGTCATGTTTCTTCTGTCTACAATGTGGACAGAACTTAGCCAGGATTGCCTCAGCCTCTGCATGTTTCTTGCGAGCTTGCAAGGTATCCAACTATGTAGCCATGTTGTTTATGATGTCCTGCTTGAAATCAGATAGCAAATTTGTGATCTCCATCCAGGAGACTCCACTGGAAGAAGACTTTCCCACTATAGCCTGATGACCTCTACCCTTCTTCACATTTGCTTAGGAGTAGTTGAGACATATCTTCTTGATATCATCCCAAGATGCTTGGGTGATATGTCCACCTCCCATCAGGTCCAAGGCATCTATACAGGTATCATTGATTCCCCTTAGAAAAAGAAATTTCTGAGATTCTTCATTAAGAGTATGGTCTGAATTCTTTTTCAGAGAAAACATGAATCTTGATATATAATCCTCTAGACTTTCATCCTCCTTCTGTTGAATTCTGAATATATCATCACCTTTACTACCACTCTTACAATATTCCTTGTATTTCTTAAGAAATTTTGTTTGCATGGCTGCCCAACTATCAAAAACACCCCTTCCCAAACTCATGAACCATCTGAGAGCTCCCTCCTTCAAGGTAGCAGGAAACAATTTCAGTTTGTGAGCATCTAAAGTGTAGTCATAACTGCGACAGAGGATATCAAACTTGAACAAGAAGGTCTCTGGGTCTTCTGTAACTAAGCCATAGAACTTGGGAAGTAATGAAGAAGGAATATTCTTAAGGTTGTCATTGTCTTGTTGAGCAACAATGGGGAATTCAAAAGTAGGAGGTCGATTAGGTGGATTACGTGCCATGTTTGCTTGTTGTGGTATCAGAGCAAATGGATTTTCCTTAGGTTCTTCGTCAACTAGGCCGAATAGCAAGTCAACACACAAATCTTCAGCAAACAGGTCAATATCTAAGTCTCCTTCGTCCTCAAATAGGCTATAAGCTGGTTCAGTTTTCTTAGCAATGGATGGCAGGTTAGGGAGAAATCTTCCCAGGGCGTCTCTTCTTCTATGCATGCAATAGAATGAATGGTGATTTGAAGGATTTTGAAAATTCTTAATTAACAAACTAAACTAATACTAAAAATGACTTCTGACAGGTTCTTAGCTTGACACCATCCCCAACAACGGCGCCAAAAATGGCGCGCCCACAAAAGGATATGAAAATCACGACAAAACCTATCTTGGGAATTAGACATTCCAGTAGGCGACTAATATCTCTTCATGGTCGTTCATTTACTTGTCAAACCAGGGAACGTATACTTTAAATGGAGCAGCACTATATGTGCACCAAGAACCAATTTCAGTCACAAACCTATGAAAAATAAATACTTGGAAAGAGATTCTACCTATGCTACAGGAAGGTAATGCAAAGTTCTCTTAACTCATCCATAATTTAACCAAAGCATAAATCATTACAGCTACGACTGAGAAGCAAACTATGAACTGGCCTTATGTTGTAGGAACAGGCACAGGGATGGATTCCCGATGTTGCAGGAACAATATAAGACTGAGTTTGCACAGAAACTTCAAAGATGAAATCTAACTTATGATCAACAGAAAATGAACATCTAACTAACTAACTATAGATACTTACTAAGTGGGCCCCCTTAGCAAGCATCAACTAATTACACAAGTACTGAATTCAAAACTTCATCAAACTTTATTCATAAACTCAGAATGGTATACATTGTTCTGTTCATATGAAAACTAACAACAAACTCTATCTCTTGTCATACAGATTCTGCTTTTATTATCACACTAACTCTTACATGATATCCTTTCTATCTCACTATGCTTGCTCACTTGCGCAGGAGGAACACTTATTTAAATCAGGAAAACAACTAACTAACTATCCCTAACAGAGAAATACGTGGATGTAAAATGTATCCCGAAATCGAGGAACAGACTTCATAAATGAGTTTATCCGTTCAACCCGACCCAGAGAGAATCTAGCACTCCACTCTTTCCAGATTGACTAACATTTAAAATCCTTCCCAACGTTTCGGTCAAAGAGTCTTCAGAGCTTCCTCAAAGTCGTACAGGAAATGGACTTTACTGCAAGGCCAAGATCGGTTGCGCTTGACTCGATCATACTTTCTTCAACAACCTGTGAAACACAAGGTAACAAATGCGAAAGAAAAGACGCATGGCACATACACAATATCCATTTATTAATCACATATTTAAATCTATTTCATCATTCAAAAACTACATGCGTTATACCAGTCATTTGGGGAGTCAAACGGGGTAATAAATATAGACATGTCAACATGATAGGCTGCAGGAACATGAAAGTGTATTGCTACAGGATATCCCCCAATAAAAGGTTTCTTAAAGAGTTAAACAACCATGAACAACAAAAATGAGAGTAGTAAAAGTACACCAAGATATCCAAATTGTGAGCATATTTTGGGCTCATCACCACTATTGTGGGATCACCCATACAAGTTTAAATTTGGGGGCCCAAACAAACTTGTGAGATACCTTGGGATTCCTTTTGCTGTCTGCCCCAATCTTAAAGAGATGTGGCTCTGGATCAACTCAAAGATTGACAAAAAATTGGAAAACTGGAATATGCAACATCTATCTTTTGCTGGGAGATTGTAAATTTTCCAAAAGATTATTTCCTCTTATAACATCTACTTCACTTATGTAGCTATCAGGTGTTCGACTTTCAAAAAAAGATTAGAGCCTTTTTGTGGTTGGATGGAAAAGGCAAGAAGAAAAGGCATGTTGTAAGGTGGGACTGGTGCTACATTGACAAAATGAGGGAGAGGGGTTGGGGTAAAAATATCTTAGATCCCAAGGCATTTCCATGGCTACAAAGTGGATTGCAAAGGCTACTTTTGGTGAGGAACCGTGGAAGGTCCTGGTCAGAAACAATATCTTTCGTGCTTCCCCCAAACAAGCTAAATCTTGGAAGAACCTACCCTTTTGTGACATTCTAATAGGAAAACACCCCATGACAACAGTTGGATCCCTTGTTTTCAAAAGTTTATGGAAGGCCTGGGAATTGGTGAATCATCAAGTTGGGTTTAAAAATTGCAATATCACCATCAACAATGATTTCAGATGCCATTCATCTTGAGCCCCATGGTGGAATTTAGAGCATAACAATAAGCCCTTGACGTTGCTACAAGGGTGCTCTGCCAAAAAGTGGAACTTAGCCGTTGTTCAAACCTTCCATAATCTTCTTGAAAACGGGAAAATCAAACCTCTAGATAGGCTGGTTGAGGAGTTTCAGTTGGGTAGCTTTAACTCTAGAACCTATAATACCCTCTTGGACTCTGCAAAAATGCTTCCTTTCCTTTGAATCCTGTTGATAGTGAGATTGTTTCTAATGTAATTTCTGATGATTTGGTTTGGAAATATGGTTCCATGTTACATGAAATTAAAGCTAAAAGTGTTTATAAAGAGCTTACTAATAGTAATGTTGTTCAGGACCATGTTAATGCTTGCTAGAATATTAATCTAATTGATGCTAATTGGAAAAAGCTGATTTTATCTTTATGACAAAATATTATTGAACCAAAGAAGGCATGTTTTAGGTGGCAGCTGTTGCTACAAAAAATTTCTTATAAGACTAATCACAATGAAGCGATTATGTGCAGTATTTGCAGGACACCTGAAATAATAATGCATATTTTCTTTGAGTGCTTTTATGCCAAAGAGGTTTGGAATATATTTTGTAATGAAATTATCATATGGAATGAATATGGACAGATTAATTGGTATGAAATAATGTTCATTTGTAGGAATATTCCAAAAGATTATAATTTTTTTTGGGATATTCTTACAATTGAAATTATTTGGTACCTATGGAAGGTTAGGAATGAGGAAAGATTCCAAGGGGGTAAGAGAGGGCTTACTAAGTCAAATAAGAGACTCACATATCTTATTGTTGCTTTGCAGGTAAATGCGGCTTTAGAGATATCATTGGAAAAAGTCATGAGATTGATCGCAAACAGTGGTGGGATGGCAAACAAATCTGAAGCTAAGTTCGGACACAATTTGGGTGATGTTGAGAACTTTCTAAGGACACTAAAGGAATTCCAATGGGTCTTCAACGAAGCTGCAAGAGTTGTTGATGAAGAAAGGAACCAATCATGGGAAATTTTTGATGTTGCAGCTCTCCAAGTCATGGAAAATGCTCTCATGGCATTCCCTAATACTCAAGAGGCGGAAGACATCAACCTTCAATCTGTCCCTGTCATTTCCTAACTGCAGTCTGATGATTAATATGCTACAGTTGTTCCTCTGTATAGTTTGTAATTGATGTTCTTGTTCCTGTGGCTATGTTGATTGCAAATTGTGACTCTCAATCCTATGTTGAGTTGTAATTCATCTTTCTATTATTAATACAAAAAAAATATTAATTATATTAAGATCAATATCATTTTATGGTAAATTTATAATGTAAAGACAAATAATTGATAATATGTTTAAGTAAAAAATAATTGGGCATACTCCCTCCCTTTCAACCTTATAGTTCTAATTATACTTTGACTATATTATTTGTAATGTGGAGAGAAAGAATTGATAATGGTTATATTTGGATTTTTAATATAGTAAATTTACAATGTATAAATAAATTTGATAATAGGTTGTAAAGTAGAAAGATAATTAGGAGGAATCCCCTTTTCAACATTATAAAATCCTATTTTGATAAGGTTGTTAAAGGAAATTAAATATCCAAGTAGAAATACTATGCTTTTAGAGATTAACACATTTAGATAGTGTTTAATTTCAATGAATATTAGCAAAGATATTAATGATCAAGTTGAAGAAATACAAATACTCTAATGAGTGGTTCTTGAAAGGGAATTTGTAGCAATAATATATATTTCTACATAACTATCATGAGAGAGAAATATGTAAAAAAATATTTAGAATCCCCAATATAAAAGAAAAATAAACATACTACAAGATGATATTATATATTCCTAAGAAAAAATTGTAGCCTCCAAAAGTAGCTACACAACTCAATATATTATCTCAAGAACAATATTACAATACACTTGTAGTGTTCCCATGCAAGGCTTCTAAAGCATCAAGCGCACTAAATTTACTTCTCCATGTCAACAAACAAATGATATCCATGTAGCCACACATCCTAATCTATGCCTCCTCTACCCACATGTGCAACTTACAAGAGATCTTAAATCCAATTTTAGCCAACAAGCCAATATCAACAACTACTCATGTTCCTATTTTTTTAGAAAACAAGCTTTCATAAATCCACTAATTAGTATTACATAAACCATTTGCCTCAAAACCACATGAGAACACTAATTCATGACTCCCAAATTAAATATTTGGTACTAATTTTTCATAATATTAAATACTTTCTCAATATAATACCCATAGTAAATATGTATCCCAATGTCACATATAAAATAAAGTTTCCACATCTCTATGATGCACCATAATTAAATATTATTTTAAATTATTAGCCTATTATTCTATATTATGCAATGTGTACAACACACATTTCTTAACATTCTCCCACTTCTTGTATATATTGCATAAGATGTAATAATTAAACTCAAGCATCAAGAGAACAATCCTTATAGCCAAAATGTACCATCAAAACATCCAAGTGCTTCATGTCCTCCATTGAGATACCTACAAAAAAAATCAAGGTGACTACCAACTCAAACAATAAATCGCTCATCCTCCATCATGCCAATGAACAAAAGATAATATTCTGGTGGAACCCTTCAAAATTTTTGTGTTCCATTGATTTTAGGTCCATATCTAAATGATTACTAGGTCTTGATTGATTGTCCTTTAGATAAGGTTTTGTGTTTCAGAGTTTATGGTTTATCAACCTATCTTTAAAAAAAAACCTTAGTCCCTTTTGGTCTAATTCCTCATTTGATATATCTTGGTCTGCGATGTTATTTTTCCTATGGTTGACACCTTGAAATATTCTCATTATCCTAAGTTTGATCTACGACTTAGGTTTTGTTATGCCCTTGTTACCCATACTACCTAGGCAACCCCCTTTTAAAATAACTTGAAAGCATGTGCACAAATATTTCACTTAAGTTCTCTTTGTCATGCACCCCATGTGCATCGTAGTTTGTCTCCACCCTATCGGCTTCATATCTGTGATGTGCAATGCATAGTGTTTCTTCATATCGCTTGCTTCCTTCACATGAATGAATGAATGAAAGATTTTAATGACGTCCACGAGACTAAACAGCCTATGGGACCGAGACACTCAACAACTTAGTTTGTCTCCAGACTCTTCTCCAGATCAGATCTCCTGCTATTAATTTTGACTAGGAGGCTAGCCGTCTGATTTATCTTATCCTCCTCAAATAACTGCTGCATATTGCCCACATCTGAAATACTTGAGTACTGATTACGGATATTTTCGTACGCTGTGCATTCCATGACGAAGTGCCACTCCGTTTCCACCACTCCCTTATTACAAAATAAGCACGTTCTTTCTTCCCAAGTTTCCTTAGGAGTCTTCCACGATGAGCGACCTTATAGGAATATTCCCTCCATCGCGAGCACTCTTCACATCACAGTTTTCAAAGCTGAAACATATCAACAATAATGGCTTCACAAACAAAGTTGGTGACTAGTTTTAAAGCGGCCACGTGGCATCACCATAGGACATCGCGTCAATTTCTCACATCATGGATTCACAACAAGGCACCAAAAGGCAAAATGGCAATGAGCAATGAGTATGGACAACTGTCGATCATGTTTTAAAACAAATTGATTAATGTTGGGAATTCAAAGCACTCCTGTTCGCTCGCACGAGCCGCCCCTCACCATTAGTGGTGTATCTACTGGTATTTGAAGGTCATAAAAGGTTGAATTACTCATTTTCACACCATATTTGCAAGAATTCAAAGGAGAACACGAAAAGGAGAAGACTTTGGACAAGAGAATTCAAAGAGCAGAGAATAATTGTGACTAAGAATTCCCGGGTAAGTCAAATTTTATACTTCTATGTGTGAATTTTCTTGTAGGGATCGAATTGGGAAAGAAAATTGGTAGTAGTGAAGGGAATTGCAACTTAGGGTTTCTACAATTTCTATTTTAAATTGTAAAAGGAAAGTTATATACCCTAGCTTGCTTGAAAGAAATATTATTAGCAGGGTTAGTTTTAGAAATTTCAATTAAAGCAAAAACCCTAGTTCCTTAGTCTAAATTGGTAAAACCCTAGCCTTTTGATAATATATCCAAGATTAGTCAAGGAAATGATCAATCTAAGCCAAAGGCCAAACCTAGGAAAATGAAGGTCAAGGCTGAAACTTAGAAGCCAGAAGTTTCAAAGGCTTCAGAGAAGAAGAAGGGTGTAAAGAGGGATTTCAGCCATTTCATGGAAGGTGACCAGTAGGAGGCATTCCTTGGTGCAAATCCAATAGGAAAGAGGTCCATAGGAGAGGGTGTTCTGACTAACAAATTGCAAGATTTGGAAAAGGATATTAGAGAATTTGTGCTGCCATAGAGCGGATGGGAGCTATTCTTGTATGCATTCAACTGGAGAGGGGAAAAGTGCCCACCCTGTCATTTATGGAACTGTGGCCTTGGGAAGTTGGTAGTTCCTAATGTGTTTGTAGAAGTTGATCTAATGCCAGAGATAGAAAAGTGCTACAATCCAAATGACAGGGTAATTAAGAGCATAAATGGAACCCCACTACTAGACATTTCAAGGAGTCGAATAGTGGAAACTTTCAAGCTAAATCTTGTTGTACTTGTCTCAATCAGTTTTTCTACATTATATCAAGAGTATGAGAAATATAAATATGGATACAAAAGACATGTGCTGCCAAGGCATAGGAGAAGAGACCAAAACAAAAGAGATGTATGGTTTTTTTGTGCAATGTTTTTACCCCATCTAGAATGCAAGACATAAACTCAAGCAAGAAGATAAAAACAAAACAAAACACTCAATAGGGCTAAAGATGAAACTCAAACTTTAAAATGACAATAAAACAAATTTTTACCTTGTTTGAGCTTGATGGATTTGTTTTTCCTTTTTGATGGCTTGATATGTGTGCTCTATATTGATTTCGATAGCATAACGACTTTATTTTGCTTGATTTGGTCACAAAATGGATGGAAGGTGGCTATGCTTGCAAGGATTTGGTTATGGTGATAGTGTGAGAGCTTGATTGTGCATGAGATGGTTGAGAATGGTTGAGAGTGCAAAAATGGCTAAGTGTTAGCCATTTAGCAAGGGAGATAGGAATGGATGGTGGAGATTGAAAGGGGGAGGAAGATCAAGGGTTGAGATCAAGAGTTGACCAAAGGAATTAAAAATTCCTTTTTAATGTGCATGGAAAGGATAAAAGGAATTTAATATTCCTTGGGAGATGGGAGAGGAATTTAATATTCCTTGGGAGATGGGAGAGGAATTAAAAATTCCTCAAAAGGACCTTGGGAAGACAAAAAGGAATTAATAATTCCTTGGGGGATGGGGAGAGTTGACCAAAGAGTAGTTTAGAATAACTAATCAATGATTAGGTTGTGTACGTGAGGGATTAGGCAAATGATTAGGTGGGTAATGAGGATTAATGATCCACTTCCATTTTATGGAAGATGTGACACCTCCCTAATCAAGGATTAGGAATGTGCACATCCTTAATCTAAGATTATATAAATTAATCAGGATTAGAAAAAGGTTATGGAGGATGTGACATGAGTTTATTTAATTCTTTAGAGGAAAATGGATAAATAATGGGAGTAAATAATTAAAGGTAACTATTTACTTTAGGCTAGGATTTAAAGATGATAGAAGAAATAAATTAGGATGAAAGGATAAGGGATAATAAATATTAATTAAATAATAGGATATTATTTAATTAATATAGAAGATATGACATTAGTAGAATTGGAGGTAAATTGACCAAACTAAAGTGATCAATTTTCAGTGTCTACATTTTTCCCCTCTTTGAGATGGTGTTACGAAGTAGCATTATTTCAAAGAAAATTAAAACACAACACCTAAAAAAAGATGGTTAGATTGTGAGAGATGCCCCAGTCATTCAAAGAAGTGACTAGGAAGAAAAATGATGGGAGTGAAGATGAGGACATGCGGGTTCAAGAGAACACACATGTGCTCTCGAAATGGATGAGGTGATGCGAGAGTAGATGGGGAAGGTAATGAAAAATGATGGATAAAATATGGAATGGGCGGAAGAAGAGATAATGAAAGGAGATGAAAAGTAAGCAAGCACAAATGGATTCAATGACAAATGTGATGTTGCCCCAGTCAAGCTACAAGCCAAAATGGATTGATGATGGTTGGAGGGTTTTTGATGAGGGAATGATATATCTTGAAACAACACAAGGATAGGGAAGCATACATCCTATTAATGATGATGGAAGTGTTGTTGATGAGGGAAGGATACATCCCAAACAACACAAAAGGATAGGGAAGGATGCATCCTGATGATGATGATGAGATTGTTGTTGATGAGGGAAGGATACAATACAAAAGGATAAGGAAGGATACATCTTGATGATGATGATGCGAGTGTTGTTGATGAGGGAAGGATACATCCCAAAACAACACAAAAGGATAGGGAGAGATAAATCCCAGTGATGATGATGATGATTGGATCATGGCTGGTAGCAAGGCTAGAACAAGACTAAGGATGTGATTAGATGATTTATGCTAGAGTGAATGGATTAGTATTGGATGGAGATGTGAGATTGTTGAAATGAATGAAAATAATGGAAGAAAAGATGCTTAGAATAACAAATCTACATTATCCTAAGAAGATTGAAGAGATGATGATATGATGAGGGTGGAGGAAGTGGAGGGATGAAAACATATAGGATAAATAGATGAGGAAGAGTGATAAAGGGTGAATGGATGAGAAACATATAGGGTGAAGGGATGGGTGGATTTTGAAAAATGAGAGGATGGGAGATGGGGAGATGAATGGATAGTAACTAAATAAAGCAATTTAATTGTTATGCATTATGCTACCATGTAATGAGCACTAAATTTGATATAGCATGAGATACTATGCACCAGGGTATGAGGAACCAAGGTGACTCCGTATCACATGCATGGGACTAACACAACAAACAAAAGGCTAGTCCAACATCCCAAAGTCACGAGGGCTTTAGTAGGGCCAATGTTGGAAAACCACAAACACAAAGGGTGCCCCAATGTAACACAAGACCATGAGGGTCTTGGTGGGTACTACATGGGATAGCCAAGAAGACAAGATCATGCAGAAGATCAAGATATGCCCCTATGTTTACCTGTCAAAGCACACCATGATATGATGGAGCCTGGTGACCCTGACATAATATAATAGGAAGCTCAAATGATAAACAAAATGAAAAAAGTGTCAAAAGATCACAAAAAAATTCAAACGTCCTTTGCCATAGGATCAGTAGATGGATGGGATTGATGCAGTCTAATTTAGGAAGGATACATCTTGTTAAGACCAAAGATGGAGGGTAGATTAGGTGATCGACATGACTCAGGATACTTGAAACCAATTGAACCTCATGATACTAGTGGATTTTGTTTGTTAAGAACCAACTAGATAGGGACATACTTGATTACACAACATGACAATAAGACACACCCTAAAGATCTAGGGGCTCAGGGGACAATCAAAGATTAGCCTTGCCTACGTGAAAGCACAGAGCCCTCGTAGTTCGATCAAAGGACTGATGACCGACCATGGATAAAAGTAGAAAGAGGACAATGAAGGACAAAGAATGGATGGAAAAAATTCCCAGGGGAAAATCAAATGATTGACCTTTCCTATGTGAAAGAACAAGGGCAACGTAGTTCAAACAAAGACCAAAGATAGACAATGGATAAGGGATGATGAGATGACCATTGTAAGCGGATACAATGATGGAACTGATATGATGAGACAAGATAGACCATGTGGATAGGATGGTTTTGAACACGTGTAGCTCAAGAATGGGATAGTTATCCAAATAATAAAAATATGAATTGGGATGATGATACGATGGGTAGATGAGTGATGAAAAGTGAGAGGAGATTGGCAAGATGTGTGAAAGAGGTGGGATTGATGATAGTTAGATAGATGAAAATGGATTGGATTGCAAGTAGCCTATAGCCAGATACCAATGACAAGGGACTATGAGATGGAATGAAAAAGGAGATAAATGAATGGGGAGATGAAGGGATGATACGATGGATGGATAGGAAGATAAGGATGGAAAGATGGAAAAGGATTTTTGGTTTGATGGATGGGAAAACGAAAAAGGATTTGTTGGATGGATGGATGGGAAGATAAGGATGGGGAGATGGAAGGGATTGTGAGGATGGATGTGAGGAAAGATGAGGATTTGGAAGATGGAAGGGCTCTTTTTGGATGGAATGAGCATATAATAGGATAGGAAGATGGGGATATGGAAGGATCATGGTATGAAGGGATGAAGGTTTTGGAAGGATTAACAAAAGGAGGATGGATAGATAGGAATAGTGATATGGAAGGGATGACGGGATGGATGAATGTTGTCTCCAAGGACTATGTCACAAAGGAAGTAGATGCCCCACTCAAGATATGTCATGTGTGATGAGGCAGGAGGGATGGAAGACAAGTGGATGGGAAGATAAGGGAGTGAGATGGATATGGATAGGATGCATGGATAAGGAAGGGATATTGATGGTAGTATGACAGGTGGATAAGGAAGGTAGATGGATGTGGATAGGGAATGTCTACCAAGAGGTTTCCAAAGCATGTATATATGTTTACCCCTATCTATATCAAGATCGCAAGGAGGATGTAGGGATTGGAGATAAATAGGATATGATTGGTGGGATGTTTAAGATAGGTGGGATGGAGGAGATCGATGAAGGGGAGGCATAGCATGAAGTTGCCCCCAATTTTGGAAAGAAAATGGATAAGGGATTTACACATGATGCCTATTTACTAGGTTTTCATCATGGTACTTATCCAAGGTGCTTCTTTGCCAAGTTTTCACTATTGGATATTTTTTTTTATGATTTATTTATTTATTTTTTTACTTTTTTGACTTTTGAATTTTTGGATAGCACGTGGATGGAGATGGATAAGGATAGGGATGTGGATAAGTGGATTTAGAAGACATGTGATAAGGATATGGATGAAGGACTCAAGCATCAAGTTCCATATGAGGTATTAAGAGCCCATGTGTGAAGTGACTATTGGATGTTGGTACAACCTTATTAGGATAAATGGATTATGCAAGAGAATGGATTAAAGGGATTGGATGAGGGAGATATGAGGGATGGGATACTGCAAAGTGTATGGATGCAATGATGGGGTGGATGTGTGATGGGGGAATGTTTTCAGGACCAACATTGGAACATATGGCGGTGGATGTGAAAGGACAGGAGGATTAATGGATGAAGAGTGTGGGGATAATGGAGGAGTTGGGATAGTGAATTTTGGGACATAAGGACCCAAAATAGATTTAGGAGATGGAGGATGTGAATAATTAGTTTTTGGATTAGCAACTTTGGATGCTATTACATATTTTTCATTTGAAGGCATTGCATCTTTTTTCTTTGGGATCCACATGGTTCTGATTTTTACTTTGGTGGGCTTGTGTAGCTTTTGGGATTGATTTAGATTTTGGATTGGATTTCTCTTTTCTTCAACATTTCTTTTTAAGGGGACATGAGCAGCTTTAGATTCATGTGGATGTTTAGGTTTATGCATTTTTTCTTTGGCATCCAAAGTGCTTTTAATAGCAATGGGATGGCTATGAGGAGATGGATGATGTGGAGGAAACATGAATGGAGTGATGGAGATAGGATTTTGAGGATGATATGTGTATGGAGGATGTGTAGGTATGTGCCTTTGTTGATCTTGATTGGGGACCATGAGAGTGGGATGTTTATGATGGGTGATATGGATAGGTGATGGATGGATAAAAGGATGAATAGGACAAGAGGGAGGCAGTGATTTTGGGATATAAGGGACCAAAATGGACTTAGTACCTAGAGGATGTGTGATGGTGGATGGAGGGACATAAGGACCCAAAATGGATTCGAAGGATGGAGGAATATGGATGGTTGTTTTGAGGTAATATGATGGAGGGGGGATGAAAATGAATGGTTTGGTGGAGTGATTGGAAGAGCCTATTATTCTCTTCAAAGAGGCTCATTGAGGATGTATCAAGGTTGTACCAAATTTTTTGGATTGTGAGTCTTGAGATACATATCCAAGATCTTGTGCATGTGGATTTTATTTGACATGGATGGGCTCTAAAATACCTTGCTCATGAAGGCCTAAACCTTTTCCTTGATAGTTCATGCTCTTGAGCATTTGATCTATGGTAGGATGCTTTTTACTTTGGAAGCATGATACGAGTCCATTATTAGGTGGAGGATGGGTGGTGTATATGCTTAGTTCCTCTTCTACAAGAAAACCACCATGGATGAATGTAAGAGTACGAAGGGGATATAAACATGGTGTTGGGATGGTATGGTTAGGTGGCGATGAAGGATCATGAGATGGAGATAATGGGATGGTAGGATCTTTATTTAAAGGAGAAGGTGATAAGGAATCATGAGGGGGATCAAGTGTAATGATAAGATCTTGATTTATAAGGGGATCATGGGATGGAGTGGATGAGCTAGTATGATCTTGAGATGGAGTGGACAGGATGGGAGGATCTTGATGTGGAGGAGGGGATATGTTGGTATGCTTTGGATCAAGCTCTTGGCATGACTCATCATGTGTGGGAGGCATGATGATGGAGTGTTGGAGGGACTCCTCAAGTGGGGGAGATGGAAGGATGGAGGATTCATGAAGTTCATGGGAATGGATTTCAGTGATACTAGTAGTGGAAGGAGTGGATTGGATTTGGGTGTCTTCAATGGATTAGGTGGATCTAGGAGTAGAAGATGGGGATTCAATGGATTCAGTGGGTTTGATGGTCTCAACGGTTTGGGTGGTGCTATGGGTGGTAATAGTAATGATAGGTGTGGGATGGAGAAGGGTCTCATCACTAATGACCATGGATAATGGATTGGGATGGCATGGCTCTGCAACATCAAGATGTGGAGTTGAGGATGTATTATTTGTTATGAGTCCTTGGATGACATCTAGAGTGAGATACTTGCATATTGTAGGCTCAAATGGTGTGGTGGGAATAGATGAAGGATTATGAATGGGTGGAGGACTAGGATCATGGATTGGTGGATTAGGATTAGATGGAGGAATGGGATTGGGTGGAGTACTAAGGTAGGTAGAGGATTAGGATTGGTGGAGGGATCAAGATTAGATGGAGGATTAAGGTAGGAATATTGGGATGGTGGATTAGGATTGGAGGAAATGGATGGTGGATTGATGTTGGAGAAAGTGGATGGGGAATTAAGATAGGAATATTGATATGGTGGATGAAAGTGGGAAGATGTGGATGTTGGATTAGGATAGGAGGATGGGGATTTAGGATTAGAATGGGAAGATTGGGATGATGGATTAAGGTAGGAATATTGGGATAGTGGATTAAGATAAGAAGATGTGGATTTTGGATTAGGATGGGAAGATTGGGATGGTGGATTGAGGCATGAGTATTGGGATAGAGGATTGGGATAAGAAGACATGGATGTTGGATTAGGATGAGAAGATTGGGATGGTGGATTGAGGTAGGGGTATTGGGATAGAGGATTGGGATAAGAAGAAGTGGATGTTGGATTAGGATGGGAAGATTGGGATGGTGGATTGGGGTAGGAGTATTGGGATAAGAAGATATGGATGTTGGATAAGAGAAAGATGTAGATGAAGGATATAATGAAGATGTGGATGGGGAAGACAATGGATATCCCTTGTCAAAGGTAGCATAAGGATTGCTAGTAGGTGTGGATGAAGGCATGGTGTGATAGCTTGGATGATAGTTGAAGAAAGCTTACTAGAAATGATAGCATCAAAGGGATCCATATAATACTCATCTTGATCAACAAGACTTTCATTATCATCATCAACATAATTGGGGTTCCCCTTGACTACTATTTTTTGTTGCATTGGTGAAGGATAAGGATTCATGATGTTGACTCAGATGGATATGGATTGAAAATGTGGGAATAGATGATTAGAATAAAATGAGAGATGTTGAAAAGATAAATAGAATGGATTAGAAGAACATGGAAGAAGGGGTAATAATATTTTTTTCGATATCAGAAGAGCTTGGATGTTGATGGGCTAAAGCTTAGATTGGGATGTATATTAAGCTCAACTTGGGATTTTATTTAAGCTCAAATTAGGATTGGATTGAAGCTTAGATTAGGATGGTTGAAGGATGTGATGTGATAAACTCTAAACCAAACTTAGGGGTTTAACTAGACAACGTATGATGTTGATAACTGGATTGGATTGTGAAAAGGATGATTAAAACACTGAATCTACCTCAAGATTGAACTAGATTGATTGGGTCGTGGATGATTACTGACTTGGGATAGATAACAATTCTAAGTAAGTGTGATTCATGATGATTATGATCAGACACCTAAGTCAACTTGGATAATAGCCCCTAAAATGAAGCCTAAGGGATTGGGATTGATGAACTGATGAAGGATATGCAATCTAGGGATGTCCTACGTTGAACCTATATGATTTGAATGAGGATTCAATGACTTTCAAAAAATGTAGATAGGATAAAATGGCAATTATAGGTAGATGGATGATGATAATTTTTTTGTGATCATGACAAAGGACTCAGGAAATGACGGGCTTTCAGTGACCAAAAGGATTAACTCTCTAGATTTTGTATGGACAATGCATACACCTTTGTGTAGCTCAAATTCACCCGTCCAAGTGACAACTTTGCCTATCTACGGGACTCAAGTTCACCTGTATCCAGGGATGCAAAATAAATAGGAAAACTCACAAGAAAAATTTTCCTATCTAGATATGGGATCGCCCAACTATTAGACAGGACCGTCTTTCTAAACGCATGATTTCCTAAATCTTTTGGGTACCAAAAGGGAACAATCGTACACAATTTGCAAAATCGCCTATCTGAGATGCAGGATCGTCTATGCAAACTGACTGTATAGAAAGGGTGTGCAGGATTGCCTGAGAAAGAAGCAGAATCACCTATCTAGGAAGATGTACAGACAAGAGGATACAGACTCAGACGCAGGATTGCCTCTGTGGAAAGCAAGTTTTCCTATTCTAAGGGAGGTACAGATGGAGATGGTATGGATTGGACGCAGGATCACCCTTGCAGACAATAGGTTCACCTATTCTAGGGGATGTATGGATAGAGGACTAAGAGACGGGGACACAAAATTGCCTAGGAAGATGACAGGATCACCCAAGCGGGCAACAAGATCACCTATTCTGATGAAATAGGTAGACTCAGATGACACAGATGGGACACAGGATCACCCAAGCAGGTAGCAAGATCACCTATTAGGACTAAATAAGAAGACTCAGATGACAGAGATGGGACACATGATCACCCAAGCAGGCAACAAGATCACCTATACTAACAAAACAGGCAGACTCAAATGACATAAATGGATTACAAGATCGCCCAAGCGAACAACAAGATCACCTATTTTGATGGAACGAGCAGACTCAGATGACTACATGGATGGGATACAAGATCACCTAGTGAGAAGAAAAAATTGCCTATTCCAAGAAATAGGTAGACATAGGGTTGCCTAAGGAGGGGACCCACAGGAAAATTCACCTCTAACAAAGAAGAACTCGCCTAATGGATGACCTAGACTGGACTCAAACACGGAATCACACTTTTATAGGGTAGGATCTCCTGTCCACAATGCAAGTTCTCCCCTATGAGAAGCGAACTCACCACTAAGGGCAGAGGAAGATTATGGAAAAAGACAAAAACACAACAAACAAAAAGTAGAAGGATGGATTAACTCGAATTGATGACAAGCACTGGTATCGTACAAGAAAACACTCCAAACAACACAATCCTAAAATTAGTATGAAGGGTTTACAAACTTGATGTAGGCCCACCACCTTGGGCGAACAACCCAAGGTTAATACTCTGTGATACCAGGGTGATTCTCTGGATCACCCTTTCTCGTGAAGGCAGATAGCTAAAGTTCCAGTGGCACAGGGTCATCAACAGACGCCACAAGCTCACCTTCACACACTCTCTCTCAAGAACTATCGTAGTCCACCACGAGGATTTCTATCTCAAACCAAGGGAGTACATGGTGAGTAACTTCAAGGTACGGTGTACATTCCCTACGCTACACCAAGTTGCAACTAAAATGCAGGTCTCTATCTAGGTTGAACAAGGCTATCTCGTGCGTCCTCGATATACGCTTGGTACATGAAGCACAACCGTGAACACTAGCCCGTCACAAGCATGGATCGGGAGCACCAGTAAGGTATTGGAAACTCGAACCAATCCTTCATGTCTTATCTAGGTATCACCCTATCTTTGACGCTTTGCTAAACATGACATGACTGGATTGAGGTACAACTTTAACTATCCCCCCTTTATATACCCCTCTAGTAACACGTGGTTGGGATCGTCCACCAGGTGATGAAATCCCAGGAAGGTCCCGCTAAGGGAAGAAAATACTAGACATTTCGGCTAGTCCCCAGGCTCGCACATAGTGTAAGGGGAGAGCTTAGACACACTAGCACCTCCTAGGTAGACTGGACTAGACTAAAGAAAATTGTGATTTATCGTCACCCAGGATCACCAAAAGGTGCAAGGGGAGTGGATACATCAACAACTTACTACCAAGAATGACAAACAAAGTAAATTAACCCTTTAATTAATCTACGTGTGCCTAAATTAGTGCAAAAAGGTCACACAAACAAAGCTAAACTAAGGGTCTTTGACCGATCATACTGCAGAAGATAAATTAGTAGTTTAGTTACTCCAGCCTTGGACAAGCATGTAGGACAAGCTGTGCAAATTGTTAGAAAGATACGACAATTACAAAAAAACAAGTTAGCTGATTAGTACCCAAAACCAAAATCAAATTGAAGCTCAAATTGAAAAATTAAAGGTTCTAGAATACCTCAAATTCGCCCCTATGGAGGGTGGATTCACATCTATAAAGGTTGCAGGATCGCCTCTGTAAGGAGTAGGTTCACCTATTCACAAATTTGCATGTTCTCAAATTCTCTCGTTTGCAAATTCACCTATTTGTCGTCTGCAAATTTTCCTATCTTCAAATTCGCCTATCCGTTGTCCACAAATTCACCTATCCTTATATTCGCCTATCCATCATCCACAAATTCGCTTATCCATCGTCCACAAATTCTCCTATCCACAAATTCACCTATCCATCATCCACAAATTTTCCTATCCATCATCCACAAATTTTCCTATCTACAAATTCACCTATTCACAAATTCATATATCCGTCATCCACAAATTCGCCTATCCATCTGCAAATTTTTCTATCCGTCGTCTACAAATTTGCCTATCCGTGTGCAAATTTGCGTCTATAAGTCAGGTACTGAATAGGTAGGTGCGTAATCACCCTTTTACAGGATAGGCGGATGAGTGATCGCCTATATCAATGCAGACTCGCCCCTGTGTCAGGCGGATTCACCCTTGTGTGTGAAATCCGAACCTACAGAACTTGAAACAACAAAAAATAGTGAAAGAGACCCGTGATGTGGGTCCCACCGGGCATGCCACAAATGTGTGCAATGTTTTTACCCCATCTAGAATGCAAGAAATAAACTCAAGCAAGAAGATAAAAACAAAACAAAACACTCAAGGTTGGGATAAAGATGAAACTCAAACTTTAAAATGACAATAAAACTATTTTTTACCTTGTTTGAGCTTGATGGATTTTTTTGCCCTTTATGATGGCTTGATATGTGTGCTCTATATTGATTTTGATAGCATAATGGCTTGATTTTGCTTGATTTGGTCACAAAATGGATGGAAGGTGGCTATGGTTGTAAGGATTTGGTTATGGTGATAGTGTGAGAGCTTGAGTGCGTAGGAGATGGTTGATAATGGTTGAGAATGGTTGAGAGTGCAAAAATGGCTAAGTGTTAGCCATTTAGCAAGGGAGATAGGAATGGACGATGGAGATTGAAAGGGGGAGGAAGATCAAGGGTTGAGATCAAGAGTTGACCAAAGGAATTAAAAATTCCTTTTTAATGTGCATGAAAAGGATGAAAGGAATTTAATATTCCTTGGGAAAGAGAAAAGGAATTTAATATTCCTTGGGAGATGTGAGAGGAATTAAAAATTCCTCAAAAGGACCTTGGGAAGATAAAAATGAATTAAAAATTCTTTGGGGAATGGGGAGAGTTGACCAAAGGGTAGGTTAGGATAGCTAATCAATGATTAGGTTGTGTAAGTGAGGGATAAGGCAAATGATTAGGTGGGTAATGAGGATTAATGACCCACTTTCATTTTATGGAGGATGTGACACCTCCCTAATCAAAGATTAATAATGTGCACATCCTTAATCAACGATTATACAAATTAATCAGGATTAGAAAAAGGTTATGGAGGATGTGACATGAGGGGAATTAAATAAATAAATTATTTATTTACTTCTTTAAAAGAAAAGTGATAAGGAATGGGAGTAAATAATTAAAGGTAATTATTTACTTTAGGCTAGGATTTAAAGATGATAGAAGAAATAAATTAGGATGAAAGGATAAGGGATAATGAATATTAATTAAATAATATCATATTATTTAATTAATATAGAGGATATGACATTAGTCGAATTGTGGGTAAATTGACCAAACTAAAGTGGTCAATTTTTAGTGTCTATAGTTTGGACTCAAAGATGTTGAGCTTTTTGAGTGTGATGAGTTTGAAGAATACTTCAAAAATACTAACTATAGCTTGTGTCAAGTCCTTGGGAGGAAGTATGATGTGAAGATGAATGTTGCTTTAATGGTTATGGCCATGGACATACAAAACAAACACTCAAATAAAGAGTTTGATTATGTGGCCTATCTTGCAAAAGAAATCCATAAGAAACTGGTGGAATTGAGGGATGGAAGACCTCCGTTGGGTTTCAGTCATTATTCTTTACTAATGCACATGATTTTATGGATGGGTCGGAAGGCATGGAGAAATTTTATGAAGTTGAAAGAAAAGGATGAAGAAGATAATTATCTACTTGTTCAAATGTGGACACCTATTTGGAACCAAAATTTCCCAAAGTCCAACTATGTTGCATTTTGTAATGGCTTCAAACTTGGTGTTATGGAGAGTTTGGATCTAAAACCTGTGTATAGGATTTTGAGAAGCATCAAGGAAATCCTTAGGCCACTAGAGTTCAAAGAAGGTACCAAACATGACCACAATTAGGGTGACTAGTACCCGTGCTCAAACTATACTGCCATCAAATTTTATGGAGCAAAGGTGCCACCTTGAACTATCTACCCATTTATGTTTCTATCTGACTTGCATTCATGGAGATAGTGTGGTACTTGTTACTCATTTTTGTTACTTACTCAAGTTGATTGAGTTTAGAGTGTTTGCAAAGTGAAAGTGAACTACATTTCTTATCTATCTTCCCTATATTGCATTCAATTGTATATAAAAAAAAATTAAAGAGATTACAAGATTTTAGTAACAAATTATTGTGTTTATACAAGTGCATACAATATGGAAAAGATTTGCACAAATCTTTCTGAAAAGTAATCTTTATTGATACAAAAATACATATTTTTCTCACACAAGCCGTGAGACTTAACTTGTTCAATGAAAATGAAGAATAGTTTATACATTGATGGATAAAGAGAAAAGAATGCACATATAGGGGAAGAGGCCAGTCATTTCCTGATGACTGGTTTGGTATCTATTGTCCTGCTTTGTCTCCTGCCTTGAACTATCTTGTGTCCTTTTTAGCTCCTTGCTCCTAGTCCCTGCATCTGTCAATTGCAATGATGTTAGAGAAATGCTCTAAGCAATGAAGGCTTCTCAAAATACATGTACATGCACCCATGAATGTATAAACTAACTCTCAAGTGCATTAAATAAGCATACAAACTGTACAGGTCCAAGGAAACAATAGGACCATCAAATACATCAGCCATATGCATATGTTTTTCTAACTGTTTGCTTCATGTGCAGATATAGGAAAAGCAATGTTAATGTTTCATCAAATATTAAAACATGGGATAAATGTGGCTCCCAAAAGGGTTGAGCTCAGTGTGTGTATGAAGGAAAACAATAAAAAAATGATAGTGATTTGCAGATTGACAGTATACAATAATATAATGGAATTCAAAATTATAGTATGTTTGAGTCATCATGCTGTCAAGTTGTTTTGATAAGGCAATGGACTGAGTTGACTACCTCATGGTATACTTGAATAACCATATATCACCTATGGTAGTGTGTTGTTGATCACTGTCATAGAGGACATATCATCAAGCAAGTAGACTATGGATGGTTGTTGCAACTCAGTTGCAATCTCACGTTTTAGAGCTATCAATATTCTGTCAGGATTTATCAGAATTATGCATGAAAGTTCAATTTGAATTGTTTGTTGAAATACATATGTTTTGACAATAATTTAAGTCTCGAGATGCAAATGCAATCATGGTTGGGGTCACAATGTGTAAATAATTTCCACTGTTTCATGAGAAAATATAGTGACCTTATTGAATAGTCATGTTGGGTCAAAGTTGTAATAGCCAGGACAGGAATAGCATTCATAATCATCATCTAGAAGACAGCCCCAAAGATGGTAATAAGATACAAAAGGGGCACAGTTTGAATTGGAAGATCAACTTCAATTAATGTAGTCATGCAATCAAGATGTGGAGGTAATAGGGTCTTAAGTTTTAACAATGAAGGTTTTCAAGTTATAATGAGGATACAATCATGTTTACTACAGAAATAAAGGGTGAGCATGCTAAAGTTTACTCTATGAACATGATAGGTCGGGTGTTATTCACTTACAAGTATTCATGCAAGTTGAGCATATTAATGAATAATGAATGCATAAGAAACTCAATAGCTGGAAGCCAAAGATAGCATGTATCCAGATAACAAATTCAGTCAAATGCATAAAAAGTACCATGATGAAGTCTATAATAGTAAATGTTATAAAAGGATGAGAATGCAAAAGATCACATTTACCTGAACCTTGTTGTTCATCATATTATCTAAGAAAAATGCTAACAGAGACACTCTACTGCTTAAGAGTGTGCCACAATTTGAAAATTGTATCTTTTCGGGACTAAGTGTTTAATCTGTTTACAACTATTGTTGTAACAATCTACAGAGGAACAAAACAATCTATAGAGGTGAAGATTTTCTAAATTTTTTTGCTTGAAAACAAGGTATAGTCCACAGCCATAAAATAACAGAGTTTCTTTTATCTATAGAATAGATACAAATGTAAGGCCTCATAAAGAAGCCCTCGACCCAATTTAGAAAGGATAGGGTCACGTTTTCTAATATATGTACATAAGTGCATGGAATAAAAGGATGGGTTCCAGATTCCCATAATAAAATCTACAGTGAAGTACATACAGAGAGCGTGGAAATATTGGGCCACGACCTAGGGTTTAAAATCTTCAGGGTTTTTAAAACATGGAATTCCAAAATATCTACAAGGATGACAAGAGTCAAGAATGGAAGCTTTAGAACCTATAGAGGAGGCTTGAAAATACTGAATGCATAAGGTTTATTCTATTTTTATGCTACAATAGCTCATTTTTGAGCTGTTCTATCTTTCATAAAGGAAATAAAGCTATGAAAATGTTTTCAGAATACATACCCACAAGAGAAATCTTCCTAAAACCTCCAAAGGCTAAAGCATGGTGGCATGGTTCAAATGAACAAGGTAGAGTTTTATTAAAAAAACATACAAAATGGGTGAGAAAATACAAGATGTAGAGGCCTAGGGTAAAACCTAGAAGAATCTTCAAATCCCCGCAAGAAATCTATAGAAGAAAATATGGAGAGACACACAAAAAATAGAATTATTTACATTGTTTTTCCTTAGAAAAAGATTCAGAACAAATTTTGATTCATGGTTAATGAAGAAATCAACATGAGGGTTTCCAAAATAATCACGAACCCGCGACCATGGGAATAAAGAAATGAAAGCTACATAAAGCAAGAAATGGGACCAACTCTAGGAGAACCGAGGTTTTGACATTTGTAGAATGAAATCTGACTATGGTCGTGAAAGAGAAAAGGTAGACTATTATTTATTTACAGAGGAGGTTCAAAACAATTAAAGGTATTAAGCCCTCGACCCAAAAAATGGGTCCTGAATCAATTAGAAACAAAATCCCATAGCCCACGGCATGGGTTCTTTAATTTTTCCATAGAGTAAAAGCAAGACACCATAATATACAAGAATGTCTTACCTTCTTCAAGTTTCTTCTGCTATTTTGCATAAAATCTATGTGCGAGATATATTCCAGAAGCTTAGATACAAACTCCATAGTGGCCAAGAGAAGAAGAAATCACATAGAACAAAAACAAGTAGAATGAGTGGAAGAAACCACATAATGCTGCAACCTATAAGGCCCTAAATCATTAATCCAAGGGTTTCTATTAAAAAAAAAATGCTTTCAGAGAATGACTTACCTACTTGTCCATATAGAGAATCAATAGATTTTTGCAGAAGATGTCTGTAAGACAGCTTCAAACTCCATAGATTCTTGCAGAGCTCATTACAAACCCTTGGTGGTAGCCCAGGCTTCTTCTTGAAGTTTCGAAGAATAAAGTGAAAAATGCCTTGGCTTTGTTTTTGTTTTTAGGGTTTCTTAACCCTATGATGAATGTCGATAGGACTTCGCAATTTTTTCCATATTTTGAAAATATGATGAGAATTAATGAGCCTGTGGGCTAAAACAATATGTTTTATGCCTTAGTAATTCTCAAAGTGGAGCCCTTAAGTCCTCCAAGGAGTCAATGGGCTTGTATTTGTTTTTCTTTTGAATTTTATTATTTAGTGTAAAGTATTTTAATTAAGTGATGTTTATAAATCACTTGATTTAAAAATACTATTTTTAATAAAGGAAAATAGCTTGAGAGGCTTTTAATGCATAAGGAGAAGAGTTATGCTTGAATTTATGAGGTTGCAAGCATATTAGAGTAGTTGGAATAGTTTGGAGACATGTACCCTTGCATATAGGAGCATTTATGCATCTTGTTGGAGGTTTTGCAAGAATTTAGGGGTGGTTTTGCATTACTAGATGCTTGGCATGGTCAAAACTACTTTCCTCACATGTTGGAGACAGTTTTGGGAGAAATCTAATGCCTCAATTTTAGGCTTTTTTGGTGGATCTGACCCAAGTTAGTTGCTAGCCCCTATTTTGGTGCAACCACTTGGAGTTGAGTGTTATATTCATTCTTGTAACTCATTTTATAGTTAGTTCTTCTGATGCAGATTGAGACTTAGAGATTTTGAGTCCTTTGTCAAATTTCATGCAAACTTTGTAACTCATTTGGACATGAAATACAATGCAGACCTTGGATGTTAATATTGGAAATTTGTGCCTTCTTTTTCTTGTAGTATAGTGGTTATCAAGTGATTGATCAAATTACATGTGAGGTACTTTCACTTCCTTGTAGTTTTGTCTCATATTATTCTGCCCTTTCTGCAAAAGTATGCCTATGTAGGTTGAAATTTGTGTTTTAAGTTGCATCTAGCTTTTAGAATGTGAAGGTTTCCTTTCTTTTTGAAAGTTAATTGCATACAAGCCTTTTTTCAAAACACTTATGCATAAGCCTACAAAAAAAGTTGTGCAAGTTTTTATTTTCAGTCATTGTAAAACAAGTACATATGTTTTTTCTGAATTTCAAATCCTTAGTATAATCTAGTGTATCATCTTTAGTTTTCATTATCAGACTTTTATTTTATGTTATTTATTTCTATCCTTTTCCTTTGTAAGTTTAGTAGAGTAGTTTAGGTGATATCCAATAAATAACCGACTTTCTCTGGAGGTCCTTTTCTACTATAGGTGACCCACAACCTTAGAAAATTTCCCATGTTTCACATGATTAGCTGTGTTAGGATTCGGCTAGGGTGAAAATCATAGTGATAACAGTACTTAGATGCCATGGACAAAGAGCATTTTAGAGATGTTAGGAAAGGTTCCTTCATTGCCCCACAATTTTCTTTTGCTTATTTTATTGTTACTGCTAAGGAAGGGTATGATAAATTTGATATAATGTTGAACAACCTTAGAATGAAAGTAGATGTTGTGAGAAATTGTGACCTAGAGGGGTTTGTAGCTAAGGAAAGGAATAACAAAGGGAGGTCTAGATTATGGAATCACTTTCTTTATACTGAGGATGTGATAAAAAACTTGCCTTTAGATGTTGTTGTGGTAGGAAGAAAAAAGGAATGGATGCTGATTTGTAGCACCGAAGAAAATATATTGAAGAAGAACCATTTCTATGTCAGCCCCTATGCAAAAATAAAGGATCCTTATAAACAAGCTCTTACATTACTAGATGACTATCAAAATTGAAATTTCTTTGAAAAAGTCAAAGAAGCAAAAGAGAAAGCTAAAATTGTTAAGGAGTAGAATATTGCAAAATTAAGGTGCCTTCCAGCTCAATCTTCAGCTCAGGGCACTCAAGGACAACCCTTGGAAATGGATGAAAAACTAGTGGTTAATCCTCTAGTTGCATATTCTGAGACAGAGCAGGTTGGTGAAGAGGAAATGCAAGAACAACTTACAGAGCATGTTCCTACTGAGCAGGAGGTGGAACAAAGATTCCCCTCCCTTGTAATCAATGATGCTCTTGATCCTTATGTTCCAAATGATAGGATTGTGAAATGGGATTATTATGAGGAGGATAATGATGATATTAGAGTGAAAGCATACAAAAAATTTATGAGTGATGACTCTTTTGTGCAAACTAAGGAATTTAAGGAGTTTATTATTCAAATTAAAAGCCAAGATATCAAAAATAGAATTAAGAGTGCTAAGGCACAAGTGGACCCCTCACTACAAGAGGAGGTTGAGAAGGCAGAAGAAGAAAATATCATGAGTGAGATAGTTGCAATAACTCCTATGGAAGGTAGGAAATTAGTAAAGGATAGTGGAATTTTGTTGTTTCCTAGATGGGATCTTTCTTCAGTGATAGCTTTGGATGCAATAAAAAATGATCCAAGGGCCTCTGTTTCTGAAGAACATTTTGATAACAAGGTATTTGGCTCTAGCTTTAGTCCCAAATTATGCACTTTAGCAATTCGGTCCATGACACCAAATAAAGGAAAGCCAAAGGTTATAAAATCAGTTGAAGTTATAGGTGCAAGGTGAAATTACAATATTGTGCCTCACTTTTTGCCCAAGATGGACATTTACATCAATATTTTTAACTAAATCTTCATCTTTTGAGACCTATAGAAGCTAAACTGTTAAGAATTTCAAGATGGTGTGAACTAGTGATTTGTGGAAATTTGTGTGTAGATTCTAAATATTTTTTTCTTCAAATTTTCTGAACTAAATCATAAATCTTTCAACATCTCCATTAATAACCAGTTTTAAACAAAAAACAACATTTTCAGAAAGTAAAATTTGTGTCATACAACATAACTTTTTTTCTATAAAGGATTAAATTCTAATTTTTAAAATGTAGATTCTCAACATCAATATCTAGGGAAAGGATATTTTTTCATAATTTTTTGTTGCATATTTTTTTTAAAATTAATTTGTATAGTCACAATAACTATAATTTGGACACATGTGTGTGCCATACAACCTAACTTGTTGTGTATACATCAAAATCCAATTTTTTTGGGTGAAACAAGGACATCAATACCTAGGGAAAGGGTATATTTTGAAAAAAAATTACCATTGTTTACTATTTTTCCACCTCTGCACAACAAAGAGCTTGATATTCAAAGAAAAAGCTACGTTTAGTAAAAAATGAAAATTAAATACATGATAAAATGAAAATATATCAAAACTATACTTTTTGGAAAGCTCGTTTTGAGGGCTACAATCTTGAAAAATATAGTTTTTAAATGACATTATTTAATCCCTCAAAAGGTAAATAAAAAGTGTTTTTTTGCCAGCATTTTAATAGGTGTGAAGGAGACTCTGTCGTTTGTATGATTTAATACTAGAGGGGTTCTATCCAAGGAGGTCTTATTTATCGCTCTTCAATTAAAACCATTTAGATGGAACCTCTCAAGACTTAAATCATTATTTTTCTAAAAAAAATGATTTCAAAAAAAAATCAGCACGTCCCAAAAGTGAGACACATTATTGTGACAACACCCTAGTACAATCATGTTGAATAGAGATACTAATATTACCCCTACATAGGCTACCAAATTGAAAATGCATGCAACTAAGTTGAGTGCAGATACTGTACAAATCTCTCAGGAAAAATATGACAAATTGTTAGACAAGTTCAACAATCTCCTTGATGAGTACAACAAAATGAAAGCCACTACAACTCATGCAAGTTCGTCACAAAGGCCCCTAGCACCTCCAACTTCTCCTTCTGAATTTTCAGCACAGGATAGGGAGACATTGTCTTAAAGGATTAAGGGATTAAAAGAGGAGTTGCAGGTAGCAAATGAAAGTGAAGAAAAAGCTAGGTCAAAGACTTCAACGGTGTCCAAGGAGATAATTGATGATATTTTGTAGCATAGGCTTTCTCTTGTATTGCATAAATCAAATAATGTTTGGAGTGTGTATAAGAGTATCCATGAAGCTCATCAAAGGTACATTCAGGTGCAAGAAGCTTTCCAGAATGTTTGGAGAAAGTGGAGTGCAAGAGTCGGTGCTCTTAGGGAAATGATGATAAACATGAAGGATGATCCTGAGGCACTTGTACATCTCCCAGAATTAATAAAGGAAATTAAGTTGTTGGGAGAGATATCAAATTTCTAAGGAAAGTTGGGTGTGCAACTGTAGAGCAAGATTAAAATGTTTGGAGATTTGGAAGGGTGTGGGGTGCCAAAGATTCTAAATGAGGAAGGGGAAAAAAAGGATTTCAACATATGGAAAGAAGAGTTTGGAGATCTCACTTATTTCCCTCAATTTATTTACATTTATGGAAAACCCGATTATGCAACATTAAATAATGCCATTGATGACATGTTTAGGATTGAGGTGAACATGGATGTATTTGTCAAGGAGGCCAGAATAATGATGGATTCTAGATATAACCTACATGATTGTAAGGTACAAAGGTTATTGGATGTCGAATGGCCTACTGAGGAGGAATACAATGCATGGGTTGAAAAGTTTACAGATTAAGCCTATGTTATATCAATGTTTAAATATTATTTCCTCCCCAATTCAGAATTGTTGATGATTGGTGTTGTCGTGGGTGTTTTTTCACATTTTCTATGATTTTATGTTTTATGTCCTACAATTTTGGGAGCACATGGAAGGAGTGATTTTTTCGTGGAATGAATGTCTACATCAACTAAAGTTCCTTGTGGAATGTGGGAAGTATCTTTTTTTTAATAAAAGGGGGGTAAATTTTTTATTGAACCTCAGAAAAGATCATTACATCAAAGCACAAGGCAAAAGCCCAAAGGCACCAGAAAGAACAGACTAGATAGAGCTAGAGACATAATCAACCAGCACCGACTCCGTCCTCAGCAAGAACCCTCTCGAAATCCAAACAAAGCTCATGGGGGATCTATCCCCATTCTTCAATCTTCCAGCCATCCAAATGCTCAGAAGCCCATTTGGCCAGGAAATCAGCAATCCTATTCCACTCCCTTGGAATATGGACAAAAGACACCATCTCCATCAAAGTGCCAATCTGTAGAATCTGTTGCACCATCACCGCCAACTGCCAGCTAACATTAGACACCTTTTGTTCATTAAGAAAATTGATTAGAACCTGAGAGTCTGATTCACAAATAACCCGACGCCACCCCAAAGCATAGGACCTTTCCAAAGCGTAGAGGATCACCAATCCTTCCATAAGGTTGATAGCCTACAAACCTTTATGGATAGAAAAGAGGAAAACCACCGAACCAGAAGAGTCCCTACCAACCCCACCAACTCCTACAGGTCCTAGATTTCCCCTAGAAGAACCATCGGTATTGACCTTCAAAGTGCCATCTTGAGGGGGCTACTAATTCCCCAATCTTTGAACACGCTACCTCACATGCCTTCCTCTCTTGCAACAAGCAAAAGATGAGGATAACTCGTGGATTCCCAGCCTAGTCACCATCTCCGCATCCCTTTTCTCCAACGGAAACACCACCTCGCCCTTGGTTCAATTGTCTCATGAATCATACCTAGGATTCTGAACCACACCTATTGTACCCGCAAGTTTTCACCTCTAAAAATCCTCCTATTCCTTTCCAGCCACACCTGCCACAATAGGAAAATAGGCCCAACATGCCAAGCATCCTGCAAAAAGGGAGTCAATGAGGGAGGTCTTCCCAAGCTAGTCCAAAAATCCACCAAGGAGGAGGCATGAACACAGGGGATATTCCAAACTCCCCACCAAATATGCCAGAGCTACAAAGTAAAAGGACACCGAAAAAAAAATGAGAAGAATCAACCTCACCTCCCCCACAAAGAACACACATAGAGGGGCCCTGAAACCCACGCTTTTGAATATTATCCCATGTCAAACACCTGTTCCAAGCCAAAGTCTGAATGAAGCAGCTACACTTCGGCCAAGAGAACTTATTCCACACCTTCTTCCACCAAGGAACTTCCACCCCCTCAATCCTTTGAGAGAGAAACCTCTGGTTATCGGAAGCAACAGTATAAGTACCATTCGGGTTAGGAGACCACGAAAGAACATCCTTATCCATGAGGGAACTGCACTGTCTGCTAGAAAGAATATTATGAAGCACCGCACACTCCTCTTCCATACCCACCACATGCCACTCATCGAGTTTCTTCCACCTTGCTCTCCCAAGCTGCCCATGAAAAGAAAACAACTTAAAGTCACTCACCCTCGACCAGCCAACATCACAGAATCTCTGACACAAGGTCAACAAATTAGGGAACTGAGAGATAATGGGGGGGTAGCCATCCCGGGAATCGTACCAAAACTGAACCTCTGTCCCATGTTTGCATATCCAAAATAAGCCATCCTTGACAAGCGCAACTCCTTTCTTGAGAGTAGTCCAAATTTTTGAGCCCTTTCCCACCAAAGGGTAGCGAGGGAGATCTTGCCAAGGGATATCTTGGAAATACTTATGGGATAGAATCCTGGCCCAAATCCGATCCTCCTCAATGCACCACCTCCAATAAAGTTTAGCTGCCAAAGTCGTACCTGCCAGCGAGGACTGCCTTAGCCCCAAACCACCATACTGCTTTGGGAAACACACAGTATCCCATTTAACAAGACTCCATTTGGAAGACAACAAGCTACCAGCCCATAAGAATTGTCTTGCAAGAGAGTCTAGCTCCCTCACAAAACCCACCGGGGCCATCTGAATCATACATTGATAGATGGGGAGAGCCTGAACCACAGATTTAAGCAGTTGAACACAAACCGCAAAGGACAATGAACAGTTGGTCCAATGAGTAACTTTCGCATGAAACTTATCCAGGATAGGCTGCCACAAATCTTTGTGTAGCCTGCCCATAGAGATAGGAATTCCAAGGTAAGTCAAAGGAAGAGCACCGATTTTAAACCAAAGAGTATGAGCAATTCTTCTCTGAATGAGATCTGGAGTGTTGAAAAAGAAGATGGAAGACTTATCTTCATTGATTAATTTCCTCGAAGCCACAAGATAAATATCCAGAACCTTGCATAGATTCACAACTTCCCGAATAGTGGCCATCCCCATCAAAGTTGTATCATCCACAAACTGCAAATGAGTCTACGAAGGTAAATCACCTCCCCAGCGCCACCCCTGAATGAGGCCCAAATCCACATGTATTCTCAATAAGCGACCCAAACCTTCAACAAGCAGAAGAAACAAGTAAGGAGAGAGAGGATCTCCTTGCCTCAATCCCCGAGAAGCACCAAGAAGCTCAGATTGTTCCCCATTGATTAAAATGGAGAAAGAGACCGAAGTGACACAACTCATAACCCATTGAATCCACTCTTCTCCAAAACCAAAAGAAACTAGAACCTTCTGGAGGAAGGACCACCTAACTCTATCAGACGCTTTAGCCATATCAAGCTTGATAATCATAGCCTTTTCTTTGGAAGTGGCCAGAGAGTGAATGGTCTCCATTGCAATAACAACTCCATCTAGAATCTTCCTACCTTCCACAAAACCACTCTGCTCATAAATGAGCACTGTAAGCCACTTTTTTAGCCTTTCAATAATTAGTTTGGAAATAATCTTATAAACAACATTACAAAGAGAGATGGGTCGAAAGTGGCTTAACCTATCTACCCCCTCATACTTGGGAATGAGAGCCAGGAAGGTAGAATTGAGAGCCTTTAACATCTGTTTATTCCTCTGAGATTCTTGGACCATGACCAATAAATCCAGCTTGATAATCTCCCAGAACTCTTGAAAGAAATCAATTGGGAAGCCATTAGGGCCAGGGGCTTTCCCCTTCTTCATCTGAAACACAATCCCCTCCAACTCCTCTAGAGAAATCTCCCCCATAAGATGATCCATCATTTCCCTCGAAACCACAAAAGGGATACAAGAAAGGACCTGAGCTTTCTCCATAGAACCATCCTACATATCCTCCCTAAATAGGGAAGTGAAATACTGAACAAATTCATTAGAAATATCCTGAAATGAGGAGAGAGTATCTCCCCTATCATTGACCAAAACAGGAATAGAGTTACCATGATGCCTAGCCTTCATGAAATTGAAGAAGAAAGCAGAATTTCTATCTCCTTCCTGGAGCCACTCAACTCGGGCTTTCTGTTTCCAATAGAATTCCTCCCTCAACTCCCACTCTTCCAAAGCTTTCAAGGCCCTTGAATCCTCTTGCAATAGATTCTCAGTCACCCCATTCTCCCTAATTATCCTTGTAATACCATCCAACTCAGCCTGTGCAACAGACTTCACATGGAAAATATTTCCAAGGCAATGCCAGTTCCACCGCTTAAGCTGATACTTAATAAATTGAAGAAGCTTGGAAAAGACATACATTGCAGTACCATAGGAGGGTCTACCATACCTCCACCACTAAGAACATAGCCATGAAGTTCAGGATCACATAACCACATAAGCTGAAATTTGAAAGAGAGATTCTGAGGCATTCGAGTAGAGAGGATAGTAAGCTTTATAGGCCAATGATCCGAACCCCTCCAATCCAAAATCTCAGAGCTAGAAGACCACATACTGCCAACCGAAAAACAGGAGACCATGAATTGATCTAGGCATTCTGCAATGCAATCATCACCAACCCTCTGATTGTTCCAAGTGAATTGTCCATTTCCAGGCTTGACATCAACAAGATTCAAGGTAGATATATTGTCTTGAAACAACAACGTAGAGGGCTCCAGCCTCGCAGTACCACCTCGTTTCTCCGCAAGCTTAGTAATAGCATTGAAATCACCCCCAATGATCCAGGGGTGGTAAGGAGCCATGCTACAGACAACTCGAATATAGGACCACATGAGATGCTTACCTTGAATCTCCACAGGTGCATACACATTGGAAAAAATAACAAATTCCCCCATCTCAAAACAAGAAGCTACCATGGACAAAGAGGACTTAAAAGACACCCACCATTGGGGGAAAATCTTCCTAGGGTTCCATAAGCAAGCCACACCCCCAGAAGACCCCTGAGCACCAACACACTAGCATTCACCCTTCTTCCAAAGCTTGGGCCCTACACCCATCATACACTCAACGAAAAGCTTAGTTTCCTATAGAAAGAGGACATTAGGAGAATGACACCTAACTAATTCCCCAACAACTTTTTGTCGAGGGCCACTGTTCAAGCCCCTAACTATCCATGAAAGAAAAATCATTTCAAGGGGCTCGAGAAATGAGAATCCAAAGTCTTGACTGACCCTGACTCCACTAAAGTATCCCCTATCATTTTAATCTTCTCAAAATATTTCTTCCTACCAATCTTAGAGACTTTCTCCACCCCCCTTTCTTAAGATCTTTTTGCAAAATACCCAACTGATGAGACGACTTACTATTCTTACCCACCTCCGTGCTTGTTCTCCATGAGGAATGAGACAAAACCTCTCCACCCTTCACAACATCAAAAGCATGACTTGAATCCTCCTGAGCCCCCATCTGCAAATCTGTTTCCAAATTCAAAGACCCATAAACCTGCGGAGCAAGGGGGACCCTTGAACTGAGTCCCTCCTACCCAGAACCTCTCCCATCCTGCTCTAAGCATGGTAAGCCTGCGCTCTCTTCCTGTTGGGTAACTTTCAAAGCCTCAACATGAGGCTCATGTTGTTCAGTACCAAAAGTCCCTTGATCCAAATTTAACAATCCTGGATTCACTTCTTGCAAGCTAAGATCATCTAACACCTCGAATTTGTTAAAAGTGTCATCATCCTACCTTTCCTTCAGAGTCTGTTTTTTCCTCTTATTTCTGTTCTAAGCTCTGATAGGAGTAAAACCATCATCCCTGAAACCACCACCTGGAATAGGGTCCTTGCCTTGATCAACTCTATGCGGATTATAGGGAGGTTGAGAAGATTGAACCTCCACAAGTCTGGCCTTCATAAATCTACACTTTAAGTGGCCATATTCATGGCAAAGATGACATCAAAAAGGTAAGGTCTCATAGTCTAGCGATTGCACCCATGAGTAAGATCTTGCACACACTTCTATAGAATCTGTGAGTGGCTTGCTTAAGTCAATTTCCACACAAAACCTGGCATAAGTCATTACCCTTTTGAACTGTGTCTGTTGCGAAGCACCAACAGGTCTACCAAGCATCAAGGCCAATAAATGCAAAACATCATCATGCCAGCATTTGACCGGGAGCCTCGACAGTCGAACCCAGACTGAAACCTGACTCGAAAGCTCTTCAGCTGGATTGAAGCCTGCATGCCATGGCTTAATAAACAAGCCCACTTGGTTGTAAAAGTATGAGCCCCCTTCAAATACCTTGATCCTATTTGCTAGGCAATCAAATGTAACCATAAAATAATTATTTGCCAAGAGTCGAATCTCCATCTCCCCCACTAGTAGCCATGTCCTCTGAGCCCAGGATTCCAAAAATTGCAACGAGATTCTCAAACCCAAGAACTTGCAGTACAAAGAATGTCTTGAGTAGTAATCAATATCCTCCATCAGCATCTCCATCGGAATCACTAAATTCGGCCTCTCTTTGTACCTTTCTAGGCACCCGTTAATCTTCAAAATCTGAGACCCCCCTGACGAGCCCATCTCAATCTTCTCTGGATCCAAAGAAAATAAGTTATTATCAAAAGATTTAGTACCTTGTGGCAAGGGTTTCAAGCCACACGCTGACTGGAAATCCATCTTGGGGCAGGCCCCAGATGATTCCCCTTGCGCCATTGAAGAAGGCAAAACCCAAGACAGGCAGCAAGCCCCTTACCAAAAGACTACGACTTCGGCCCACCAAAAACACCAATACCCCCTATCTCTACCCACATTCCAAGAATGCCCCTGTTGGAGCAGCGAGCACATCACATAAACAAGCAAAAACCACACACCCACTCCACTGCCTAGCTCACAGATCAGACAACCACACACCAAGGAAGTCCCAAAAATAGAAAACAAACACCACTCCACATGCCATGTCAACCACCAAAAGCCAAGAGAGAATCCCACACACACCACACAGGCCAAAGCAAAGACCAAAATGCCACCCGTGGGCTGAAATAGAGATAAAAATCAACTCCCAACACACCTGCAAGAATATGGAAAGGAAAATCCCACCGAAGATAAGAATCCAGCCCCCTGAAAGTTCAAAAAAAACCCTCCCCCAGCAGAAAACTTCACCGAGAAATCGATCTTTGGCTCCAAACGGACATGCAAGCTCCAGAATCAACATGCAGCCTGGGCCAGAATGGCCGCGGGTGCAGAAACCAAATCCAACGCCATCCTCTCCTTCATTTATTCTATCTTAATCACATTATTTCAAGGTGGGAAGTATCTTCACCAATGAATGGAAAATGAATTTTGTTTCATATGGGTATTTCCCCCCATGTTTTACAAATATGATGGTATTTTGGAATGAAATGTAATTTTCAAATGAAAATGTGGCAATGTCAATTGGCCTGAATCTTGTTTTGCTCCCTTGTTTTTATAAAAGGGAATTCAGGGCCATTGATGAGGTTGTTGTTGAGTGATTTTGAGAATCAATTGTAATAGAGAACGCAGATACAATTTTGTCTAAGTTTTGTCCAGGTTTTGGAGTTTTGAGTTTTTGATTATTAGTATTGTATACTAGTACTATTACATCTAAATACAAATGACATATTTCTAGAGCATTTGTTCTCCATTGTATACTTTGTATAAATCATGAATGGAATGGATCAAAGATCTTTCAATTCATCTTTGTGGTATTACCATCGAATGTTTGTTTATTTTTGATGCTCTTGTTCAAATAACAAGTTAATTTTCCTTAAGATGAATGAAGGTTTATGTGAATGTATGCTTGGATAATTAAGTAATATTGGTGTAGAATTTTAAGTTAGATGGTGTAATGCATCGTTTAATAGCTCCATTGTGACAGGTAGAATGTTGTATGAATTTAATTGAATGGTCTAAGACTCCATGCCCTGAGATAAGGCACTAGTCCATAAGCTATGCATATGTTATAATCCTCTAGTCGTTCATAGAAATTACATTCAACAATCAATTTAAATCTTTACTTTCAGTCTGAATGTATATTCTGAGTTACATTTCACCATATTCTCATGTTCTAGATTGATAAATGTTGTAATATCTACCAATTATTTTAGGTTTTCATCTATTAAACAACAATTAAGAGAATATATATGTTCTTACAATGTTCATAGGTAAAATGACACAAGAGAGATTGAGAACATTGTTAGGGATCACCCTCCTGAGTCTTGTAGATCCCAAACTGTAGAGGGAAAGTCTTTAAGACTTTCACCTATCAAGTTGGCCAATCCCTCTTGACTACTAACTATTGAATCTAGAAAATTCATAGTTAATTGGTGAGATAAAATTGGTTTATTTAAAACAACATATTCTATCCAAAAGAGACACCACACTAATTATCACATAAAATCATCATTATGTCATGCCTCAACTTGGTATCTAAACAAAAACACCAAATTGAATAGTAACAAATAAGCTTGTAAGCTACTAAGAACTCATCAACATAAATGTAATAACTACCACAACTAATTGCTAATACATCCAACTAACCATATGTCAACAAGTAAGGTATATTCATAATCATAGGGAGATCTTCTATCATCAACATTTCCAACCCAAGCCATGATAATAATTCCTTGTATATACACTATCCTACATCAAGAAGTCTTTCAAGGTAACAACACACATATATATAATAAAAATTCAAAGATATTTAACACCAAAATATAATGAGAACATCCAAGAAATAACTATTGGTGTGAATAATATATCTTACCTAACTAGTTCACCCAGTAGGTCCTATTCACATGTTAAGTTTACTTAGGTTCTATGTATTATTCTAGAATTCTTGGTTGACATTAGATCTTATCTTTTATCATTTATGCTTGTGTCCTAGGCCATTTAATATTAGTTGTCTCATGACACAAGATCAAGAAACTGGTCACAATCTTGTATAACCCTCTTTCTCATCTTGGGTATATAACCAAGGGCCTCTCACACATTGTACATTTATATTCTATTTGCATTGTTTGATAGAAACACAATTTATTCTTGTCATATTGATCTTCTCTTTTAATCATGCTTTCTATTTGGCCTCTAGTGCTTGGGTGGCTATCTCCATAGATAATTCTTACATGGTATCAGAGCAAGTTGGGTGCCTTCAATTAGTGTTTTTGAAATATATTGAGTGCACATCTTAGTAGATCTTGAAAATTTGAGTATTATTTTCTCTTACATCAAATGATGACCTAAAAAATCAGAAACCTTGGGAGAAATACTAGATCCTAGAGGGTTCCTCTTTGTGGATTTGTATTGTAGGTTAATTTTGGAGCTTGTTGGTACAAATTTAAGCTCACCATTGAGTTCATGATTTCTGAGAAAGTTTTGCCTTTATTTTTATCCAAATCAGATATATAAGGCCGGATCTATGAGGGTTTAAGTTGAGAGGTAGTTGCTAGATCCAGGAGGTGGTTGCAATTTTGGGTCAAAAAAGACCTTGCCATCATGTCTAAAAGGCCTAAGTATCACATCCCTCGTAGACACTATACTTTATTTTGTGTTGATTTCCTGTCGTCCCGATGTAATTTGGACAAAGAAGAAACTTTGAACTTGAAACTATGATTGCACCCCTTATTTTGGATGATCATAAGAACTTAAATATTAATATAATAGACTTAAACACTTTAAATGGTCATTTGGAACAACTATTAAATAATTTTTATTTATGAATTTAATGGTGTATTTTATTTTGGCTAGATATATCTATATGTTTATCGAGCTAACCAATTACTAACAATTTTGTGAGAATATGGATAAGTTTCGCAAGTGCTAGGGGTGCAACAAAGGCAGACCTAGCAACCTATTCTAGGAAAGAACCTCAAACTCAGTAGCCTAGTTGATTAGTTGGAAGTCAAGTTAGTTAATCCACCCAAATTAAGAGTCTATCTACTACAAATAGTAAGGCTTGATTTGTATATGTTCCTTTTCCTCATCGGTAGGTTAATTAATCCTTTTAATCCTTTGTAAACATTTTTGAATTGAGCCATTAGGTGAATTAAGGGAAAATAAACAAAATAACGAATAAAATAGTATAGGTTAATGTAAACCCATACCTCACTATTTAAAAATAAAATAAACAAATAAAACATAAGATAAAAGTTTGCAAGAAATTATAAATTAAAAATAAAATAAAACAAAGAGAATGTGAGCAAAAGAAAAAAAAGAGATATAAAAAGAAAATTAATAAGAAAGGAGAGTCATACAAAAATAAAGAGAAAATTAAAACAAATAAAAGGAAGCACACATCGAGAGATTAATGCGAGAGAAAAAGGGAAAATTTAATGCCCACACCAGACAGCAGAGACAACCTACATTAATGAGGAGAGGGGTGCCCAAATGAAGGAAGGACTACATAGTAAGGGAGGTATGGTGTCCATGTAGAAGTGCCTAGAATGTCAGACGCCTAGGAGAAACGAACAAGATAATCTCTTTAAAAACCCTACAACCCTCCCCTTTTTGGACAAAAAATGCTATAACAACAAAGAAAGGAAGGCATGAAAGGAAAAACTAGAGGCGTGAAGGGAAAAATATCAACTTTGGAGGTAGACGTGGTGCTAGGAAGACAAAGGAAAAATAATTGTGCCAAGACAAGCAAGGATTCCCTCACAGGTTTTATTTATGCCTGTTAAACTACTAAATCTTTGTGCTATTTGATTATTTACCTCCATTATTGTTGGAGTTTCCTAGGGTTTAAAAGAAAATATTAAGGGTTGAACAATAAAGCTGGGGTTTTATTGGTATCTTTAATACTCACACTACTTACATCAAATGTTGCACAATAATTTGGCTTCCTTTTATGTTGCTAATGTTGTCTAGGATTAGAAGAAAAAATTTTCTTGCAAAAGATTAACCTTCACTTATCATTACACAAAATTCATTCAAGTTTTGAACCAACAATGATAGAAAATAAAAATAAATGAATAGATAAGGAACTACGAGTTGCATAAAGGAGAGTCAAAACCACTAAAAATAAATATAAAGGAAGAGAGAGCTTCCAAACTATATATTAGACTGCTACGTAGGAACACTTTACAAGAGATTTAATTATGACTTTTCTAAGCATGAATATATATGTATATGTTTTGTTTATGGCAGATTAGAAACCATAGCCTTGAGAATATTGCTTGCATAGCCTTAATCATATTCAAAAAAGAAGAGAAGAGAGTATTGGAACTATTTGTATAACTGAGAAGCTTTGAGGTATCTAAAACAACACTATCTCTGCCATATTACCCTATCAACAACAACAAACACTTATTTCTATTGACTAAAATTAACCTCTAAAGGGAAAAAACCATGTTAATGAAATCAAAAACCATAAAATGCTTCATTCTGGACCTGAGCTACATAAATTAACCTATTTTCCACATTATTTAATATACATATGGGCTTGGGTGTAGGCATGTTCATAATATATTTAATGTTTAAACCATTAAAGTTGCTAAAATAGAAGGGAGTGAGATATATCCAACAGTCCTGAAGCCATTGCTTAAGATGATAACAAGAAAATTTTCCATACTCAAAAGCGTGACATAGTGAAATTCAACATTCCATGGAAATGTTGTTGCCTCCAAAAGATAACTGTTAGAAGCTATGAGGGGTGGGGAAAGCAAGAATTTAACTTGAAAATTCAGACTTACAATTATTCAAACACACAAGTTTGGATGCCCCAATGTTAATTTGTCTCGCTCTAATGAAGGGTCTAAGGGTAGCTATAGCTAGCCTATATGATTCTACCAATAATTAGTCACCGAAGTCCATTCATTAATTCCTACCAAAGTGTCATAGGGATGCAATGGGAGCTATTAGAACACCGTAGGACCAAGACAGAGAAGACCCAAGTGTGAAACTTCAGGATTTTGAGCAGTATTAGGCAGTCATTAGACCATGCCAATGACTGATGTCTAGGCTATTGCTAGGGACTATCCAAAACTCACCTGGTTCACAAAGGTGAATGTTTCTACTAGCTACCCTAGTTATAAATGATATGGGAATGGTTACACGAATAGGGACCCATTTGTGCGGGTAACGGTAATCTGAGGTAACCATTGCATCAAGGGGGTTCATTGGCAGTCATTGAGTGCATGAAGTGACTAATGCCAGTGCTACCCAGGATTTTGAAGAAGGTAGTTGACAATATCACTAAGTTCATAAGGTGGTAATTGTCAAAAGCTACTTCTTCCCAGGTGGAAAAACTTGTTGTCAGTGGCCTATAGGAGATTGAGGTCAAAATCCACCAAGTTTGGTAGGTTCACTACTTGGGAATTCTCTAAGACCCTTGGGATGGAGGATGGACCCACGTTGTAGAATGGGATGCACTAAATCCTCTACCTAGTTGACCAATGACCTTGACCCATACTACTACCCCACTTAGTGAAAAATTCCAAGGAACGAATGGGACCCACGATGTAGTGTACAATACATTGTTATTCCTTTCTATGGGATGCTCTAGATGGGATAGTGGTGAGTCTCCCTCTTGTTTACCTACCTATCTTTCCCTCACCTTTGTATTGATCCCATTGTGATGAGGTTGGACCCATGGTGTAGTATGGGATGCACCAAATCCTCTTCACAACCGAGGTTGACCTTGTTAGTTACCTTTCATGCCCTCAATCCAAACATTTATAGGTTTGTCCCAGAATAGCTTGTTGGGTCCACTTGGTTGGGGTGGATTGGGCCATGGTTTACATGGTTGGGTGTGTTGCACCCCACAATGAAGAAAAAGCCAAGACAATTATGCATTTTGGCATATTCTCATGCTAGGTAATCTAAAACAAGATTCTTCCTCTGGTATTTGGTTTCCAGACATCTTAATTATGTAATATTATCTAGATTTGCTACTAATGATTATGGATACTATGATTCTTATATGCGAAATTGTATGGTATAAAAAAAAATCTCATGGTTGGGTATTTAAACTAAGAACCCCAAGATCAACTATCAAATCATCCAAATTGGAAAACATTTCTCAGAGCCATCAAATAAAAATTTCCCATCTTCTCAACCATCAGTGTGACCATATAGTTGCTATGTGTGTGCATATGGTACAATCACAAAAAAAAACTATAAATCAATATTTTTTATTTTTTCTATTTTAAAAAAATATATATATATTAAAAAAAAAATTAAAATTGTGGTCAATACTTGTAGGTTGTAGGGTACCTCATAGTACCCTATATCTATAGGGTAAACCATGTAGTCTATAGTGCACTACATGGCATAGGTTTCACTAGTTGACGATTGTGGGAGGTACTACGTGCCATGGACCCCATAGGTCTTGCCACCCACAGGTTGGCGGAGGGGAAAATGATGATCCCAAAAAATATTTCAAGAATATTCTTCCAAGATTTTGACAAGTTTAAAACTACGCAATCCCACAAAAGTTTTTGAGAATATTCTTCACAAATTTCAACAGTTTGGAAAATCAAGTGAGTTTTATGTGGCAATAAAATATTATAAGAATATTTCATCTAAGAGAATATACCAACAAAATATTTTAGTGAAGGAAATATTCTAGTTGAAAGAGCATATTTCCTACTAATGTCAATAGACCCTTTTTAAATTCCCTCATCTCCAATGGAATTTTGATTTTTGCACATGGTCTTCAAACAATCATAACTTGGGCTTAGGACCTCTGTTTTTCAAGATTTTTTTTTTATTTGGTGAAAAAATTTGTACTCTATGTAGTGGTGTAGAGGGTTTTTGATTTTTATGTCTAGATTTTCCAAAAATTGCAGATTCTCACATGCATTCTTGAGTAATTATCATTTTGGGGACTTCTAGGGCTACATTCTCACTTGTATGGTAATATTTTTAGTTGCATTTTTTTAAAGTGCATAATTTTTCGTGTGCTTTTCAATGGTGTGATAAGATTGATCTCATTTAAATTTTGGAATTTTCATTTGTATTTTCATTTACCAAGATCAAGACCACTTTGCATTTGTAAATTTCATGTACCAAGATCAATACCACTTTGCTATTTTTGGCAAGTGGCACTTGTGATCACACCAATCATAAAAGTGCCAAGATCATATATTTTTGGGGGTTCTTTAATTGAGTGAATTTAGGGGGACCTTCTTGTGTTTTTGGTTGCATTCCTCTTGAATTGTATTATTCCCTTCTTGTTTCATCATGAAGAAATCTTCAGTTCCACTTCTAACACCTTTCAACTATCGTAAATGAAAATTTGAAATGAACAAATTGCTAAGAGTTAGGAGGTTGTATAGGATAGTTCATGGGATTGATAGTGAACCAAAAGATAATGAAGCTAAAAATAATAAGTGGTTGAATAGTTGTGAAGAAGTCATTGGCTATTTGTGCTTATATGTCTCTTGAATTTTTGTTTCACATTGAGTACTTGGATACACCTATGGCTATGTGGAGTGCATTGTCAAAATTATTTGGGAAAATAGATGAAATTCAAGGATATTTAATGGATAATAAATTAATAAGCCTCAATCCATGTAATTTTGACAACATACAAGACTTCATCACAAAATTCAAGTCACTAAGAACACAATTGAAGGATTGTAAAATTGAAAAATTAGATACATAATAGGTCTTAAGTTTTCTGTCAAAGCTAGGACCTAAATATGCAGTGCTTGTGTCTACTTTATATGCTACAAATAATATCTTTTGGAGTGAGTTTAAGATGCCTTCCTTTGAGTAATTTTCTATGCAAACCACTAGGGAGAAATATAAGATTATTCGAATGGGTGATTTGAAATCTTTAAAATCCCAACCCTTGATTGCAAAGGATGAGAAGTCTTCAAGCATAAAAGAGAAGAAAAATAACAAGCCTAAAAAGAACACACAATCCACATCTAATTTCATAGAAGAACATACAAATTCTTCTTCTAATGTAGAATCATCTAAAAATGAGAAGCCTACTTGTGCCTATTGCAAGAAGGATTGACATGAATCTAAAATTATTGTTATAAGAACTTTGATGAATTGAAACATCTTCTAAAAATCTCCCCACTGGTTCTTCCCTCTGGAACAACACCATTAAGGCTAGGGACCTTGTTGGTAAAGTGGCTGGTTGGAAACTTGGACATGGCAAGACAATTCGATTCTAGGAAGACCAGTGGATTGGTAATGATCGCTTGTGTAATATCCCAACCTTTGGGATTCATATGGAAGATTGTAAATCCAGGTTTGGATTTTTGGTTAGGGATTACTGGAGGAACAATCAGTGGGTTGATTTTTCCTTAATTAGTATGGATCTCCAGCCTTTGCAGGCTATTCTTAATTCGGCCAGGCTCAGTTCGCAGGGTTGGGAGGACTCTTTGGTTTGGAAGTTGTCTTCCTCAGGGACCTACTCTGTCTCTTCTGCAATGGCCTATTGTTATTCTAGCCTCCATTCCCCTATTTGGGCTAAGGTGTGGGTGCACAACCTCACTCCAAAAGTCAATATGTTTGCTTGGATTCTCCTTCAAAAAAAATTGTTGACTAATGATAATCTTTGTAAGAGGGGTTTCTCTTTTCCTAATAGGTTTTATTTGTGTTGTGTAGAGGCAAAGAATTCCTCCCATCTTTTTCTCCTTTGTCCTTTTGCTTAGGCTATTTGGAGTAGGATAGTACAAGTGTGGGATCTTAGTTGGGTTTTTCTTGGAACTATCTTGGATTTTTATAACCAGTGGAAGGTCCCTTCAAATAATTGGGTGTTGAATCTTCTCTAGAACTATATCTTCCCTCATCTTTCTTGGGGCATTTGGAAAGAGAGTAATAACAAAAATTTTAGGGATGTGGCTCTTTTGGAGGAAGTTGTCTTTGGAAAGATAACAAGAGTTGTGGGTGAAAACTTTAACTTGCTCAATAATAGGAACAAAAGTAAAGGTAAGGTCAACTTTCAAGAGTATGAGATCAGAGTGGCGGAAGCTTGGAAGATTAAAGTGGACATGTCCAATATTTCCAAGCTTACGAAGGGACCTAGAGACGATATCTTTTGGAGCCTCCTTCCTCCTGGTTAGGTTAAAATCAATTTTGATGGTGCAACCAAGGGAAATCCTAGTCCTGTTAGGAGTGGAGGTGTGATAAGGGATGAAAATGGTTGCTTTATTGTGGAAGTGGCACTCCCCTTGGGCACTCAGACCAACCACGTGGTCGAAGCTACTATAGTGTTTTAGGTCTTGAAGTTGGCTAGCCAATTGAATTTCAAAAATGTTTGGATTGAATGGGATTCGAATAATATAATTTAATGCTTAAAGGGTCTATAGAGAATTGGATAGACCTTTCAAAGAAAATTATTAATAATCTTGAGAAAAGTTATATCTCACATGCTTATAGGGAAATAAATACAGTGGTGGATTTTTTTTCCAACAAGGGAGTTAAAGCTAAGGAAAAGATGACGTGGCAGAGGTATGATGAGTTGGAGGTCCATGTCAAGGCCTTAATCATGTATGACCGTGTTCATGGGAAGGTGCAATTCTCCATTCCCTTGAATGATAGCTAAGTGTCATTTACTGCAATCTTGGGACTACGAATTTATCATTACTCATAGTTGGCCGAGGTGTAATTATCCTATTTATCGTTTGAGTAATGTGGGTTTCTGGGCATTCTGGGCATTTGTGATTTCGAGCTTCTAGAGTCTATTGTTCCTGCATGCAAGATGACCAACATGGGTGGTGAGAGTCGCAGGGTGGAACTGATGAGCAGCGAACATTTAAGGAACAATCCAAAGCTCTGGGAAAAGTTGGAGAAGGGTGGTATTACTGTTTTTATTGAGAAACTCCATGGCTAGGACCCAGAGGTCACTAGAGCCTTTTCCAAAGGATGGAAGGATGGTGAGATAAAAAATTTTGGTAGACAGGTGATCATTAATGAGCAGTTAGTTGCTGAGGTTACAGGCCTCTCTATGGATGGTATTAAATTCTATAGGGACAAAAAGCTTTCCGACTAGGCAGTCAATAAATTTCCAAAATTTATTATGATTAAGAGAGGATTGTGTTGCACTGGAAGAGGGTCTTGAACGTGCTTATGGATTACGCCACTTTGGATGGTCATTACACAAGAGTCTTTGGGTATCATTTCGTTCTCCTCAACCACTTCAGGCATTAGGTTAGGGTTTAAATTCTTTTCTATCTCGCCTCTTCTCTAAATGCTAGTTTTCGGAGCCATAGACATAACCCTACTAAGCATTCCATTCTCCACAAAGGCTTGCTTGTTCTTATTTATGATCACTTTAAAGCCATGCCAGCCCTGTCAACCCCCTCTTCTAAAGATAGGGTTGTTATCAAGGGGAAAGGGAAATCTAGTGATTCTCCCTAGAAGAAGGGTAAGAATAAGGTTTTGGAGGATCCATCTATGATGTTACTGAAGAGAACTCTCAATCAGATTCTTCGTCTAAGCACTCCAGCTACCCTACTACCGACAGAGATGAGAGACCCCATTTTCCTATGGATCTCAAAGCCGAGGATCACTACTTCAAGGAGGAACAAGAATTCCTTGTTGATATTCTTGCAATTTCCTATAATGGGTCAGTGGATTTTTTCAAATTAATTAGATGGGTGTTCTTTGAAATTAAGGAGATTAAACTAAACTAGAGAGCCATGAGTAGTAAAATGGAGAAAGAGGAGGACAATAATAATAGAGATAGGGTTAGGGCTACTGATTTATGGAAAAAGGATGAAGAAAATTGTTGACGAGTACAAAATTTCAAGAGCAACCATGAAGGCAAGCAATCTGAGATGGAGGAGCAACTGAGGAACATCAAAGACTCTCTCCACAAAGTGTTGGTTATGAGCCATAAGATATTAAAATCCACTGCTAAGACCATGAATACCATGGTGGAGAACCTGGATAATGTGTATCATGTTAGGACTACTGTGTTTGTGGATGTGGACAAAGAGGAAGGTCAGCCGGATACTGGGGGGCCGAGCAACAGGACCCGAGCAAACTTGAAAAGGAAGGCAGATTAGGCTTTAGTGAATATCCATGAGATCAAGAAGTTTGCGCTTAATATGAACAAATTAGAGTAGGAGGTGGCAGAGATCCTCAAGAATTTGGCCTAGTGGCTAGTTGTTTTGTGGTTTTTTGTCAGCTTTTTGCTATGCTGCCATGGTTTCCTTTGTTTTCTTCTTTCTGGGCAGTGTTTTGTTTTTTTCTTTGGGCTCTGTTAATGTTCTATCTCTAGCTTTCATTCTGTAATTGGGTTTCGAGACCCCTCTAAAACCTATTTGTTCCTATATCAAAAACATAATCAATTTACCTTTTAGATTTTTTACTTCACCTTCTTCCAAACACATAGAATTTGATAAGAAAAATATTCATACTATTGGGACAAGTAAGAATAAAGGAAAATAGTTTGTGCTTCTACAGGTCATGGATCATAGAGATGGCTTCTAGATTCAAGAGCTTCTCATCATATGGCATCTTCATAGTATATGTTCTCTTCTTTTGATCCTTGTTTCATGCTACCTATTTTGATGGTCAATCATAATTATGTGAATGTAATTGGGAGGGGATCTATTGATATTGGGGATGACACCTTCAATGATGTTTTGTGTGTACCTCATTTGATAAACAATCTCATTTCTATCTATCAAATCACTCATGATAGAGCAAGGAAGATTGTGGAATTCACTCTTGATTTAGTTATCATTAGAGACTTTGAGAGTAGAGAGGTCATTGATACTAGGATGGTTGATCATGCATCTCAGTTATACACCTTTTTATACTTTGTTCCTAATGACAGATTTTAACCTTTTGATGATGATCACATTTCTAGTGTGGATTACGATTTTGAGGAGAATTTTGGTTACTTGAACTTGGGTGTCCTCATAGGTGATCCAGTTCTTGAGCCTTGCATTCAATATCCTCCATCTACTATTTCATTTGATGATTATTTTGTTTCCATGGTTTCAGATTCTTGTGTTTTAGTGTAAGAGGATCACCATCATCTTCCAAATATGATTTCTTGAGATGAGTACTTGACAAATATTGCGGGTTTTTTGCAAAGTCCCACATTTCAGATTTGGGAGACACTATTGAATGGATTCATATTCTCTTTGATTTAGATGATCCTTCTTTAGTTGTTGTGAGGTAACACTCTGACCCTATTATTTTTTCTCTACATGATCATTCTTCATAGATTGATATAAGTGGATAATTTTGACCAACATTGGGAGGAAGTTTCTTTATATTTAGATGAGATATCCTTGTCTTTGGATTATATTCTACAATAATCTCTACTAGATTCTAGATTTTCCTCTTTATCAATGTGGCCTAGAACACTTGTTTGTAGTGTGTCAGTTTTTAACATTGACATGGAGACACTTGAGTAGAATTCAAAGACATCACACATCATTCTTCTTCCCTCTCTTCCTTTTAGGAATGAGAAGCAATCATGCATATATTCTTGGTTTTGCTTCTTCCTAAGGTGAGGAATTTTGTTCAACTATCTTGGATCATCTTTAGCATTCATTTTTGGGCATCTGCCATCATTGCAAGAGACACTACTTTGAGGAATGGTTGCATGGTCTTTCTTCTTCTAGATCTTATAAGGGGGTCTTTTTCCTTTCATGGGGTTTTTTCCTTCTCATTTTTTAGTGAGAGAATTTTGTATTTAATCTCTTTTGGGGAGGAGTTTTATCCCATTAGGTTTTTTTTCTCTATTTGTGAGAGATTGCATTTGTACATGGGTACCTAACATGGCATTGTAGTTGAGACTTGCCATCATCTTTGCATCATTTGCACTAGTTTCCTCCTCCCTAAGTTTCACTTAAGGTGGGTGTTGGTGTGAATAAGGTAACTTACCTAACTAGTTCACCTAGTAGGTCCTAGTCACATGTTAAGTTTACTTAGGTCCTAGGAATCCTTCTAGACTCTTGATTGGTATTAGAAATTCTTATATTTTCTCATTTAATGATTGTGTCCTAGGGCATTTAATATTATTTTTCTTATGGAATAAGATTAAGGTACTTGTCACGATTTTGTATAATCCTATGTATCACCTTGGCTATATAACCAAGGGTCTCACACATTATACATTCATATTCTATTTGCATTGTTTAGTATGAATATATTTTATTCTTATCATATTGATATTCTCTTTTAATTGTGCTTTCCATTTGGCCTCTAGATCTTGGGTGGCTATCTCCATATTCAAATCTTACAATGAAAAATATACATCTTGTAACTCTCACTACATGGGTAATGCCAAATCTAATAATGATCAAAGCATCCAAATGTCCACAAATAACACTCTCACATAGAATGGTGTGGTAATGTAATCAATGTCATTTAATACCAAATAACACACACAATGATCTGAAAACCTACAAACTAAAATGTTGTATACTCTCACACCACTAGTCTCATAGCTCTCTCAAGTTCTCCACATCAAAAAAGATAAAGATCAAAGAGTCTCTATAATGTTACTAAAAAATAATGAAGTAAAGTAATAATAAATAAACACAATCATAACGACCTTAATAGATCCAAGCAAACCTCAACTCCAATTTCATGTGAACAGGAACCTCTTCAGAAAAATAATAGACCATCAAGAGAGAACACTGGAAAGTAAAAATCATGTACCATGTTCTTTTTCCAACACAAATGCACTAAAAGTTATGAAAAGTAAAACATCCTTCACAAAACCCCAAGTAGAAAAGCCTCTTCAATATGTAGCCATTCAAATTCAAGGTCAAACATATCATATATTAATAAACTAGCAAGGATTTAAGCCTCTAAAACCAAAGGAAGCTCAGACAATCATTCCCATAGTAAGGGAATATTCCTAAAACTATAATCTAAACTACTCAAAATAATATTCATAATAATCTTATATGAATAAGGATGCAAGAGAAAAATAAACTATGCCAATTAATCCTCAAATAAGCCTTCTAGAACTAACATCCATGCCTCAAGAATCATTCCATGAGAGGACAAAGCACAAAAAAAAACACATCTAAAAAAAAAGTGGGCAGTACCTATTAGATGATTCACTACCAAGAGGACCCAACAATGGGGAATGGGATTGCTCCTCCATGAGATGCACCTAGCCACAATGACTTTCTCAATGAATAATTTCCTCAATAAGTCCATGTTGAACTCATGTCCAAATCCAAATGTAGGCTTCTTGGTCTTCTTTCTAAAACCTCATTAGAGAGTACCTATCTTAACAAAAAATATACAAGAGACAATAAATATCTAGCCTTACCCAAGTCTAGCAAGTATCCATGAGAATGCAATTAACCATCCCACTGTGTCTTGTACAAATCACCCCATTTTTCATCTTTGCTAATGAGTTTTTTCCTTTATTATATTTTATGTTTTAGTTTTGGGTGATTGATTCATTCATCTTGAATTGTGTTTATATTTTTATTGTTGTTTTTTAGAGTTTCAAGTTTTACTTTGTTCGAATGCCAATATGATTGTCTTCAAATCCATGAATTTCCCTTAGTGGTATCACAATTATTTGTAAATCATCATGTGCCTTTTTATGGTTTTGACATTTCGCCTACTTGCATCCCAATCTACTTGTGGTTAGAGGTATGCTGGAACCTTGAGATTCATTGTTTATAGGTTTTCATACCTAACCCTAACCTACCCTTAGCTTTACAATAATGACACTTCTTGCACAAGAACTTCATTTTCTCACACTCATTTTTTCTCCCCTTTTTTCTTGGTTTGGTCTATGGTATCTAGAGAACACTAAATTTAGGCATGATCATTTTAATTTTTTACTTCATCGAATCTAAACCTAGAAAATTTTAAAGTCTCAAGATGTTTTTTACTTCTTTAGTATCAATGTAATTATCATGCAATCTTATACATTCCTTAGAAAAATAGGGACCCTTTTTTCATATTTACTAATGAATCTTTTACTTTATTATATTTTATGTTTTAGTTTTGGGTGATTGATTCATTCATCTTGAATTTTTATTTTACTTTTATTGTTATTGTTAGAGTTTCAAGTTTTACTTTGTTGGAATGCCAATATGATTTTCCTCAAATCCATGAATTTCCCTTAGTAGTATCACAATATTTTGTTTCATGATGTGCATTTTCTAGGGTTTTGAAATTTCCCCTACTTGCATCCCAATCTACATGTGGTTAGAGGTATGCTTGAACCATGAGATTAATTATTTATAGGTGTTCATACCTAACCCTAACCTACCTTTAGATTTTCAAAAATTACACTTCTTGCACAAGCATTTCATTTTCTCACACTCATTTTCTCCCCTTTTTTATTGGTTTGGTCTATGGCATCCAAACAACACTAAATTTAGGCATGACCATTTTAAGTTTTTACTTCATCAAATCCAAAGCTAGAAAATTTAAAGTCTCAAGACATTTTTTACTTCTTTTGTACTAATGTAATTATCATGCAAGCTTATGTCCTTATTAGATTAGACTCACACGATTGTGTGTGTCTTAATGTTTCTCCAATTAAGTCCCTTAGGGTTGGGATGTCAAGAAAATTCTTGTTGGATTACTTGGTTATGACAATCCATGACACCTCAAATCCCTAATCTTATGCTTTGTCTTACCTTATAGACTTGGTCTTGCAAGGGTTCCCTTGTTCTATTTTATTTTGAGCATTTGTTTTAAGGTATCCTTGATACCTAACCTTGATGGTTTTAACTCTTTCATTTTTCTATTTTTTGGGTTCATATTTCCTCTTACTTGAAGTGCTTTAGGGGTATAGATATTAAGATATCCCTAATTCCCAATGTTTTATAGATTGTATCGTTTTAGAATTAGAGATGTGAGTAGGCTACTATTCAAATATTTTTGGTAAAGGTTTTAAGGTATGATTGATCCTTAATTCCTTGTATTTTATACTTTCTATCATTTCAAAATTAGTGATATGTGAGTTTGTCTATTTAGATGTCTTTTGGTAGAGATTAAGGTGTATACCCTAACCTCAATCCTTAAAAATTATACTTCATAGTTTCTTTAGGATCAATGGTCTAGGTCTTCTTTTTCTAAATAAATTTTTGGGGTATGGATTATATGGTATGCTCAATTTATAAGCTTTTAAAATTTACACTATTTAAATTTTAGGGCTTAAAATAGCGAGTCTAACTTTATTCACTTTTTCTTTGTTATGTTAGGTATGGTACCCCAATCTCCTCTCCCTGACCCTTCAACCATAATTGAAGAACTTAAATAGTTTATGTTTCTAAACTTAAATCACCTAGAGTATATTGCATTTAGATTCTCTAGCCTTTTTTTGTCGTTAGGGCTTCCTAGTTCTTGAATACCCAAGCATTGATCATCTAATGGTCCAACTTTAACAATAATTTTGTGTTTAGGACTAATGTAGGAATTTTTTAAAAACCTAACTAGTTTTTAAATGATTTCTTATCCAATGTAATTAATTGATTAAGTAAAGTCCACCTACCTTGTATTGATTCTATTTTTAGACTTTTAGGTATTTGTTTGATATTATGATCTATATTTTATTACTTACAATATGAATATTGAATGATTATATTTAAGATGCCTAATGGTTCTTATTTGTTCTTGGAAACATCCATACAAGGAGAACAACCAATAAGATAAATTAAGTACAAGTACAAGGGATACCATCTTGCTCCCAATATGTTATCCACTTAGAACAATATTAGGGGCATAGATCAAACACATGAACTTTGAGGAAAAATGCATGGCTCAAATTGGGATTCTCCAAGTAGTTGCATTCCTAGTGTTTATACAATCTCTAGAGTTGGTAGTAGCCTTTTCCCAAAGATATGACCAAAGGTGATGAAAGTATGTGAGCTAGCCCACCAAACTATCATTAATATCAATCTAAATGTAATTGATAAAGTTTTTGGCTTTCCAACATATGAAAAATATGACAAGGTGAACTTAAAAGAGGACCTCAATTATTATGAGACAAGAACTTCTCAAGTGGTGAATTGTGTCAACGCCAACTAATTTCTCCTAAAGAGGAGGTTCACCCTCAAGATGACCAATTTCATCGATAGGAGTGAGTTTAAAGAGGACCCTAATGATATCATGACCTTATTAAGTAGATTGATTGAGCAAAAAATGTGAGGGAATTCTACCCCTAGATGTACTTCTTCATGATGTCCATCTTGGATAAGAAAATAATTAACATTGATAAGTGATAAAATGGATGAGAAACTAATAGAAGTGCATGAGATACTTTTTTAATATGAAATCATATCTAGTATATGTATTATCTTGTAATGCCATTTTACAAGACTAAAACAGGTTGGGAAAATATAACTTAGAGACAAAATGGTATATGACCATTACTCCTAGCTAGAACTAAACCAAAGTTGGATACACTATAACTAAGTGATGCATTTGTTTTCTCCATTATCATGTCTTTAGATAATGACTACACAAATAGGCTATCCTTATAAGAAATATAAGAGTTTCCCAACTATGGAATCTATTTTATCAAGTTCATGACCTTCTCTTACATTAGGATTGGAGGATTCCATGTGGCCCCTTACAAGCTACCAAAATATCCTAGTGAAAAAAATCTTTTAAAAATCTCTAGAAAAATGGTGGAAGTGGAAAAAATGGTAGCCAACAAGCACAAGTCAGGCTTTTAGTTCCCCATCTAGGTAGGAGCCTACTCCTATTCTAGCACATACCATGCTAAATTATTAGAACAAGAAATGATAATCTACATAATAGACTTACATGAGGTATGAAATGAAAGGAAATGGAGATCCCATAAATCCATCCAAGAAACAATATATGCTTACAATATCATTTCTTTTTGTGATACAAGCACATATAACTATGTTTTAAAGTGAAAATAGACATAGTTTAATTTCCATAGTGCATTAACCCTTAAAGGAAAGAAATGCATTTTTTAGATTAGTAAACATTTTAGCAACACAACGACATGTAAATTAACATTTAAAGAATAGAAGAATAGACAAAAGAAATAGAACAAAAATATACGTGGGGAAAACCCTTTCAAGTAAAAACCCCCACACTCCAACAACACATATCAATTGTATTATCAACAACAAAACCAGTTACAATACAATTACAAAGTCTATGCTCATGTAGGCTTTAACCAATGTATCTATTTGTAACAACAATGTTACAATACACTTTCAAGCTCACAACCTAAACTTGGAGATTACATCTTTCTCTTTTGGAGAAAATCTGACAGCATAATCCCTACAATATAAAAATCTCTCTTAACTCCTCAAGAAAAAAACCTATATTTATAGAGTATACAATTCCTAGGATAATTTTTTTCTTAAACCCATGCCCATGCATGAACATGCAACAAGAAAGGCACTGCGTGCAAAAACATGCAACATGCATATGTAAAAAATCACCTGTCAAAAATCTAGGCATCCACATTCCAAGTTTGACTCGACTAGGAATAGAAACTGCATCCATGCACAACTCCCCTTGCAAATAGAAACTTCCAAACTTGGCTTTTCAAAGTGGGCACCAACTTACACAAAAGTAGGTACATGTCATAGTTAATTCAACAATTCCTTGACACATGTCATCACCATGCAACTCAGAGAAGTTTTTACAAACTCCTCTCTCCAAATGAGTGCCCAAGTGACAAGTGTCACTATGGTGTATCCCCATGAAGTATGCACAAGTAACAATGCTTCAAATAAACACCTAGGTGACAAGTGACACTATGTTGGGCTCCACACCTTGCATGTAGGATATAAAACTCCTCGATGGGTCCCACAAAGTGTTATGGCAACTTTTATAGTTGGTTAATGCTAGTACTCAAAGGTCGAGACACCTTAATCTCAACATTCTCCCACTTGTCAAAGACCTTCCAAGAGTCCATGGAACCAACAAGAATTAACTACTAAGATTCAACCAATGAAAACACATCATCACAACCATACATGCAATCACATGAATCTTGAACAATGCTCTCGTGCTCCAATCAAGACACTTGAAACAACATTCAATATGTCCACCATCTCAGAAAATAGTTCCTACCATTCTCCAAAGGAAAGGAAAAAGCCATGGTGTATATGCACCAATCTAAAAAACACAAGCATCATATGTAACTGATAAAAAAGGCTACAGTATAGTGCCACAACTCCACTATTCTCACAGGCTAAAAAAAAGCACCAAAGTATCCAACTTCAAAACCATTACCAAAACACAAATCTAAAGTCCAAACTTCTCCAAGGAACAAGATAAACCATTGGCTAGAACAACCAAAACAGGTTGCCTTTATCTAACTGATAAACCCACAATACTGGAAATAACACCCACAACAAATGATAATCCATCCAATCTATCATACCTCAAAGGTATCCATAACATCAACAAACTCATCCCAACAACATATCCAACCCATCAACCACAATCACAAGCTTCTTGTGCCAAAATAGTTGACGAATATAGGAACATCTAGGAACTCCCACTAAATGAGTAATTTCTAGTTTGAAAAGACATCAAGGTACACCGAATCTACCAATAGCACCATATAGAGGATGTATCCATGTAGTATCAAGAACCATGTACAATGACATACACAACTTACAACCAAACACTATTGCAAGTACATTTCTCCCCACAAGTCTTCAAAACTCTCCCATGCTCTCCATATCCATCAAAGGATAGAGATAAAGGAACCTCCATGCCATCATCCAAAACTAAGTGAGAAAAAATGATCAAATACCAAAGCTCCATGTACACATGATCACCATAGCTCCACACATGATCTCAACCCCAACATCATGTGAATCTGAACATCTAGGAAGAAAACTAATACCAAAGAGAGAAACTCTACACATCATACACATGTAGAATGTCCTTCTACATACACCTATAAATGCTCAACTATTTCAAGTATGATCTCCTCCAAAACCCCAAAAGAAAATCCTCAAAAAAACCCATCCTATTCAATCTCCAAGATCAAACACAACATATATATCATGTACTCACATAGATGTAAGCTTCTCAAGAGAAGACCGAAATAGGTCAATTTCCCATATCAAGAAATGAGCCCACTACCATCTCCTAAACTCCTCATAAATGACATCACAATGTCAAATCATATGCAAAAGGAGATAACCATGTTGAATATCTCTCATAATGAATCCTCCAAAACCATGTGACTATAGCTCAAGATCCATATATATGAAAGATAAGCATAACACCTGAGAGGACCATGATGCAAAGCAAGAAGAATTTGATCCAAAACAACACAATTTAGGTTATTCCAATCAACACTTTGATTTCTAAAAAACCCTAACTAGGGCACTTCTTCACACAAACTCTTATTTTCTCTAGTAGGTATGCATACCCAAATTACTCAACTTATCTCACAAAGAACCTTGCAACCAAAAAACCCTATACACTTTTTGACACCCTTTAAAGCATACTAAAACATACCTAAAAATCTCCATGGGTCACTTTGTGCCAACCTTTCCAACTTTTGACTAATATGTTGACCTACAAGGCTAATTAGGCCTATTTTCCAAAGCAAGTGCCTCAAAGTCTTTCTCCCAATTCCAAATAACTACTCAAACCTTCTTAACAGGTGAAAAATGGCCCTAATCAACAATTTTTAGTTGGAAAAACCCTCACTAAAGCATAAAAATTGAAAACCCTCATTTCAACTAGTTTGGAGTAGGGTTTATTGAAAAATGGTGCTCCCAGCCTCCTACCACTCTGCCACTACCTCCAACACATCTAAATATGCATGCCCATGCTTGTAAGTTCATCACATAACCTTTACCAATAGTATTTCATCAAACTCGTACTCATACCCATCACTTTCATGTCTAAATTCATCAAAATACCCCAGGGGAAGCCCTCAAAACTTCATCAAACTCTTCTTCCTACCTAAAAACTCTACCCTACCATCTAACCATAACATATTGGACCCATCCCACATAGTAACAGGAATGACAATAGGTGGAATGGGTCTTATTCCATTTATTTAAGCCTCAAACCCTTAAAACAGGGTATACCCAGGGCAGTCTCGGGAAAACAAGTGTAAAAATCTTCAAACTCAATAAAAACTCTTGAAACCAAAAAAAAATTGAAGTGAATCCATGCCTCCAATGAGTTCACAGGGTTTTAGAAGAATAAGCCACAGTACGGAACTGTACCAAGTCTGAGAACAATATGTTTACACAATTTTTTTGAAGAAATCTAAGAAGTTCAACTTTATTTCACTTCAAAACCATCAAAAGTCCCTTAAAATGAGATCCACAATGTATTTAAATCCTTTCCACCTAAGAACCAACTAACTCAACCAATAAAAACTGACTTTTTACATTTCAGACCATTGGCATTCCAACTTGCACATTTTTACAACTTTTTGTTCCCAAGATGACAACTTTTACAAATATGTCAAAATATGACAATATGAATTAAGGGACCACAAAACATGACAAAACAACCTTGACCTATGCCTCTAGACTCAAATCACACCAAAACATGACCTTAGACCTTTCACCTTCCAAATGTTGCACTTTGTCAGCGTTTTACAATCTTGCAGTTTTTTTCATTTTTACATCCTTTTTGACAATATTGCACATTTACAAAGATGAACCCCACAATACATGTTCAATGGTAAATTTAGACCTTATTGACTCAAAAAAATACTTCAAACCCCTAAGACAACCTATCATGAAACAAACTAGAGAAAATTCACTTGAAATGGATTGGTGCTCCTGCACCAGACCAAAAGGCTACAACTCTTAAGTGACAAGCTATTAAGTAGACCAAGAGTGGGGAAAGATAATTCTCGTCCAAGATATCCAAGTCATCATGACTCATCCAAGATAAATCTCCTCAAAGGTCTATCATGAACTCATGTCCATGTCTATGTGAAAATCTCCTTAAACTTCTTGCTAATATCTCATCAAGAGTACCCATCTTAATATATTCTCTTGTCTCAAGAGAAATATATCTTCACTTATGTCTTCATGAATCCATGAGCACTAAAAACTAATAAATCAATACTAAGCTCCAAATGCAAGCATTTCACTCTCACGAATCTCTCAAGTACATGACCAATGTACTCAAAATATAGATCACTTTCTAGATCACTTTCAAAGTTCCAACTATAGTCATGAACCTATCATGAAATCATGATCTAAACATAATCATGCCAAAAATCTAATGTAAAGTAAAGAATCCATCATGTCACAACACTAGAACATATCCTCTCAACATATGATCACCATCTCCTCCAAGGAGATCACATGCTCCAAGTGAATAAACCATGGTCTCAATAGAAATGTAATATGCCAAAACTCCAATGTGCCATCAAGTGTATACCATGACATACCAACAACATACTCTAAAACAACATCACCTGTTAGAGCATTATTGACACCCCAACCAAAGAATCCAAGAGTCCTCCATGAATCTAAAGTGACACATTTTCAACCTCATAAAGGTGTCATCTCCAAATAGTGTGCATTCAAATGCGAAAGAACTCTTCTGGAACAATAAGATCTAAGAGCTCCTCCTAGTATTATTTACAACACTAAAGAAGATCATCCATCACCAAGTGATGAATCTATAGTCATTGTTAAAGCTCCCACTAAACGGTGATACCAAGCTCTCCAAGAATCATGAATTAAAACATTTCATAATCTGAAGATCCTCCAAGTCCACACACCCACATGTTCATCTTTAACAATAATATGAAGTGGCTCCAATATCTCCAAGGTAAGGAAATACATCATCACTATCACAATAGCTCACAAAAAATAGTGTGTCCAATCTATCCATGACATTGTGATAAACATGTTATAGGTCCCCACAACTGACTATCTAGGTACTTAACACCATCCACTCATCCAATGCAACACATACCAATATAGCAATGACCACAAACAAGGTCAAATAATGAAGTCTACATCAAATCTAAATCAATCTCATGGATATAAATAATCCAGATACAAGTCATCCCACTACAACTAAATGGGTGATTAGCCTATACAACTACATGACCTATAGATATAAAACATTGAACATGCAAAATTTGGATATCAAAGAAGATATCATGTAGCTTTTCAAGACTCAGAAGCCAAATCACCAACATATCTAATTTACTATACAAAACCACAATAGAGCACCATAGTTAGGAACCCTTCAAGAATTCACCACATAAGTGTTGAGTAACTAATCACATACCAACATATCCATACAGAGAATCTATCTAATATCTCCTCAAACCATGCATGTAGAGTTGCAACTATCTTACATCCAAAATGATCCAAAGACCATGACCCAAAAAATAGTTATCTATAGATCTACATAACCAAAAGTTTTGCTTAATCATGTAAACTCTGTAAAACCACCATGCTTTTCAACACATGTGAAAATCCAAATCCACTTATCATTTAGAAGACCCACATGTCTGAAAGCAACTATAGTAGTTAATCTAGAACAATGGATTATCATGAATATGCATAACCATAGTTTTTTAATGAAAAATCCATAAAACCCTTAGATCCAAGGAACATGAATTTGAGCCATGCAAGTACAAACATCGATCAAGAAAGTAGAGGTACATGAACTATAGGCCCATTTGTAGGCCAACTCCATAACCATCATAATGTAAAAGTATCATAGGAGCTAGGCTATTTCAGAAGCTTTTAGATCATCCAATGATTAACTTCATAGCCTACATGCATTTGAGATTTATAAAATAGTGCCTTCTATAGATATCAAAAATTATCCTAGCTTGCAAACTAGTATTTTAACACTAATATTCATCTTTTTCTAATGATTAAATAATGTTCGATTATTCAATTATTTTTTAATTTTATTTTTTATAGGTAAGTGTTGTTAAGGGGGAAAGCTCCCGAAAAATATGATCAAAAAATGCATGCCCTAACCACTAGGGGTGCATCAACACAAATACAATTTTACCTAGTAGAGCATGCAACTACCCAAAAATGGGTGTGATCACAAATTATACCTCCAAAATTCCTTCTTTCTTTGAGGATCTTAGTGACATAGGATGTTTTTTTTTTTAAGGTGGATATTTCTTTTTCTTCACCTCCATCCAAGCCTGATGGTCAACCGATGAAGGATGCTGGCCCACGCATGAAACCACCAGCAAGGAAGAACCAAGGTTGCAATCCACAGTAGTAGCCACCGAAAGCAAAAAAGAGACAGAGTTGGAGACCACCAAAGATGGAAAAGAACTGCAAGCATTGTCTTGTTTTGAATCAAGCGCAGTCACCTGAACATTGTAGTCTTCCATAGCTGAGTGGGAAGGGACTAGAGCCAGAGTAGTTTCTTGCAGTGAGGGAGTGGAGGCACTAGCATTATTTATAGAAGGTGAAACAACATAATGTATGGATTCAGCCCCAACCCACCATGAGGGGTTGTTGTTTTGGGCAGCACTAGCATTCTCCCCAAAAAAAAAATTACCACAATGTGCAATAGCATGTTTTGTAGCAAAGAAAATTTGGCATCTGAATGCAATCTTTTCATAATCTATCGGTTGGTGCCACCTTCTTTTTCCAACTTTGAGAAATATTTCTGCTGGGAGGCCATTTGAAACATTCATTTCTACACATAAGCTAGCAAAATTTGAATTTTCATAGTTAACTATTTCATCTGAGATACCATGGTATTTCCCCAAGTTGTTGCCAATTGCTTTCAGACAATCAATTTCCCAAAACTGTAATGGGAGGTAAGGTAAACAGACCCATAAAAATGTAGGTGAAAAAGACTATGTGCGTGGATCAAATGAAGGGGACCAAGTTTTCATGTACATAAAATCCCCTTGAAAGAAACAGGGCCCCATTTTTAACACCATTTCCTTATCATCCATGGATTCAAATTCTAGGATAAAAAACCATTTCGCACACGAGTAAATGTTGATTTCGTCTTCTAGGTATTCCTTCCAGTTTGCTTCAATCCAAGAATGGAGGTCACATAATTTAGGCCACACCTTAGTAAATCTACAAATCAATGCATGATCTTGCAAGTAGTCTTCTTTGTCACAGAGAAGGCTGTCTAAATTGATCTTAGGCGCAGAATATTGTCGCATGAAAAAAGGAGGATGCAAGGAGGCCCCACCGTGGAGTCTAAAAGGTTTTGATTCTCACATGTTATGGGATATACCAGTAGACTGCGTGCCTAGGGAGAACCACGGCCCATGAGGACCCTTACGCAAAGAATGGCAGGTAGCAAGGGCATCAGCGAAGCTTTTCCATCTGCAACCTTTGTCATCATGGCACGAGTCCAATGCACCAACCATTGCATGCTTAACAAAACCAACACTGCCATCTTTTAGACTCAGCCTTTCCACCAATGGAGACTTAGGGTTTCACACAGGAATGCCTTCCTCGTCACACCCCTGTTTACACACAGTTGCATCTGGGAAAGATCCTGAAATGGCTAACACCTTTGCTAGCATTTCCTCCCTAAAGGCACCTTCGCTAAGGCCATTCGCAGAATGAGGCTCGCTTGCAGTCGGAGTAGATGCAAGAGTTTTCGGAGCAGACATTTTTTCTGCAATCTAATAACTAAAAAAAAAAAATTGTATGATATTAAGGGTATGAGCCTTTGGTTGTTGGCTCTACAAGCAAGAAGCCTCACCATTTCACCAAAGGGTCTCCCCTTAACACTAAGGGCAAACAGTCTCTATTTGTTGGCGCGGTACAGAACGACCCCACGAGGTTTGAACCTTGGTTGTTGGCCCTACAGGCAAGAAGCCCCACCACTTCACCAAAGGGTCACCCCCATTTAATTATTTAATTATTGTCTAAAATCATATTTCCATTATTAATTAAATGTCTTTATGTTATTTAATTAATTCATTTCAATTAATCGTCTTGATTAGTTAAATAAATCGTATTTATTTAATTATATCTTTAATTCTTTATTCTTCTTGATGAGTTAAATAAATCGTATTTATTTAATTATATCTTTAATTCTTTATTCTTCCTAATTAATTAAATAAATATTATTTAATTACGTCTTTAATTATCTTATTCCTTTAAATTAATTAAATGATTATTATTATTTGTTTAATTAGCATTCATGTACTTTTCTAAAATTAGACAATTACTTTAATTATTTAATTCTCCACATTCACACTTCCTAGATTAAGCAATTACTTTAATTATTTAACTATCCCTCTTCTCTCAACATTATCCATTCATCGACTATAGCCTATCATGGTCTCAAATTGGCTAAAATGAAAGGGTTTTAAAAAGTTTGGCTTGAGGGAGATTTTTTGAATATTATAAACAATTTGAAAAATAATTCTCCTCCCTCTTGGACTATTGAGTCCCTAATAAATATTCTTTAGATATGTTAAATTCGTTTGATGAGGTTTATATATCACATATCCTTAGAGAAGGAAATGGGCTTGTAGATATCTTCGCAAACATTGGTGTTAGAAATTTTAGGGAGTGGGGTCATACCGACCCTCTTCCTATAGAGGCTATTACCATGATAAATAATGAGTGCTCAATTCATATGGCTTAAGATCCTATTATGGTGGGCAACATGCAAGCTTCTCATCACATGGCAGAAGGTTATGAATAAGAATGGGATGCAATATTTGAATCAAGATTTTTGTATAGGTGTAGGGTGTCGTAAACAAAGAATTGTTATATTCCCCTGTCCTAGCTCTGGCCTCACACAGATTCTAGGTAGTTTTGGCACTGTGTTCCAGAGTATTCTTGGTGTTGGGCTTCGTGTCTATAAGCTAGTTTCTAGTGTGAATTGTGGCAATATGGGGGGTGATATAAATTAGATTGAACCCAAATCTTGTGATGCTACGAAGGAGAAGGAGGTTTGGAAGGTGCTGGTTAAGGGAGGATTAACCCCCTATCTAGAAAGACTTCATGGCAACAACCCTCAGGTGACGAAGCTCTTTCTTAAGGGTTGAAATGACAAATTTCTTAAACTTTATGGGACTGAGTTTGAGGTGAATGAGTAATTCATCATTGGAATTACGAGTCTACCTATGGATGGTATGAAGGTTTTCAGGGAAAAAAAGGTGTAGACTGCAATGAAAATGTTCTTCAAAGATGATGAAGAGAAGAAATTAAAGACTGCTAAGAGTGGTGGCTATCAATGCAACTCCCTTAAGGCTTTATGGGGGGATGTTACAGAGGAATTGATGTGCTACATTACCCTGGAAGGTCATTTCTCGACGGTGAGTAACTACCATTTCATTATGTTAAATCACCGTCCTCACAAGAGGAGGGTCTCTTTCCTATTTTATCTTCTTATGTCTCTAGATGCAGGGATTAAGGATCACAAGAAGAACCCAAAAAATCATGTTTTACATGTTGGGTTAATTCTCTTGATTTCTAATTATGTGAAATATTTTGAGGTTCCCAAACCTATGGCCACCCCAAAGGGTAAAAAACCTGCAGAAGGGTATGATACGGCTTCTGATGATGAATCTGTTAGTAAAAGGGCCAAGAGAACGAAGTTGATTTTGGGTAAAGAGGATGAGTTGGAGGATGATGTGAAGTTTTTTCCAGATTCTCTTGCCTCTCTAGAAGGGGGTCCACATAGCCATCCCTCGGGAAAGAAGAAAAAAGGTGAAGATTGTGACAGTGGTGCTTATTTAACCTATAGTGATGAACCTGTTGTTGTGGTATCGAGTAGGGGTCCGAAGATTAGTAATGACTTGTATGGAGAGGCTTCTAATCTGCCTTTGGCCATCAAGATGAAGGACATTGGGGAAGCTAGTGGGAAGAAAAGGGTGTTGCAGTCTGTGAGTCAGATTCTAGAGCAGGGTCACCCTCTCACTGTTGCGGGCGACCTCTTTGCTGATGATTCCCTGAGCGTTTAGCCAACTATATAGATGAAAGATAAGTATGGGGTTACTATTGGTGTTTCAGAGCCCCATGGTGAGGACCTAGAGAGGGTTATGAAGAGAAAAGCGGTGGCTAAAGGAATTGCAAGCTCCATCTGCAAGCTTAAAACTCTGGTCGTTGTGGAAAAAGGTAAGGTACCCCCTATTGAAAAGGATAGGAATAGCTCTTCTGAGGAGGAGGATGCCCTGGGTAAAGGGGTTTTTAATATTGATAGAAATGATTTGTCTGATGTGCTTGGCATTGCGTATGAGGGGTCTCTTGTTTCCTTTAAGCTTTTTAAGTGGTTTTTCCATGAGCTCAATAAAATGAATGTCAGAGTTAGGGGTATGGTTAACAAGATTGAGGGGTCCTTCGTTCAAAACCAAATTGATGAGATTTTTGAATCCTTAAACACTGTGGTGGACATGGTGGCGGAGGAAACCTTCAAAATGAAGCAGAACATGGAAGAAAGAATTCTCAGTCTTGAGGAACAAACGGGGAAATTTGGGACTATTTGTTGAGAGATTGGGAGGGTCATAAAATTGTTGGGAATTTTGAGTCTGTTGTTGTTTCCTCTCCTCTGGTTAGTGCTAAGAAAAGGAAAGATACTGCCCATGATGATGGGGGTGTTGTTGTTGGTAAGCAGATGGGTGAAGTTGTTGTTGCTAGCAAGAATGGTGAAAAAGGTATTGTTTTGATTTCTAAGGTTAATACGGGTGGTCCTAGAGCACGTACAAGGAACAAAACTAAAGCTCAGGGAGGAGCTTCTGGGAAGGAAAGTTATGATGTTTTTGATGATACACAAAAATATATTGACTGCGATGTAGAGGCGACATACATTCTGAAAAGTATGTAGTGTTGCTGGGTGCTTCTCCTTTTTGGCTGCTTTTTTGCTGATGGGACGCTACTATTGGGTTGTATGCTGATTTTTTGCTTTTATCTTTAGTTCCGCTGCTTTCTTTGTAAAGGGTTTAGGGCCCCTTCAAAACCCGTTATTTACCTCTAATCAAAAACATTATCCATTCATCATGAATAAATAAAACATTTTATTTATTTATATAATTCTCATCTTGCACATTTCATAATAATTAATTACTTTAATTAATTATTAAACCTCTCATGCAATTAGTTAACTCTAAATTTAGCTCACTTGACTTATCATGCATTGAGTTAACTAATTGATCTAATTATCTCAAGCAATCTCAACCATTGATATTAATCATTGCACCTCTTAATCTGGATCATTCATTTGATCTAAATTGCAATAAAAGAAAGCTATGACATTCATTCTCATCTAACCACATTCTTCAAGATATTGCTATCACTATCATTCATTCATATTGATGAACCACATTCTTTGAAATTCTACGATCACTATTATACTTTAGCTTTTTTGTGGATTGTGCACACTTAATTACTAAGAGAAAACAAGAAAATTTTAGAAGAGCAATGGAGGAGAATCAATCTTGGCTTTGCAATTGAGGAATATTGTCTTTATTTTGTGATTTTCATTGCCATCTTGTGTTTCATTGTTAGATTAGGGTCTAAATTGGCTTGATTTAGATAGTTGTGGTTGCTATCGATGATTTCATGTCATTCCTCTCATTTTATCCTAGCGACAAATTAGTGAACCCGACATGAAAATTCTAATCTTCTAAGTGTTTTTAAGGAATTTAATAGGTTACAGTACAAAAACTTGCTTAAAATCCATGATGTTCTTTCAACTATAAAAAAAATTGACATGAAGAACTTTATAAATAAGTTTCTAGGTTTTGTAAATCTCAGTCTTATCTTTCCAAATCATTTTACATTTTTAAATTTCATTAAAATTTGAGAAATTTATCACAATTTCATTATTTTATTTTTTTAAAATTCTACTATTGATCTCTTAAAATCTGTGTTGTATTTTCATTTATAAAATAATTACTAGCAAAAGTTTGCGAAAAGGTTTTTGGGTTTTTTAGATCTTAGTCTTAGCTTTCCAAATCATTTTACAATTTTAAATTTTATGAAGATTTGAGAAAATTACTGTTGTTTCAAATCGTTGTTGTAATTGTTCAATCAAAGGTTATACAAATAGTGGATGTTTATTTTGAAACTAATGCATTTGATCCATTTTTTTTGGCCAATAATGAAATTGGTGTAGCTTTTCCTTTGGTTGTAGAAGACTCAACCACGTTTGATTAAGAATCAAGGAAGGTAAAATATGCGAGTTTCTGCAAGTTGAATCTAGTAAATTAGGGTTTTTGGGTTTCTAATTTCTTATTTTTTAGCTTTTTGGCGATCGTTGGGAGAAGACTTTCAATTGAAACTACTGATCTATTTTTTGTAGGTTGTGTGTTTCCAATTTCTTAAACTAGGAAAATTACATTTAGTGCTTGAAATTAACAACTGTTCACTATGATTGGTGCACTTGCACATGCCAGTCTTGTTACCGAAGGTGTATTGTCTGCGTATCCTCTCCCCTTATGCTTTGTTCGATCTTAGGTGATGAGAAATAGCAAAACAGAAACCTTCCCCCTTTTTTAAGTAGGAGGTATTCCTTGGGATACATCCTCATGGAGAACCCAGGGGTTCAACCTCAAGTGACATTTTTTAGGTGAGCTATAGAAATTGGATGAGAGTGATAGTTGTAGTTCGATCAACACATGTAGCACTCCACTTTCGCTAGGGGACTATAGTTTTTTAGACCTCGAGGAGATGTTTGAGAGGTTGACTATGTTCACCAAGTTCTACCCACTAAGAACCAATTATTTTAGAAGCCTTAAAGTCCTATTGAACATCATTAATAAAAGTGCAAGGGATGCATATCGTACCCTAAAGCTACTCACCATGTCCTCTCTTGAGTAGAGATAAAATCTTTTTGGGTTGCTAACAATAGCCTCTCAAGGAGAGAAAGGTGTTCCCATGGCATCTATCAATGACCTTGTATCACTAGGTGTCTACTATTTTCTTTCATTAAGAGAAGATATTGGAGAATCTTTCCAATTGTTCCACTATCAGATCTTTTTAAGTATTGACACACCCGTACTACCACTAAATTAGGTTGTGCTTGTATTTACTGTATTTCTCATGCGACACTAGTGGAACCATTGGTCCTATGTGCCTTATACCATACCCTAAAAATTCAAAAGAGTCAGCAACCAAATTCTGTATTTTGAGTGTTTACTATGCTTTTTGATCATACACTAAAATTATCCAAAATAGAAAATCACTTAGAAATGATTAATTTTAGGTCAAACAAATTATCCACCACATATGTTAAACATTGAAATGCATCTGTCGAAATATACAATACATCTGTCAGAAGTTACACATCTATCTTGAAAAACCTAGAAAAAGCAAAAGCACACAACTATTCAAAACTGTGTATGCATTTATCTGTCCATCGCAATTAACCAGTCCTACATAGCATTTTTAGGTTTTGAACTGCATCTGTAAAACCAAAACACTGTATATGTGTTGTTCAACATTGCATTTGTTAGGTTGTCCAACACATATGTATGATTTATAAATTTTGAGTCAAAACTTGAGTATTTAGACTTCAAACCTAATCCACATAGTGATCTAGCTTACAAACCAGAGACTTATCCAATCAGTCCTTTACTTCAACACTTTTACCTTGTTCTTAGCTTAGGTTACATCCTTTAGCTTAGCATTTGGCATCCATCATTTTAGGTTATCACCTTTGTCTTTTTAACATAGGAAACTTATTAGACATTGATCAAACCAGGGTCATATATTAGAGAGTCTTGGCCTCATAATCCTTTTTTTAGTCATCATATCCACAAGTTGGGCTAAAACTCGCAAGTCTAGTTTGGGTTCATTTTGGTCTATCTTATCAGCAAGTTGGGCCTTAAACTCACAAGTCTATTTTTAGGTTCACTTTTTGATCATCATCCTAATTTTCTCTTCCAAAGGTATTGATACTTTAGTCTATTACCTTGGTCCATCATTGGTTGGTCTAGAATCCTTTTTCAAAATCCAAAGTTATAAATAAGAAAATACTAAAAAAATAGTCTAGTCTTCCTGTCATTTAGCATCCTTATATTTAAAAATACCAAAAAAAATAGCATAATCTCATTGTCATAGCATAGTTTCCTTTAGTTCTAGTTTGCATGCATTCCCAAAAATTAGAAAAATCCCCAAAAAAAATCATTAAAAAGTCTTTGATTACTTAGCTTTACTTTGCACTAGTGTTTGCATCCAAACCATCCCATTATCCATCCTCATCCAAACTCATGACCATGTCTTCATTTTACCTTGATCTTCTTCATAGTCAAGTTGAATACTAATCAATCTTTAGTAACTCATCCATCAATTCTCAATACTGATCACCCACAATCTCGAGTCAGCCACCCATCTACCCCTCTTACCAACAATCCATAGGCTCTAGTCATCCATCCATCTACCCTCACTATCAAGAACCAATTAACATAATCCATATCATTAATCCACAAAAAATATCCATTATTCATACTTATCCTATCTTAGAAAAGAGAAACCAATATTCCATCCAAAGCATTCTTCAACACCAAACCATATCACAAATCCTTATCTCCCATGCATATCCTAAATTTTCACCCCCATCACCAAAACACGAAAGTCTTATAGCCTCCACATCCTATTCTAATCCATCATCCACTAAGACATTACCATCCATTCCATCCCAATCCATAAATCCATTTAGTATAAATGTATTTAGAGATGATCTCCCGAGACTAATAATAGAGCCTTGTGAAACTCTAATATAAAAGCAAAATTAAGCAATCTAATTGTAGACACTAAAAATTGTCCTAGGCCTACAAACTCTAATTCTTCGTCATCTCCTCATTCATTCTTGATAATTAAATAATGTTATTAATTTAATTATTTCCTAAGGTCATAAGTCCTCTATTAATTAAATAATTTAATTAATTCATTTCTAACTTTATTTCTTCTTTGATTAATATTTATTTAATTGCATCACTAATGTCCCTTTCTAATATAATTAAATAAATTTTATTTATTTAATTATTTGTCACTTTCAACTATAATTAAATAATTGTTTCAATTATTTAAATATTCATTAGCCTTTTCTTTCATTAAATTAAATAATTTTTTTTTATTTAATTGCTTATTAACTTGTTCTTATCTTCCAATTTCTGAATTAAATTATTATTTAATTTTAAAAAAAGTCAATCTGTCACATTTCCTCTATAATTAAATAATATTTTTAATATTATTTAATTATTCATTTAAATTTCTACTACAACCTCTTTATTTGTGTCAATCTTATCTTCCACATCAAATCTTATCTCTTGACATCTCACATAATTCTAGCACTTGATTGAATTATCTCATAATTCAATCTCAACCCTTCATCCTTATCATTTGCCCTAATTTTTTCCCTAACCCTATTCTATACTACAACTTTCATTCTTGGCCATTGATCTTTAGGTCAAATTAATCTTTTAATCTTAGCACTTCATGAAAAAATTGACATTGTATAAAAGACATCTATTTTGTCATTGCCAAGTTATCTACAAGCAATCTAGAGATATCTTGCTAGCTAGTGAATTTGTCTACTTTCTATCTAGTTTATCTACATACTATCAAGTCAAGTGCATTCTAGTCAATTAGAATCTTCAATATTTTTCTTTTTCATTATCAGTAGGCCTATTTGCATACTCAAAATCTGAGGGCAATTAATCATATCAAGCAAGATGGAGAAGTGCAATGAAGGTGAATCAATGGTGGTATGGAGACTCTTTGGTAATATTGTTCTATGCTTTATCATGTCTTTATGCTCATTTGTACTTCATTGTAATTAGGGTTTGATTTATATGCATTATTGCCTAACTTTAATAATTTTACCCTGATTTACATTGGTGAACCTGATGTGAAAGGATAATTTTGCAGAATTTGTACGAAAATTTTGGTTTTGTAGGTTATAGGTACGGATCAATGCAACTTCTAGTTAAAACGATGCAATCATCTATGACAGTGCCACAACTATGATGTCGAATGATACAATCACCTCAGATTAGGGATATTTTGACTTTGTTTAATTTATCAGTTTTTATGGAAAATTTTTGTTATTTGGTTTCAAATGGGTTTCCTTAGGTCAACCTTAGTTGCATATCATACTAGTCGTTAGTTGTTCGGATTTTCTGTAATTTTGCAGGTCCAGGTAAGAGCGATGCAATCAACTATCATTCACCGCAATCACTTGGGGGCTCACTATATTTGATATCGATCGAGAGCCACAATCATTTTTCTGAGCTGCTGTCGACATCCTAAACGACACAATCATTGTTCTTGTGATACAATTTCTTATGTTTGTGAGCCGCAATTGCTATTTTTTGTGACACAATTGCCTGTTAATTTAAAATTTAGGGTTTTAGTCAAAATTTTCAATTTAGACCTTTTACATTCCATAACTTAGGGGTTTTATGTTACTGACATTTGATTTTCAATGTGTGGCATAGGGGAGAAGGAGGCATTTCACTTGATCTTGCTAACTTATCTATCTTGTTTCATTTGCATACACTCATTGGAATTAAAATTAACCTTGCATTTACATGTCATTGGGCTTAAAATTTACAATAATTTGCATTTCTTCACTCATTGGTTAAAAAGAACTTGCATTTTCACTCATTGGGACTTAAAATTGACAACAAGCTTGCATTGAGTGTCTTTCTCACATTTGTATTTGGGCTTAAAAAGAACTAGTGTCTTCATCGTCTTGTGGTTTTGTAACTTGTCTTAAGGTGTGTATGCTCTTCTCTCACACCATTTGGTGATATTGAGAATCAAAAGCATCTTTTAGACATTTTCATAGTCACCGACACATTTGGTTTTGGGATTTTTGTTTTTAGAATGAACCCCATGCGAGTGTGAGAAAAAAGTGTTGTGTATGCTCTCTCCTTGCACTTCATGCGATCTTGGAGATCAAAAAAAAAAACTTATCTTGATTTTGTTACCCTTAGAGGACTTGACTCCCAACTTGTGAGAGGGAACAACCCAAGCGGTACTTTGTTTCGGTCCTCTATATAAATAATTGTGATTGTTGGGAAAGTCTTTCACATGGTTCGAATGTCCTATACCAATGAGTGTCACCCTTAGTATCTGTGAGATACGTCAAAATACTTTCTAATGAAGGGATTGGGAGGCTTCTTAATTGAGCTAATCCCGTCACATGTATAGGCACCAATATTACCCCAAAACACAGATTAAGAACCACTTGTTTTAGAGGTCAAAAACCCATTTACTTGTTGGTGCAGGAGGTCAGACCTCTGAAGTCGCCCTACATTCCACTATTCATTGTAGAGATAGGAAATCCCTTGGTTCACAAGATCTTAGGATCTTTAAGGGTAAGAGATTTTGGTGTGCCTGTACCATGTAAAGGGGAGCCAATGTCACCAAGATCTCTAGTTGTCCACTTTAAGTGTTTGGAGCAATCCAAGTAGGGACTCAACAAGTAGGATCTTTTCCATCCTAGGTTGTGCATTGTATTTGAGTGCCTTTATACATATTAAAATTATACATTTTCACACTTAGACCAGACCAAACAAGTTTCTTCAAATGGTTTGTTGTGTTTTTCAAAATCAATTTCATAAAATCACATCAAAATTGGTCAAAAATTTAGTCAAAACCTAGAAAAACACACTATTAACTGCAATTGACTGTCATTTACTACAACTGCAATCCAAAAAACCGCAATGAACATTTCCATAATGACATAGTTGTATCCAGAAGAATGCAACTGAAACTCAAAATGATGCAATTTCCTGTCATTGAAAATTTTAGGGGAAAACTGAGCCAATCCATTTTCTGATCAATCCTGAGCATCGCCTAATCCTCAATCAAAAACTTGCAAGCTTCCATATTTTCAATCCATCCATTATTACATCATTTCATCCTTTGCATTAGCTATAGGTCAAACATTAGGTCTTCCTTTAGCTTGCATCTACCTTGTTGTAGGTTTTGGCTTTAGAAACTTTTCAGACTTTAGAGCAGTCCATAATGACAAAATTAGATTATCTTGACCTCACCTTTTCATCACCTTAGTACTTTGTCATTTAGGTCAGCCCTCAACTCACAAGGCTATTTTGGGGAGCACCTTTTTCAACTTGGCATTTTAGTCCTTGTCATCATTGAGGTATTGATAAATAAGATTTTTTTAACCTTGGCTATCTTAGTTTCATTAAGCAACCTTACCTTAAAGTTACCACAAGGTACTTAGTTTTCATACCCCTAGTTATACCCTTAGGTCATATTGCCACTCACACCCATCTTGCATCATATTTGGCATACCTTAGACATACTCAAGATATTTACCTCATTGTGACACTCTTGACATTTTACTATTGTCACCTTGATCCTTTGTCCTGGTATCATCCTTAGACATCAATTTGCACAAACATTACAATAGCTTTGGACCTCATTGTAACATTTATACTATTGAAATCTTGACATCTTGTCACTTTGAGATCCATATCTTGGTACCCTCATTAGGCATATCTTATACTTTGAAAAATCCAAAAAAATAGTTGCATAACCTCAGTCATAGTCATACCTCGGTCATCCCTAGGCATAACTTTTGCATAGTCATCCTAGACATCGTATCATACTACCTTCATAGCTACCTCCCTTTTGCAAGTCTTTTATGGTCGAAACAAGGTTGCAAAGGAAATGAAAATAAATGGCCTTCCCACAAGATGATGAGTTTTTTAACCGCTTTTCCAATTCCTTCCAAGGGCCACAATACCACGAAATTCATTCCCTAATCTATTTGAAAAATTTATCCTTAGAGACCTAGAAGGAACTGTCACCATTCGAAGAAGTAGAGGCAACCATACAAGATCTTGAAGTAGCCTCTCTTGTGGATGAAATTGTGGCATTAGAACCTATTACCTAATTTTCACCTTCAGGCTCAATTAGGCAAGATAATCATGTGATAGATCTTCGAGAGGTCAAATGGAGCATTCACACAAGGGAAAAAGTCATGAATCTGATGCTAGGTTACATGAAACTCAGTTTGGAAGCCTGCCTTTCAACTTCAGTATGAAAATCCTCTAGGGAGAAATTGGAAAGACCCCAGGAATGTCACAGCGAGTGGAATTCACCTGCAGGTTCCTATCGGCAAGACATCGATCATCGTCCCGGCGACAAAAGGTTATGCATATCGGCAGAGTATTTTTCCTTTGGGATAGAGTCTCGGTGACTTCTTGAAGTCTCACCGAAAGGAGGCAGCATCGGCAAAGCAGGTGAGCTTCGCTATAGGGTCTCGCCGAAGTCAAAAGGTCTCCCCGACTCTAAAGGCTCACGACACAAGAGATTGAGTTCGCTAAGATGTCTCGGCGATAAAGAAAAGTCACGCTGACAACAAAAGACCTCACTGAGAAAGTTTGACTTCGGCAAAAGGTCTTTCCGAAGAAAGGAATGTCTCCTCGATAGGAAAAAGAGCTCACCGAAGGATTTGGCTTTTGGCATAATGTCTCGGCGAAGGAAAGATGTCTCACTGACATAAGGTAATATCGGCATAAGTCTTGCCGATCCATCAAAGTCTCAATGAACTAAACAGCATCGGCAAAGCAAGATTTCATCGCCACAAGGTCTTGGCGATTACAAGATGTCTCGCCGATGGAAGGGGGACCCCATCGAAAGCAATGGAGCTCGGAAAAGGATATTGCCTTCGGCATAATGTGTTGTCGAAGGATGAAGGTCACATCGAAGACAACAAAGGGGCCTAGTGAGTCGTGGCAGTCTAACCAGGATGAAGAACATCAATGGAATGAAAAGCAACGTGTGTCTATTATGAGCTCAGAGGCATTCAAAGCACTCAACCGAAGAGGTTCAAATAGGACATGATACCAGGAAGTAAATGCGGTGGTTGCAGAAAGATCTGAAGAAGGCTTCTTCGAGGGTGACTCTTCACCGACATGGACACGCAGGGTGCAACATTAAATTTAATGAAAAGATCTAGGAAGAGATCTATCCTGAGGCCTGATATTTTGTAATCCCTAAGGGGCCGACACATTTTGATATATAAGGAATTTTTTGCCTTTTTGTAAATAGTTCCAATTATACACTCTGAAGAGTTAGTGATTTTTATGAATCCTTTCTCGACTAAATGTATGTTTTGTAACTCAAATGGAATCTGGAATACAACGCAGAGTTTACCTTGGAAGCTAGTGTTCATGTTTGTACTACTCTCATTTCTGTATTTTTCTTTTGATTATGCAAGTCTTTAACTGTGTTTTATAAGTCTACATTCATACCTTAAAGCCGTGAAATTTATCTTCCTTCCTAAGATGTGTATGTAGATCGAGCATGTTAAGATTGATGCATAAGTCTAAAAGAAGTTGTGTTGAGTATGTGAAACGGTTGAAGTTAAGTTTCCTAGTGTATGTTCATCTTGTTTTTATTTCATAATTCCTCATCAATTCGGTGTATCACCTTAGAATTTAGTTTCATTTGTATGATTTCCTTCTCCTTTTACCCCTATAGAATTGATAGTTTAGGTGATACCCAAAGGAAGCCGGCCTTCTCCGGAGGTTGACCTCTGTCTGCAAGAAACCCACATCTTTAGAGGTCTTCCAATGTTACACTGAGGTGTTGAACATCAATTTCAACAAGGGTGCAATTTCAGGAGATAACAGAACCTAAAAATTTCCTAGCAAAACTATTCTCAGAAGGAGCCACATTACCCCATGGTTTTGATGTCAATACACTACAAGTGACACCCACACCAAATAAGAAAATTCAATGACATAATACACCTACTTCTAGTGGTTCTATCCCACAAGTCAACACATCTATTCCATTAGGAGGATCCACACAATATGCAAAAACAATACACACTTCACTATTTGGAACCCAAAGCATGACACAAGGAACGACACCAGCCATGACACAATACGTGTCACAACCCTTTGGTGCTTCATCCAATCCATTTTCCACATCAAATACCATAGGGGAATCATCTTCCAATCCACTTTGGATAAACACCTCAACTAAAAGACCAAAAAATATCATCAATAAGACTCCCAAAACAAATTCCATACCACATATGGGGGCCTCTCAACATACAATTATGTCACAACAAGGGCCTACTCCTCATACACATGTGTAAAATAATACTCAAGGCTCTATTCTGTAACAACCAAGGATCCTACACACAACATGGTAACCAAGGACCCTTCCCACAATATGGAAACCAAAATCCTCATGGTCACACCTTTTCATAGCATACACAATCCAATCCTCCCCATTACACTCATATTCCAAATGAAAATGTTCGTAACCAAATTCCATCTTACACATATATATGCAAAACCAAAATCCATCATATACACACATACCCAATCAAAACCCATCTCATAATATTGGATTCCAAAATTCCAACATGAATTCTCAAAATACACAAGACCTGCCATTGACTCAAGTGGATGTTCTACAAACTCAAATGCTTTCCCTACAACAAAAAATAGAGAACATGCAAGTGTCTAGCAAGAAGAATTACTCTACAAAATACTTATGTCCCTATCTATTTGACAAGATTCTATACATGTCTCCTTTCTCACATGGTTACATCACACCTAACTAGCCTAAGTATAGAGGGAAGGGAAATCCTATCGAACACATAAGAGAGTTTTCCACCACTTGTATAGACATTACATACAAACCTACATATCTAATGAGACTATTCCCTCGAAGTCTTACAAGCATAGCACTTGAGTGGTTTACACACCTGCCAACTGGCATAAGAACATGGGGAGACCTAGTAGACAAATTTGTGGAACACTTTGTATTCAAAATTGACAAATAAATAACTATTTCCACCCTATATCATACCACACAAGAAGACGGTAAAAATTTTGTAACCTTCCAACAATAGAGGGGTTTGGGTAGTAGATGTCTCGTCAAAATACCTGAGAAACAAAAATTTGTCATGTTCATTGAAAACCTTAACTCAAACTTGAGAAATGAGTTACAAATGTAGTGTTGTACTTCATTTCCGTACCTAGTGGAGAAAGGAATTGTCCTTGAAAAGGCCCTCATTGACAAGGGAGAAATCAAGACTTCAAACAAAAACATGAACACCCAAACCACATCAAGTGACAAAGGAAAATATTGGGCTTGTAACAACAATGTGACCAATGATGGAGTCATTGATGCCAAGAAAATGTACACAAGCCCTACCATTACACTTATAGGATCCAATACATCTAATAACACACCAAGAAATCTCGATCAAACAACGAATTCTGTCCAAAAAACTCAAGAACAGAGAGTCCAAGGGAAGTTCCCTACCAAACGTAAATACACTCCTCTTGGGGAACAAATCGAGTCAGTCTTCAAACAAATTTTGCAACAAAATGCCATAAAACTACCTGAAGTAAAACCATATGACATAGGACAATTCAAACCATCATGGTGGGATGACAATTCCTTCTATGATTATCACTGAGCTAAAGGAAATTCCACCTCACAATGTTGACAATTAAAGAATATCATCCAATACCTTGTTGAAAATGACACTATCGAAGTCAATGGAAAGCAACAACAACAATCATCTAATAGTGACCATAAAGTTTTCAAATATCCTTTACATGACCATGGAAAAGGAAAATCTTCTAATTCATGTAATAAGACCAAAAACAATTCAGCCAATTACACTAATGCCAAATTTGACTATGCCACCATAGTAAATAATATCCACACTGTCGATGATTACGTCAATACCATAACCATAAAGAAGCTACCTAAATTAACTGTCAACGCTCATCAAACCAAGGTGACAATCCAAGTTCCTCCCCCAAAACAATAAAAAACACCAAAATCCCAATACAATTTACTTGACCATTTGGGGAAGAAAGCCATGCAGATCTCCATCCTAGAGTTATTGCATATCTCACTTGACCATCAAGCCATTCTTGACAAGGCCTTGCAAGATATTATTGCTCCCATTGACCTTGATGTCAATCATTTCTAGGAGATGGTGGGTTACTTGGCTAACTCTAATCACATCACCTTTTCTAATCAAGACTATTCCACTCAAAAGACAAACCATAATGATCCTTTACATCTTGAAGTCCTTATCCATAAACACAAAGTCAAATGAGTCTTGGTAGACAGTGGAGTAGGGTTGAATATGTGTACCCTAAAACTAGTTAATATATTAGGATTTTAGGAAGCATGTGTTGATACAACTAAAAGCATTGTTATCAAGGAATATGATGATGAGGAACGCTCATTGAAAGGATTTATCACACTACCCATTAGATCTGGACCCGTAATTATGGATAATACTTTTTGTTGGAAATATGTGCCTCAATCCCACAGGCTGAAACCTCTGAAAGGGCCAAGTCGGTGTGAAATCTTTAGTGTCTGGCTGACTAGCAGTTTGAATCTTGTTGAACGATTCAGGTTGTTGTGACCTTGCTTCAGTCTCACCAAATGATCCTATCGCTATGACATGTTGTGTTCGGTATGACCTCCTACCGAGTGGAGATCTCTGGCCGACAGGCCATTCATATTGTATATTGGGGAGACCCTTGGCTGAAAGGCTTGCTTCGGTGTGAAGTCCCAACGATAGCTATTGTCTCGCCAACAACATTTTCTGTTGAAGCCTTCGGGGAGAGTCTTGGGTGTTCGGTAAGAAGTCTTACCGATAGGAATGTCTCGCCGATAGCATTTGCTTGGTGTCTTCAGGGTAACATGGAGGTTTAACTATGAACTCCTGGTGACAGTTGGTTTGTCTCACCGACAGTATATACCCGGAGTAACATGTAATGGCTCGGTGAGAAGTCTTACCGATGTGTGATGTCTTGCCGAACGGTTTTGCATTGAATTCATTGGGATAACGAAGGAGGTCTCGGTGTGAAGTATTAGCGACGAACGAAGTCTCGCCAATAGCGTTTCTTTTGTAGTCTTCAGGGAGAGTCTTAGAAGTTCGGTATGTTCTACAACGAAAGATGATTGTCTTGCTGATGTGAACACTCATGTCTATGTGACTTATGGAGCTTCGGTATGATGTCTCACCGATAGTGATGAGTCTTGGCGATAGCGATACATGTGAAGAACTTCGATATGAGGTCTTAGTGACACGAGGAAGTCTTAGCGATAGTCTTCTGGACTCGGTATGACATCTTGCCTACAGGTGAACTCTTGGCGATATTGAATGATAAGTTGTGTGGCATCGGGGAGACACGGTTAGTGTCTCACCGACATGCCAACACAGATTGAAGCCATTTTGACCGAGTGAAGACTATCCTATGTGGCTTGTTGTCGACAAATCAGAGGAGCCGAATGGGAACTGTTAGAAGACAGTTCATTGTGGCCATTACTGAGAGGAAGCTCGACAAATAGGGGCAACATGGTTATAGTCTGGAATAGCAGATGATTTCTAGTTTGATGGATCAACAGATTGTTGTGTGATTGTATGATCAGTGGATGAATTCTATTTTTTGAAGACTGTAACATGAATGTTATGCAACAAGGTTGTTCATGGTGAATTCTGCTGTAAACTAACATCAGAAAGATAAGTCAGATCTCTTTATGTAATCTTTATTATTGTAATACAAAGTGATCTCTTGGTGTGGTGGGTTTTTCTCCCGTAAGGGTTTTCCCACATATATTTGGTGTTCATATGTGTTTTTCAAATACTCTGGAATTGCAGATGATGTCTGGTTAGAAGATGATTCGAAGGATCGACGGATTGTTGTGTGGTTGTATAATCAGAGTGATTTCTATTCTGTAAATATTGTAACTTGAAGGTTCCTGTACAAGTTTGATCATTGTGAAAGCTGCTGAAATATGACATCAGAAAGATAAGTTTGATATTTGTATGTAATCTCCATTACTGTAATACAAAGTGATTTCTCTTGGTATGGTGGGTTTTTCTCCTGTAATGGTTTTCCCAAGTATATCTGGTGTCCATATGTGTGTGTCAAATACTTTGTTTCTATTCTCTCTTTCATGTGCATCTTAATTGAATTGTAATTGTAATTTTAAAAGGTATCTCTGCATTCTTCCTTGAGGTTTTGACGTTAGGAGAGTTGTTTCCAAATCTAATTTTTCCTTACAAGTGGTATCAGAGCCTGGCCAGTTGTGTTATCCTTGTTGGTACGCTGGGTTTTTTGTGTCAATTTCTATTCAGTGGGAGTCTTGTAGAAGTTTTTAAAGTTCTAATTATAGATTGAGATGGCAAGCACGTCAGGAAAGATTGAAATAGAGAATTTCAATGGCAGCAATTTTCAGTTGTGGAAACTTGAGATGGAAGATCTATTGGTTGATCGTGATCTTTGGATTGTTGTGTCTGGAGTGAAACCTATAGGCATGAAGCAAGAATATTGAGACCTTGCAAATAGAAAGTATAAGGGGCTGATAAGGCTATGCTTGGCAGACTCCGTACTTCTCAATGTGCATGAAGAGAAGACTGCATCTTCCTTGTGGAAGAGACTGGCATCTATTTATCAGGGGAAGTTTTTGGTGAATAAACTATTCCTGAGGAAGAAGTTATACACTTTGAGAATGCAGGAAGGAGGGTCTATAGCTGATCATTTGAACACATTCAACATGCTGATTGCATAGTTAACATCTGTTGGTGTGAAGATTGATGAAGAGGATCGTTGTATGTTGATATTGTGTTCTTTCCCAGATTCATGGGATCACCTAGTGATGGCTATTGGGAGTACAACATCTAGTTTCAAGATGGAATATGTTGTTGCTTCTTTGTTATCTGAAGAAATGAGAAGGAAATCTTCTGAGATGGTGAAGGAGGCCCTTGTTGTTAGAGGAAGGTCGAAAGAGAAATGCAAGAAGAAGGACAAGAAATCTAAATCGAAATCAGAGGGGAGATCAAAGTCTCTTGGCAAGAAGTCCAAGGAGAAGTGTTGGAACTGTGGGCAACTTGGTCATGTCCGAAAGGATTGTAAAGAGGAGAAGAAGAAGAAAAAGAAGTATTCTTCCAACAATGATTCTTCTCACAGTGATGGAGACGCATTCATTACAGCCTTGGATACACAGGCATCAGATGATGTCTGGCTGATTGATTCTGGAGCATCTTTCCACATGACATCTCATAGAGACTAGTTTATGAAGTATGAAGAATACGATGGTGGAAAGGTGTACTTGGAAAGTGATTCAACTTTGGAAATTGTTGGTCGTGGAAGAGTCAGAATCCAATTCCCTGATGGTAGAGTGAAGGGAATCAATAATGTAATGCATATACCAAGTTTGGCTCGAAACTTACTTTCTATAAGTATGCTAAATGATATTGGAGTGCAAGTCACGTTCTCTAGAAATGGCTGCAAGATGAATAGAGGCTCAATGGTGCTAGCAAGGGGTGCTCGTATTGGTACCTTGTACAAGCTGGATGCACATGCTGTTTAATGTAACAATGTCTCTGTAAAGTCATAGAAGGCTACTCATGGAGGAAATGAAAGAAATGTTCCTAATTGTGTAAACTCTATGGAAGTTAAACTTCCAGCAGAAAAGACTATGCTCTGGCATCATAGGCTAGGCCAAATTGGAGAGAAAGGTTTAAAAACCTTGAAGAACAAAAACCTGGTTGAGGGGCTTGAAGATTGTAACCTTGAATTTGAATTCTATGAACACTGTATATATGGAAAGCAGCACCGTGTTTCTTTTTATTCCAATCCTCATAAATCTTCTAGTTTGCTAGATTATATTCATTCTGATATTTGGTCCAGTGAATGTTCCTTCTTTGTCTAAGTCAAGGTACTATGTATCATTCATTGATGATTATTCGAGAAGAACATTTGTTTATTTTTTGAAAAGTAAATCAGAAGTGTTCAGTCGGTTTAAGGAATTTAAGAACTTTGTAGAAAATTAGACTGGAAGAAAAATAAAATGCTTAAGGACTGATAATGGCAGTGAATTTCGTTCTGATGATTTCGAGAGGTATTGTAAAGACCATGGGATTAAAAGACATAAGACTACACCTTATACTCCACAAAAAAATAGAGTTGCAGAAAGGTTCAATAGGATAGTGATGGAGAGAGCATGAAGTATGCTAAGTAGTGCTAGTTTGGAGGAGAAGTTTTGGGCTGAGGTTGTTGCTACTGCATGTTACTTGATTAATCGTTCTCCAAATTTTTCTCTTGTTGAGAAAACACCTCTGGAAGCGTGGTCTGGTAAGAATCCCTCTTTAAGACATATTCGTGTTTTTGGCTGTGAGGCATATGCACATGTGTTGTATGAGAAAAGATCTAAATTGGAGAACAAGGCTGTCAAGTGTATTTTTGTTGGCTATAGTGCTGGCATAAAAGGATACAAGCTTTGGAATCCTGATACGGAGAAGGTTGTATACAGTAGAAGTGTAATCTTTCGTGAGCTAGCCTTCTACCTTGGATCTGTAGTCAGAGACAAAGTCAAAATATAATAAGGATGTAGTTGTAATTCCTTCTACACCAGAGAAAGAGGAATTCAAAATTCAAAATGTATCTGAAACTAAGGAGAGCTCAAGCAGTTCTGAAAGTTCTGAAGAAGAAGAAGAACCTCAGCCTCAGCAAGTGAGGAGGTCAACCCGTAAAAGAAAACAACCTGATAGGTATGGGTTCTCTTTGATAGATTATACTTGTGCCTATGCTTTAATTTCTAGCAATGATGAGCCTAGGACTATAAAGGAGGTATTTAAAATGTCTGATTGAGACTATTGGTTGGAAGCCATGAACGAAGAAATGGAATCATTAGAAAAGAATGAAACTTGGAGTTTGGTGCCCTTGCCCAAAGGAAAAAAAGTTGTTGGCTGCAAATGGGTATTTAAAAAGATGATTGGTCTGGATGGAAGTTTGGAAAAATACAAGGCAAGATTGGTTGCGAAGGGTTATTCCCAGGTAGAAGGAATTGATTATGGGGAAATTTTTTCTCCTATAGCTAAGCTGAAATCTATCAGATTTCTTTTGTCACTTGCAGCAGCGTATGACTTAGAGGTCGAACAGATGGATGTGAAGACAACATTTCTTCATGGTGATCTTGAAGAAGAAATCTATATGTCCCATCCTGAACACTTTGTTGAAAAAGGTAAAGAAAAATTGGTTTGCAAGTTAAAGAAGTCTCTGTATGGGTTAAAGCAGTCACCTAGAATGTGGTACCAAAAATTTGATACTTTTGTATTGTCTTTGGGATTTGTGAGATCAAAATCTGATCATTGTGTCTATTATAAAGCTGAAAGTGATCAAGTTCTTATTATTGCTCTCTATGTTGATGATATGTTGTTCATAGGCAATAGTAAGCTAATGATTTCTAATCTTAAGTCTCAGTTGTCTGCTAAGTTCGAAATGAAATATCTTGGTGCATCAAGGTATATTCTGGGGATGGAGATAACCAAGGACAAGAATAGTAGAAAAATTTGGCTCAGTCAGAGTAAGTATATCAAGACTGTTCTAGAGATATTTTGCATGAATGATTGCAAGTAGCTAGTTGTTCGAGTCTTGCAGGGAACAAAGCTATCTGTTGAAGACTGTCCAAAATCTCCTACTAAGATGGAGGACATGACAGTGTACCCTATGCTAGTGCGGTTGGAATTCTCATGTATGCAATGGTCTGTACAAGGCGAGACATTTCTCAAGCAGTGGGAGTACTTAGTCGATTTATAGCTAATCCTAGAAGGACACATTGGGATGTTGTGAAAAGAGTTTTCAGATATTTGAAGGGCACTTCAAATTTTGCTTTGTGTTACCATGGGAACTTGGTTGAATCACAGAGGACTCTCAGTATTCGAGGCTATGTGGATTATGATTGGGCAGGGGACATTGATAGCAGGAGGTCCACCAGTGGATACATTTTCATGTTGAATGGTGGTGCAGTGAGTTGGATGAGTAAGCGGCAGGCTGTACTCGCTTTGTCCACTACAAAGGTTGAATACATGGCAGCTACACATGCTTGTAAAAAATTAGTTTGGTTAAAACGTTTGTGTTCTAACATTGCTTTTGATGCAGGGAAAATAACTATTTTTTGTGACAGTCAGAGTGCAATTTGTCTAGAAAAGAATCCTACTTTCCATGCCAGGACAAAACATATAGATGTACAGTACTACTTTGTACGAGATATGGTGGAGGATGGAAACCTCAGTTTGGAAAAGGTTGATACTCTGGAGAATGTTGCAGATGCATTGACGAAGCCAGTGAGCATAGACAAGTTCAGGTGGTGTTCCAGTTCAATGGGCCTTAGTGCCCATGATTTTCAGTAAATTTTGTTGTGCTCTAGAGGTTCCTGTGTGATCTTCGTCAAGTGGGATATTGTTGGAAATATGTGTCTCAATCCCACAGGCTGAAACCTCTATTGGAGCCAAGTCGGTGTGACATATTCTATGTCTGGCTGATGAGCAGATTTGTAGCCTTATGTTTTGTACAGGTCGTTGTGACCTTGCAGAAGTCTTGTTGAATGATTGCACATTGGAGTCTTCGGTGTGACATGTTGTGTTCGATGTGACCTCTTATCACGTGGAGATCTCTGGCCGACAGGCCATTCTATCGTATATTGGGTAGACCCTTGGCCGAAAGGCTTAGTTCAGGGTGAAGTCCCAGCGATAGCTAAAGTCTCACCGACAATATTCACTTGGGGTAACCCAAAGGTCTCGGGGAGAAGTCTTAGCAAGAATGGAATGTCATACCAACAGGGATACACCTGAAGTCATCGGAGTAGCTCAAGGCGATCGGTATGAAGTCTTGGCGACTCGTGTGGTCTTGCCGATAGTATTATGGTTTTGGAGTAACATAAGAGATCCCGGTGAAACCTCTTGGCGACAGTTGAATGTCTTAGCGATAGATGGATGCCGATGGAAATTCTAATGGCTTGGTATGACTTAGAACCTCGGTATAAGGTCTTGACAAAAGCGATAAGTCTCGCCGACTCTTGGATGATTCGGTATGACATGTTTGCTCGATGTGAGGTCTTGGCGAAAGACAAATTTCTTGCCGACCGTTCGGTGCTCGATATAACTCAAAGCCTTAAGAGTAAAGTCTCAATGATGGATGTGTGTCTCCACGATGAAGAATTCTGTTGTCGGTATCACTTGAGAACTCGGTATGAACTCTCTGCGAATGTGATAAGTCTTGCCGACTATTATTTGGCGCTCGGTATAACTTGAGACTTCGGTGGGATGTCCTAGCGAAAGTGATAGTCTCACCGATATGCATGCTGAGGTCGATATAAGTTGTAAGCTCAGTGGAACCTCTTGCCGATGGAGACGACTCTTGGCGATAATGTGTAATCAGGTCTTGTGGAATTGGGGAGACACTTCTTGTGTCTCACTGACATGCCAACACAGTTGAAGACTTTTGACCATTTGAATTTCCTATGTGGCGTCTTGTGGACCAATCAGAGAAGTTGAATGGGAACCGTTGGAAGACAGTTCGTTGTGGTAGTTTTGAGAGGAAGCTCGACAGACAGGGGTGACAAGGTTATACTATGGAATTACAGATGATGTCTGGTTAGAAGATGATTCAAAGGATCGACGGATTGCTGTGTGGTTGTATAATCAGAGTGATTTCTATTCTGTAAAGATTTTAACTTGAAGGTTCTTGTACAAGTTTGATCATTGTGAAATCTACTGAAATATGACATTAGAAAGATAAGTTTGATATTTGTATGTATTCTCCATTACTGTAATACAAAGTGATTTCTCTTGGTGTGGTGGGTTTTTCTCCCGTGAGGGTTTTCTCACGTATATCTGGTGTCCATATGTGTGTGTCAAATACTATGTTTCTATTATCTCTTTCATGTGCATCTTAATTGGATTGTAATTGTAATTTTAAAAGGTATCTCTGCATTCTTCCTTGAGGTTTTGACGTTAGGAGAGTTGTTTCCGCATCAAATTTTTCCTTACAAGTGGTATTAGAGCCTGGCTAGTTGTGTTATCCTTGTGGGTACGTTGGGTTTTTTGTGTCAATTACTCTTCAGTGGGAGTCTTGTAGAAGTTTGTCAAGTTCTAATTATAGATTGAGATGGCAAGCACGTCAGGAAAGATTGAAATAGAGAATTTCAATTGCAGCAATTTTGAGTTGTGGAAACTTAAGATGGAAGATCTATTGGTTGATCGTGATCTTTGGATTGCTGTGTCTGGAGTGAAACCTTCAGGCATGAAGCAAGAAGATTGGGACCTTGCAAATAGAAAGTATAAGGGGCTAATAAGGCTCTGTTTAGCAGACTCTGTACTTCTCAATGTGCATGAAGAGAAGACTGCATCTTCCTTGTGGAAGAGACTGGCATCTATTTATCAGGGGAAGTCTTTGGTGAATAAACTGTTCCTAAGGAAGAAGTTATACACTTTGAGAATGCAGGAAGGAGGGTCTGTAGCTGATCATTTGAACACATTCAACATGTTGTTTGCACAGTTAACATCTGTTGGTGTGAAGATTGATGAAGAGGATCGTTGTATGTTGATATTGTGTTCTTTGCTAGATTCATGGGATCACCTAGTGATGGCTATTGGGAGTACAACATCTAGTTTCAAGATGGAAGATGTTGTTGCTTCTTTGTTATCTGAAGAAATGAGAAGGAAATCTTCTGAGATGGTGAAGGATGCCCTTGCTATTAGAGGAATGTCAAAAGAGAAAGGCAAGAAGAAGGACAAGAAATCTATATCGAAATCAGAGGGGAGATCAAAGTCTCCTGGCAAGAAGTCCAAGGTGAAGTGCTTGAATTGTGGGCAACCTGTTCATGTTCGAAAGGATTGTAAAGAGGAGAAGAAGAAGAAGAAGTATTCTTCTAACAGTGATTCTTCTCACAGTGATGGAGACGCCTTCATTGCAACCTTGGCTACACAGGCATCAGATGATGTCTGGCTGATTGATTTTGGAGCATCTTTCCACTTGACATCTCATAGAGACTGGTTTATGAAGTATGAAGAATATGATGGTGGAAAGGTGTACTTGGCAAGTGATTCAACTTTGGAAATTGTTGGCCGTGGAAGAGTCAGAATCCAATTCCCTAATGGTAGAGTGAAGGGAATCAATAATGTAATGCATATACCAGGTCTGGCTCGAAACTTACTTTCTGTAAGTATGCTAAATGATATTGGAACTTGCAAGTCACGTTCTCTGGAAATGACTGCAAGATGACTATAGGCTCAATGGTGCTAGCAAGGGGTGCTCATATTGGTACCTTGTACAAGCTGGATGCACATGTTGTTCAATGTAACAATGTCTCTGTAAAGTCACAGAAGGCTACTCATGAAGGAAAAGAGGGAAATGTTCCTAATTGTGTAAACTCTATGGAAGTTAAACTTCCAGCAGAAAAGACTATTCTCTGGCATCATAGGGTAGGCCACATTAGAGAGAAATGTTTAAAAACCTTGAAGAACAAAAACCTAGTTGAGGGGCTTGAAGATTGTAACCTTGAATTTGAATTCTGTGAACACTGTATATATGGAAAGCAACACCGTGTTTCTTTTTATTCCAGTCCTCATAAATGTTCTAGTTTGCTAGATTATATTCATTTTGATGTATTTGGTCCAGTGAATGTTCCTTCTTTGTCTAAGTCAAGGTACTATGTATCGTTCATTGATGATTATTCGAGAAGAACATTTGTTTATTTTTTGAAAAGTAAATCAAAAGTGTTTAGTCGGTTTAAGGAATTTAAGAAATTTGTAGAAAATTATACTAGAAGAAAAATAAAATGCTTAAGGATTGATAATGATGGTGAATTTTGTTCTGATGATTTTGAGAGGTATTGTAAAGACCATGGGATTAAAAGACATAAGACTACACCTTATACTCCACAACAAAATGGAGCTGCAGAAAGGTTCAATAGGACAGTGATGGAGAGAACACGAAGTATGTTGAGTAGTGCTGGCTTGGAGGAGAAGTTCTGGGCTGAGGCTGTTGCTACTGCATGTTACTTGATTAATCGTTCTCCAAATTCTACTCTTGTTGAGAAAACACCTCTGGAAGCGTGGTCTGGTAAGAATCCCTCTTTAAGACATATTCGTGTTTTCGACTGTGAGGCATATGCACATGTGCCGTATGAGAAAAGATATAAATTGGAAAACAAGGTTGTCAATTGTATTTTTATTGGCTATAGTGCTGGCATAAAAGGATACAAGCTTTGGAATCCTAATATGGAGAAGGTTGTATACAGTAGAATTGTAATCTTTCATGAGCTGGAGTCTTCTACCTTGGATCTGCAGTCAGAGACAAAGTCGGAAAACAATAAGGATGTAGTTGTAATTCCTCCTACACCAAACAAAGAGGAATTGAAAATTCAAAATGAACTTGAAACTGAGGAGAGCTCAAGCAGTTTTGAAAGTTCTGAAGAAGAAGAACCTCAACCTTAGCAAGTGAGGAGGTTAACCCATGAAAGAAAACAACCTGATAGGTATGTGTTCTCTTTGATAGGTTCTACTTGTGCCTATGCTTTAATTTCTAGCACTGATGTGCCTAGGACTATAAAGGAGGTATTTAAAATGTCTGATTCAGACCACTTGTACATTTTGACCAATTTTTCGACAATGGCCTGTCAGAATTTTGACGGCTGTTCGTCACTATAATTGCTTCAGAATTTTGAAATTTGAATCATCAAAATTCTAGCCCAACATCTGTCAAAATTCTGACGAGCCATCGTCAAAAAATTGGTCAAAATGTACCAGTGGACTCTTGGTTGGAAGCCATGAATGAAGAAATGGCATCATTAGAAAAAAAATGATACCTGGAGTTTGGTGCCATTGCCTAAAGGAAAAAAAGTTGTGGGTTGCAAATGGGTATTTAGAAAGAAGATTGGTCTAGATGGCAGTGTGGAAAAGTACAAGGCAAGATTGGTTGCGAAGGGTTATTCCCAGGTAGAGGGAATTGATTATGGGGAGATTTTTTCTCCTGTAGGTAAGTTGATTTCTATCAGATTTCTTTTGTCACTTGCAGCAGCGTATGACTTAGAGTTCGAACAGATGGATGTGAAGACAACATTTCTTCATGGTGATCTTTAAGAAGAAATATATATGTCCCAGCCTGAGCACTTTGTTGAAAAAGGTAAAGAGAAACTGGTTTGCAAGTTAAAAAAGTCTTTGTATGGGTTAAAGCAGTCACCTAGAATGTGGTACCAGAAATTTGATACTTTTGTATTGTCTTTGGGATTTGTGAGATCAAAATCTGATCATTGTGTCTATTATAAAGTTGAAAGTGATCAAGTTCTTATTATTGCTCTCTATGTTGATGATATGTTGTTCATAGGCAATAGTAAGCTAATGATTTCTAATCTTAAGTCTCAGTTGTCTGCTAAGTTTGAAATGAAAGATCTTGGTGCGTAAAAATATATTTGGGGATGGAGATAACCAGGGACGGAATAGTAGAAAAATTTGGCTCAGTGAGTAAGTATATCAAGACTGTTCTAGAGAGATTTTGCATGAATGATTGCAAGTAGCTAGTTGTTCCAGTCTTGCAGGGAACAAAGCTATCTGTTCAAGACTGTCCAAAATATCCTACTGAGATGGAGGACATGACTAGTGTACCCTATGCTAGTGCGGTTGGCAATGTTATGTATGCAATGGTCTGTACAAGGCCAAACATTGCCCAAGCAATGGGAGTTCTTAGTCGGTTTATGGCTAATCCTGGAAGGACACATTGGGATGTTGTAAAGAGAGTTTTTAGATATTTGAAGGGCACTTCAGATTTTGTTTTGTGTTACTATGGGAACTTGGTTGAATCATAGAGAACTCTCAGTATTCTAGGCTATGTGGATTCTGATTGGGCAGGGGACATTGACAGCAGGAGGTCCACCAATGGATATACTTTCATGTTGAATGGTGGTGCAGTGAGTTGGATGAGTAAGCGGAAAGTTGTAGTCGCTTTGTCCACTACAGAGGCTGAATACATGGCAGCTACACATGCTTGTAAAGAAGCAAATTGATTAAAACATTTGTGTTCTAACATTGGTTTTGATGCATGGCAAATAACTATATTTTGTGACAGTCAGAGTGTAATTTTTCTTGCAAAGAATCCTACTTTCCATGCCAAGATGAAACATATAGATGTACAGTACCACTTTGTACGAGATATGGTGGAGGATGGAAAGGTCAGTTTGGAAAAAGTCGATACTTTAGAGAATGTTGCAGATGCATTGACGAAGCTAGTGAGCACAGACAAGTTCAGGTGGTGTGCCAGTTCGATGGGCCTTAGTGCCCATGTTTTTCAATAGGTTTGTTGTGCCCTGGAGTTGCCTGTGTGATCTTCGTCAAGTGGGAGATTATTGGAAATAAGTGCCTCAATCCCACAGGCTGAAACCTCTGAAAGGGCCAAGTCGATGTGACATCTTTAGTGTCTGGCTGACTAGCAGTTTGAATCTTGTTGAACAGTTCAGGTCGCTATGACCTTGCTTCAGTCTCACTGAATGATCCTATCGCTATGACATGTTGTGTTTGGTATGACCTCCTACCGAGTGGAGATCTTTGGCCAATAGGCCATTCATATCGTATATCAGGGAGACCCTTGGCCAAAAGGCTTGCTTCAGTGTGAAGTTCCAACGATAGCTATTTTCTCGCCGACAACATTTTCTATTGAAGCCTTCGGGGAGAGTCTTGGGTGTTCGGTAAGAAGTCTTACCAATAGGAATGTCTCGCCGATATAATTTTCTTGGTGTCTTCAGGGTAACATGGAGGTTTCGCTATGAACTCCTGGCGACAGTTGGTTTGTCTCATCGATAGTATATACTCAGAGTAATATGCGATGGCTCGGTGAGAAGTCTTACCGATGTGTGATGTCTTGCCGAACAGTTTTGCATTGAAGTCATCAGGATAACGAAGGAGGTCTCAGTGTGAAGTCTTAGCAACGAACGAAGTCTCACTAATAGTGTTTCTTTTGGAGTCTTCAGGGAGAGTCTTAGAACTTCGGTATGTTTTCTCAGCGAAAGATGATTGTCTTGCTGATGTGAACACTCATGTCTATATGACTTATGGAGCTTCGGTATGACATCTCACCGATAGCGATGAGTCTTGGCGATAGTGATACATGTGAAGAACTTCGGTATGAGGTCTTGGCAACATGAGGAAGTCTTAGCGATAGTCTTCTAGACTCGGTATGACATCTTGCCAATAGGTGAACTCTTGGCGATATCAAATGATAAGTTGTGTGGCATTGGGGAGACACAGTTAGTGTCTCACCGACATGCCAACACAGATTGAATCCATTTTGACCGAGTGAAGACTATCCTATGTGGCTCATTGTTGACAAATCAGAGGAGCCGAATGGGAACCATTGGAAGATAGTTCGTTGTGGCCGTTACTGAGAGGAAGCTCGACAGACAAGGGCAACATGGTTATAGTATGGAATAGCAGATGATGTATCGTTCGATGGATCGATGGATTGTTGTGTGATTGTATGATCAGTGGATGAATTCTATTATGTGAAGAATATAACATGAATGTTCTGTAACAAGGTTGTTCATGGTGAATGCTGTTGTAAACTGACATCAGAAAGATAAGTCAGATCTATGTATGTAATCTTTATTACTGTAATACAAAGTGACTTCTCTTGGTGTGGTGGGTTTTTCTCCCGTAAGGGTTTTCCCACATATATCTGGTGTTCATATGTGTTTTTCAAATACTCTGTTTCTGTTATCTCTTTCATGTGCATCTTAATTGGACTGTAATTGTAAAATTTAAAAGGTATCTGCATTCTTCCCTGAGTTTTTTACGTTAGGAGAGTTGCTTCCGCATCTAGCTTTCCTTACACTTTTCAAGTCTTGGACCTTGACCTCCCATACAACCTTCTCCTAGGCCAACCATGGATTCATGCCATGAAATCCATACCATCCACATACCACCAATGCCTCAAATTTTCATATAATGGCACCAAAATCACAATAGCTAGTGATCTTGATCCATTCCAATATTGTACCAATCTATGTGAAACACCTTAACAACAAGTTCTTGTCAATCAAGAGGCCTCATCATCCAATTCATCTAACTTCGTTGACTCTTCCACCCTAACCAAAGCATCCACTTCCAAACCTCCACCTTCTAATCCTAAAGTCGATGTCCAAGACAAAGGTTGTGGTGAATATCATATTCAAAGATGTCCTACTATATTATCAAACTGACAACTCCAAAGTTATATGGTAAACCGATAACATACAAAAGACAACCTAAGGTCACTATCCATTTACCTCCCTCAACTACTTTCACAAAATTGGGAGAGTTAAGCAAAGAAGCTTGTAATGAAGAGGATGTGACCTCCTAGCTCTACAAAGAAGACAATGAAGAAGCTCCTCCACCCACACAAATAACCATAGAACAATGTGGAAAAGGTTATAAGATCATCCAAGACAAAGGTTATGATGGACACAATGGACTGGGATTGAATAAAAGTGGGTTGACTAAACCTTTTTCCATGTCTAAATGACCAAAAGGCCTAGGGCTAGGGTTTAAGTCAATTAAGATTGGTGTTCCTAGTACCATGGTACCTTTAAGTGAGGAGGTGAATGCTAATGGGAGATATAAAATACTCTCATTTAAAGCTTTTTATGTTTAAAAATACTTTTTGTTATTGTTAATTGACATGACTGGCGGTAGACAATAGATTAACATATTACTTATTTTACCTTATATTTAGCTAAATTAGTGAATATATTGGAAGTGATAGCTTATGTTAAATGTGTTACTTTATGGTGATTTTGGATGAGATAATTATGCTGTGTTGATCTTTATTACCATGATTGTTGTCCTTTTCTTAAGGATTTTTAACAAGGTATCTTAAAGATTGATGATATGGTCAAACTCTCTGTTTAATCATGTAAAATGACTACGCCATTGATGGGCCTTGCTGGATGATGAGTCACTCAAAGTCCGAATAGACTTATTTATAGTCAGTTGTGGAACTTTTACTTCCAGCACCAATCTAGCATAGTTTTGGCATAGTCGTCCTTAGTCCACTTTAGTTCTATTTTAAGTTTTATTTGTAACTTGTAGTTGGTCGCCTTAAGTTTTGGCAGTTAACGCCATGTTAGAAGCTAATAAGGATATTTATAAATATCCATGTTTCAGTTTTAGTTAGGAGTTAGATAATTTACAATCAGAATTTCTATAATCACAAGTAGTACTTTGTTCTACGCTCTACTTTTGATCAATGAGAAGGAAAGCAAGAAGTTAATCAATTCACTGTGATAAGGGATTTTACCTGAGGAAGAGTAGGTCCCGCTCAACCTTTGGAATGATCTTATGATATTTTTGTTAAGCTATGTTATTTTCTAATTCATTAGTATTAAATTTGCAGTAGAAATTGATTCTGAATTGTTCAATCGTTGAAATCATCTTCTACCTTAGTGAATGTTAAAATCAAATAATTACTTATGTTTAAAGTTATATTTCAAGTTTCAGTTTATTATTGTTAGATTAAATTGTCAAAATGGTTAAATTCATCATTAGAATCATTAGATTAAACCGTTAGAATCGTTAACAGGTTTTGTAGATTAATTAGATTTAGATGTTGTTCGAAATAGTTAAACTTGATGTTTCTTTGTTAAGTTTCAATAAAGAAATGTTAGGAAATTATGGAAGGATGGAGTTAAAGTCTGTTAAGAATATTTTCATGGAGATTAGTTTTTATGCTTTCTAGAATAATCGTCATTTTCCTACAATTTCATTACTACTCTTAAATTAGTGTTTACTTTCCAGCAATTAAATTATAGATTTATTTTAAAGAAAAATAGAATTAAATTGGATTTCATGTTTTAGATTAAGGAATAAAGTAATCATTAATTACTTCCATGAATTGGTCTAAATCAAATTCAATAAATTCAGAAATAAGTCAACGGGATTTTAAATTAGAAAATAAGATAGACTTAAATTTTAGGAATCAAACGCTAGAGTTTAGCTCCTGAAAGCTCCTAAAGTATGCAAAATCCCCCAACATAATCCATTACAACTATCCTTATCACATATTGCTCTGAGACACACCCGGTTTGATAAATAAATTGATTAAATGATGCAAGTTGTGACATCAACGACCTTGCACATCAAATGCTTCTAAGGATATTGAGACATTCAACAAATCATCCAAAGAATGTTACTATGGTACAACTGATTCCAATGAATACAAGTGGGACTCTTGTAAACCCAGTGATTATGAACTAGATTGAGTCTTCACCGACCTTGCCCTATCTGATACCATGATCTAAGACCCCAAAAATACTTTTTTCTTTACCATATCCATCCTAAACCTTGACAATACTGATGATGGCATGCCCTTAGTCTACCCTCAACTCATCGATTGGGACCAACAAGGACCTCCTATCTTGGATGTATTTGAGAATGACAAAGCAATCATTGACTTCATGGGATTGAGAGAAGGAATTCCAAGTGGTGACCACAAGGCTATATTTACCATTGACTTGGATCATATGGCATACTTTGGGGATTTTTTCCACCCCTCTAGTCACAAAAGTAAAAATGAAAAAAAGAGAGAAGAGTCTCTAGGTGAAAACTGCAAGGCACCTTTAGACTAAGAAAAAGTAAAAAGAAAGGATATATCCAAGGGTGAAAACCTCTCTGAGGCACCAAATGATGGAGGGTTGGAAATTCTCCCCATTTCCCAAGAGATGTCACCAATGCTCATTGAGAAATCTATTGAATTCAACATTGGCACAGAAGACAATCCTAAAATTATCCATTTTGTGGCATCACTAACAGAGTTTGAGAAACCCGAGTTCTAAACATTCTTTACAGAGCGACAGATTAACTTTGCTTGGTCCTATGCTGACATTCCTGGGTTAGACCTGAATTGATATTACACTATTTTCCATTACATCTCGACACCAAACCAGTCAAGAAAAAGCTCAAGAAAATGCATCTACAAATTGCTCTTTTATTCAAGGCTAAACTAAGGAAACTACTAGATGTCAGCTTCATCAGATCTATTGACTACAAAAAATGGATTTCCAATCTTGTATGAGTAACAAAACCAATAGGTGGAATCTTCATTTGCACCGACTTCTGTGACCTAAATAAGGCATGCCCTAAAGACGATTTTCCATTGCCGAATATTGACATAATCATAGACATAATAGCTGGATATGAAATGTTATCCCTCATGGATGGCTTCTCAGTATATAATAAAATTAGAATAGTGCCAGAAGATGAGCATAAAATAGATTTCACTTGTCCATGGAGAACTTATTGTTGGAATGTCATGCCCTTTGGACTTAAAAATGCTAGAGCAACCTACTAATGTGCTATGACGATAATTTTTCATGACCTAATGCATACTTTGATTGAAGACTATGTAGATGACCTATTAGAAAAATAATTGACATGAGGGAACCACCTCTGAGTTTTGGACAAGATTTTCAAAAGGTTGGAAGAATACAAAGCCAGATTAAATCCCAAAAAGTGTGTGTTTGGAGTAACATCTAGAAAGCTCTTAGGTTACATAGTTTCTAGATGGGGCATTAAAGTAGACCGAGCAAAATTCAAAGCTATAATAGACATGCATCTACCAAATAACATAATTCAAATGTAGACACTACAAGGGAAATTGTAATCAAGGATTACCTACTAACACCACCAGTATTAATGCCACCAGTCGATGGGAGAACTCTCATCCTTTATATTTTAGCAACTACATCCGCACTAGGGGCATTACTTGCACAAAATGATGACGAAGGTCAGGAGAGAGCTATATACTACATCAACCGCACCTTGGTTGGTTATGAATTAAACCACAATCCAATAGAACATGATTGTCTTGCGGTAGTTTTTTCTACTCAATGACTAAGGCACTACATGTTGAACCATCAGACAAAGTTGGTCGCAAAGATAGATCCCTTGAAATATCTTCTCAATATAGAAGCATTGAGAGGACGGTTGGCTAAATGGGTCATGATACTTAGTGAATATGATATTCAGTATGTCAAGAGAAAAGCAATAAAAGGATAGGTTATTGCCAACAAACTTGTAGATGCACAAACTAAGGTAGATCACCCATTGGTCTTTGATTTTCCAAACAAATATATCTTCACTATGGACACACCAACAACATGGAAATTGTACTTTGATGGATCTCACACAAACAGTGGTTCTGAAGTAGTCATAATTTTTATCACCCCTCAAGGTGATACCATTCTTAAGCCATTTAGAATTGTCTTTCCGTGTACAAACAACATAGCAAAATATGATGCCCTCCTCATAGGACTTCGTATGGAAATCAAATGGAAGATCAACCATTTGCAAGTATATGGTCATTATCAGCTAGTAATCCGACAAGTCAATGATGATTATGACACCAAGGATGAAAATCTCACCCCATACAAATGAATGGTAGATAGCTTCAAGTAGTATATTGACATAATCCTCTTCCATCAAGTTCCCCTCATCCAAAATATAGTAACAAATGTCATGGCCACCATTGGCTCTCTCTTGGACATACCAAATAATGTGCCTCAATTCGAATTTCTGGTAAAACAGTTATTGGTCCCTACCTTCGACATCCTCGAATATGAGATGGTCTATGAAATTTTTGGTCCCAATTCCCCATGGTACCAAGACATATACGATTACCTCCATGACTATGTCCTTTCCCCTAACCTTTCCACCAACCAATGCAAGGCATTTATTCGCAAAGCCTCCAAGTACGTCATCATCGGTGACACCCTTTATAGATGTGCCCTGGACAATACCCTTCTACGATGTATCAATATTGAAGAAGCACAAATGACCTTGCGTGAGGTAGAAAAGGGTATATGTGAAGCCCATTCTAGTGGTCCAACCCTGGTTAAAAAGATCATGAGATTGGGCTACTATTTTCCTATAATGCAACGAGATTCCTATCTCTTTGTCAAAAGATGTCAACAGTGTCAGATCCATAGAGACTTGATACACATTCCAGCACAAGAATTGTGTTTGATAACATCACCATGTCCCTTTTCCCAATGGGGAATCGACCTCATAGGTAAGATCCATCCCACCTTTTCCAATGGCCATAAATTCATTAACACCATGACCGAATACTTCACTAAATGGATTGAAGCTATTCATATGGCATACATCACCAAAAAACAAATTTCTAAGTTTATCCCAAACTATATCATTCATTGGTATGGTGTCCCTCAGTCCATCATCACTGATAATGGTCAATGATTCAGAAACCAAGAATTTTGTCAACTTTGTGAGAAATTCCACATCCAACACCATTTCTCCACTCCATATTGATGAAAACCCAAAAGGAACAATATCAATCCAATTGATTACCTGCCTTCAAGAGGCATCTAACAAGATTAAAAATTACCATATAAAACAATTCAATCAGTCCTCCAAGTTCAACAATCATCAAAAGCACAATTTCCCAATTTTCACCCTTCAACTCTAGTAGTAGTGGGAACCCATTTTTTAGGCTTTAACTCAGAAACTTTCCACAGAACTTAACCAACAAATGGGTGATTCAGATACCCATTTTTGAGACACACAACATATCCAACAACTGCACAAGACTCCTTCAAAACATTTCTTCCAAAATGGCCTTTCTCACTGTATTCAAGCCCCAATTAGCCCTTTTTTTCAAAGGAACCCCTCTAAAAACTCACCACCAACCCAAGGAAACATAAAACAGTCTTAGAAAAGGCATCAAAACTCAGGATTTTCCAATTTTTAGAACCCCAAGATCTTGTTTTATCTCCCAACTCACAAACCCTCCTTGTAGCCTAGAAACCTAGGGTTTTCAAACACCCTTATTGTAAGTACACAATTCCAACCTCCCCAACTTCAATAAATGGTTCAAACACCTTTAGATACCTCTACACAAGATTTATAAACACTTACTAGGCCATTAGTTTCATTAGTTTTCAAAATTACCACCTAGATTCCTCATTTTCTCATTGGAACAACCCTACTCAGCCTAGGGTGTTATTCCAACACCACAATCCCTACTTCTTTTTGCCCTACAACATTGAAAACACCTAAAAGAGCATGTTACAGACCAATCCACTGAGCAATAGAGCAATAACAGTAGATGGATTGGTTAGTTCCTCATTAAATCTCCTTCAAAACCCTTGATTCAAGAAAGAAGGCAGTCACTGTCCCTTACAAATTCCTTTCACAAAAGTGTTAAATAGACCTTCAAAACACTAGAAACAGATAATGAAATCACATATTCTCAAATGCTGGGAATATCAAACCATAATATACTTGTACGGACCCGTACAAGGCTAGAGAAAAGAATAAAACATAGAATTTTTTAGAAGTAATAGGGAATATGAATTTTTTCTTTATTCCATTCCACTTGCCAACATTACAAATGATTTCCTTTACCTTCTTAAAGGTTCCTTGCCTCAAAACCACCGACTAACTAACTAGCCAACTACCTTTTAAATCCTTTTATGACTATTGGACTCAATTTCACATTACTTTCACAATTTGTTAACACCATTGGTATCTAGCTTGAAATGTTTACATTATGACCCCAAGTGACTATAAATCGACCAAAAACACCTAAAATAGTCCCATGGAACCTTATTCACATGTATTTAAGACCCTACTCCCCATATTCCTCAAAACTCAGGATTACATAAGGCTTTGCTTCATGAAGCCATTTGACATATTCAACCAAATAACATATTCCACCAAAAGACTCAAGATCCCTTACATTAGGTTGGTCTTTTAGACCTTATTGAACATAAATAAACACAAAATAATCCTATATAAACCTGGACACACAATGTTGACTCCCTAGATGCCCTTTAAAACTTCAACCTTTCACAAAGTGTAGGTGCTCCTGCGACACATATTACCCATAAGGAAATAAACGCGTCGAGGCGTCTAATAAAACTATTCTTTGAATCCTTAAAAATACTATCAATGACGCTAGTCATGACTAGCACCTCCAACTTAACCCCGCCTTATGGGCTTACCACACCAACATCCACACTACTACCGGTGCCACTCCATATTCCCTAGTCTTTGGTTTCAAAGCTATATTACTGTGACCAATGACATAGTATAGGTTAACTACACTTGATCCATATGGATTTGAGGCATATTTAATCCACTAAGCATCAATCCCAATAAGATATCCAATATCAATAAAAATGAGGAAGCCTTTAAAACTAACATTCTAAAACATGAAAGCTTGAAAAACATCTATTCTAAGCCATTAAATCTTATCCTATTGGGGGGAATGGTGTCGCATTGATGTGGAATGGCGAACCTTTCCCAATCCCTTAGATAATATGAACCTTTCCAATCAATTTTATTGATTAAAATCAATGGAAACTAATGAAAAAGATGAATGAAAGCATGATAAGAAGATAAATTAACATGATAAAAGCTAATATGTTTGATGTAAGTGTAAGAAAACCTATTCTAAATGTGTGCAAGATTCAAAGATGCAAGCCCTAGATTCCAAAATATACTAAATGAATGCAACTAAGTTACCATGGAAGCCATTAATGGATGCTAAGCTAAGAATGGATGAAAATTAATCTAAAATGATTTTAAACATAAAACAAGGATACAAATGGGTGTGATTTTCAATAGAATAAGTTTTCTATGGAAAGGTGGATCCCTATTCAATAGATGCAAGATCTATTTATAGAATAGGAAAAAAGAAACTGATGGTCAAGATTGAAAGAATCAATCATTGGTCAGGATGGAAAGAAGATGGACACATGGATCATGGATTTTCATCAAGGGTTGAGAATGAAAGTTTATATTTAATCAAGGGATCACAATCAAGCAAAGAAGCACACTTTCAAAACTTGCTCAAGAAGTTTGTTGAAAGTTTGTTATAGGAAAGAATATTCCATTTTTTGAATGAGTGAAAGGGGGGAATATTCTCATGCAAGTGGATGAGCAAAATTAGCATTTAGTTAATTAAAACAAAGTTTTAATGTTCAAAGGGGGGATATTCCATGGGAATATTCCCTTTTGGAGGAATTTAATATTTTAACATTAAATAATTTATTTATTTAGTGAAAGGGGTGGGATTAGGATATTTAATTAAATAACTAGGATAACTAGGATTTTTTTAATTAAATAAGAAGACATAAGAAGGCTAATTAAATAATTTGCATTATTTGATTAGACAGGATGAAAGGTAAATATGACAGAAAGTGAATTAACCTATTTAGATTAATTAAATCAATAGGTGAAAATGAAGCCTTTGATTAATAATGTAGGTTAATTTAATCAAATAAGCGAAAAGAGGATGGATTTTAGGATGAAACGGTGTTAGTATATTGGATTTGAGTGTGTAGTATCATTCAAGACATTTTTAAGTGTCTACATTTTTCCCCTCTTTGAAGTGAGGTACATGTTACGTTGATTCAAAGACTGACACCTTTTGTATTAAAACTGTTGCTCAAATCAAAAATTAAAAAAAATCTTATTTTTAGGACGCCCCACTATTGCCCCAACGGAAGGAATTAAGCTAGTACCCTACCCCCTCAAGAGATCAGGCTGAAATTTTGAATTTTGGGTTGATCTCTCGATAAATATTTGGGATTATTTTAGCTCAGAGAGGACTCGAAAGCACTTGATTTAGATAGATTTGATGATGTATAGACAATCATCGGCCATGGGTAGCCTCATGTACATTTTGATATATCACACATATTTGATACTTGGATAGAAATTTTAGTAAAGATAAAAGAATAAGATGAATGGATTGACCATTGATTTCGAGATTGATTCAGAAGTCCAACAATCCTACGATTCATTGAGACTTTATTAGATGATGGTGATGAGAGTGATAATTTTTCTCATATTCGGGATTGGGACTTTCTGGCATTCCTTATGTTTGATATAACACATAGACACGATGCATCATGGTATTGATAATCAAGATGGCATTATATCTAGTGTAATGGACTTTGACTCTACAAACAAATAGGATAGTTCTTGTTCACACCTTGACATACGGAAACCTCATTGGAATGTGGTTTAGAATTTCAAAATATCTCAGACCAAAGCATACACAATAGTCAACAATTTACTCTAAACGACTTCCCTACACACAACTAAACAAGTATGCACCAAGATTATTTTATAAGAATACCCCACAAGCATAGCAAACAAAAGATAATGATCGATGCCATGTTCCTTTCTCTCTAAATCGTTTAGACATCATTGAGATAAATCATAAGAAAAGATCAAAGACAAACAAACAATGTTATCTATATCTTTTGCTAGTTTAACATAGCTAAGGTGATTTCTGATGTTGATTCCCATTGTTAGAAGGATACATCCTAGGACAATTTATCATATGTTTTGACTAGGACTAGGTGTGTGATAGGCCATTGATACAAACTCCACTGACTCATTTACCTATGATTTAGACTTTATATTTTAACACTTATGTTTTCACTTTACAACTTGTGACACTTGGTTTCTAGTTTTGGAAAAGGTTGAAGATGATGATTGATTTATTATGGATGAAGGTTTCTTGCGAGTGAAAGAAAAATAGGATGGATGGAAAATGGGATGAATGGTTTTGGTTTTTCTAGAATATTTCAATGTTTTTGGTATTTTGAAAAATGTTTTGAGGTTGTTTTTGGTCTTTTTGAAAGTTTATGTAAATTTTTAGGTTTTCAATTATTTGAGGTTGTTTAGGGTTTTCCAAGGTTTTCCAATGTTTTAGGGTTTTCAATTTTCAAATGTTTTTGTTTTCTAAATTTTTCAAATGTTTAGGGGTTTTCTAAGTTTTCTAACCAAGAACCTAACCTAACAGACTATCCTAGGGGCCTTGAGGGCTTATCAAAGATGAGCCTTGCCTACATTATACACGTAGAGACCACGTAGTTTGACTGAATTGACTTATTGTCATGATGAGATATGAACAATTGATGGCTTGCAAATTTATTATGATGGACTCCTAAAGGATTGACCTAGGGTGTCTCGAGGGCTTATCAAAGATGAGCCTTGCCTACGTTCAAGCTTAGAGACTAGTAGTTCAAGATGGTTTTGTTTTTGGATTTTTGATGTTTTGACCTTTTTAGGTATTTTGATGTGTTTTGGATGTTTTGAATTTTGACATTACAATTTTTTAGTGTTTTTGAATTTTAGCTATACAAGACTTTGATTTTTTTGGATTTTCTAATTTTACAAGTGTTTTTGGATTTTAGTTGTACAATATTTTGATGTTTTTGGATTTTTGATGCGATTTCCAATAACCTTAAGATGTACAAGAACCCAATCTGATCCATAACGAATTTCCCCTAGTGTGATGTGATAGAATACCTTGATATAGGTAGGATAAGTTGATCTGAGGAATATGCCAAGTAGTACTAAAGGGGATATGATACTTCACAATACCAAGCTATTATATAGACATGGATGGGTGATGGAATAAATAAGATGAATGATACGATGAATGGTTGCGATGCAAAGAATGATAGGATAAAGAGCCAAAGATAGATGGAGGTGCTTTATTTACACAAAGCACCTATTTGCTAGGTTTTCACCAAGGTACTTTCCCAAAGTACGAACGAAGTGGTTTTCACTAGAGGATCATTTTTTTCTATACCATTTTCAATCCTTTTTCTTATTTTTTGAATTTTCTATCATTTTTTGATTTTTTTGATTTTTTGAGATTTACACCCTTCAAGCCTAGGCATAAAATTTTTTAATATGCAAACTATTGGTTGGTTCCTGCAAGGGTTCACCTTCAAGCATTGATAATTGGTATGCACCGATTCCATAGCTTTCTATGATGACAAATGGGCCTAACCAATTAGGTTCAAACTTTCCTTTATTGTCCTAATCTGAAAGAAATTTCTGATTTTGCTTGAGAAAAAGATCCCCTACCTAGAAAGACCGACTCTTGATCTTCTTGGTATAGCTCTGTTTTAGCCAGTTTTGATATGCTTGTAAATGATTAAGGGTGTCAAGATGATGCTCATCCAGGAATTCTAACTCATTTAGTCAAGATACTCTGTACTCTTCATTGGTGATTAGATTCTATAGTGACACTCATAGTGAAGGAAGCTCGACCTCCATAGGTAGGATGGATTATGATCCATAGACCAAGGAGAAAGGGGTTGCACCTGTTGGTGTGTGGATATTGGTTTGATAAGCCCATAGGGTGGGATTTAACTGCGGATTCCAGTCATGACTAGCTTCATTGACCATTTTCTTTAGGACTTTTAGAATGGCCTTGTTTGCAACCTTAGCTTGATCGTTGCCCTAGGGGTAATACGGGGTAGAGAAGCAATTTTGGATGCTAAATTTTTTGCATAGCTCTCTCACATCCTAATTCTTGAAGGGTGTTTTTTTATCAGAAATAAGGGCTTGCGGAACACCATAATGATAGATAAGGTAATTCAAGATAAATTTGGCAATTTGCTTCCCCATTATGTAGGTCATAGGAATAGCTTCCACCCACATTGTAAAGTATTCAGTGGTCATTATGATGAACTTGTGGCCATAATGAGGTTGGGGTAATCTTTTCTATGAGGTCAATCCCCCATTATGAGAAAGGCCAAGGTGTGACTATTCGTTGTAACTCCTAAGTTGGAGCATGAATAAGATCTCCATGTTGTTGACACTGTAAGGAAAAATTAGATGCAGAAACAACTCTCCTAATGTCAAAACCTCAGGGAAGAATGCAGAGATACCTTTTAAAATTACAATTACAGTCCAATTAAGATGCACATGAAAGAGATAACAGAAACAGAGTATTTGACACACACATATGGACCCCAGATATACGTGGGAAAATCCTTATGGGAGAAAAACCCACCACACCAAGAGAAATCACTTTATATTACAATAATGGAGATTACATACAAATATCAGACTTATCTTTCTAATGTCATATTTCAGTAGCTTTCACAATGATCAAACTTGTACAGTAACCTTCAAGTTACAATCTTTACAAAATAGAAATCACTCTGATTATACAGCCACACAGCAATCTGTCGATCCTTCGAATCATCTTCTAACCAGACATCATTTGCAATTCCAGAGTATAACCTTCTCGCCCCTGTCTGTCGAGCTTCCTCTCAGAACTGCCACAATGAACTGTCTTCCAATGGTTCCCATTCAGCTTCTCTGATTGGTCCACGAGATGCCACATAGGAAATTCAAATGGTCAAAAGGCTTCAACTGTGTTGGCATGTCGGTGAGACACAAGAAGTGTCTCCCCGATGCCATAAGACCCGATTACAAATTATCGCCAAGAGTCATCTCCATAGGCAAGAGGTTCCACCGAGCTTACAACTTGTATCGACCTCAACATGCATATTGGTGAGACTATCGCTTTCGCCAGGACATCCCACTAAAGTATCAAGTTATACCGAGTGCCAAATAATAGTCGGCAAGACTTATCACATTCTCAAAGAGTTCATACCGAGTTCTCAAGTCATACCGACAACAGACTTCTTCATCGTGGAGACACACGTCCATCGTTGAGATTTTACTCTGAAGGCTTTAAGTTACATTGAGCACCGAACGATTGGAAAGACATTCATCTTTTGCCAAGACCTCACATCGAGAAAACATGTCATACCAAAGCATTCAAGAGTCGGCGAGACTTATCGATTTCACCAAAACCTTATACCGAGGTTCTAAGTCATACCGAGCCATTAGCATTTCCATTGGCATCAATCTATCTCTAAGACATTCAATTGTCACCAAGAGGTTTCACCAGGATCTCTTATGTTACTCTGAAACCATCCTACAATCGGCAAGACCCCACGAGTCTCCAAGACTTCATACCGATCGCCTTGAGCTAATCCGATGACTTCAGTTGTATCCCTGTCGGCATGACATTCCATTCTCGCTCAGAATTCTCCCCAAGACCTTTGGGTTACCCCGAGTGAATACTGTCAGTGAGACATTCCTATTGGTAAGACTTCTTACCGAACACCCAAGACTTTCGCCAAAGGCTTCAACATAAAACATTGTCTGCGAGACTTTATCTATCGCTAGGACTTCACCCCGAACTAAGCCTTTCGGCCAAGGGTCTACCCAATATATGATAGAATGTCCTGTCGGCCAGAGATTTCCATGCGATAAGAGGTCACACCAAACACAACATGTCACACTGAAGACTCCAATGTGCAACCATTCGGCAAGACTTCTACAAGGTCACAGCGACTGTACAAAACATAAGGCTACAAATCTGCTCGTCGGCCAGACATAGAATATGTCACACCGACTTGGCTCCAATAGAGGTTTCAGCCTGTGGGATTGAGATACATATTTCCAACAATCTCCCACTTGACGAAGATCACACAGGCACCTCTAGAGCACAACAAAACTTAATGAAAATCATGGGCACTAAGGCCCATTGAACTGCAACACCACCTGAACTTGTCTATGCTCACTGGCTTCATCAATGCATCTGCAACATTCTCCAGAGTATCAACCTTTTCCAAACTGACCTTTCCATCCTCCACCATATCTCGTACAAAGTGGTACTGTACATCTATATGTTTCATCCTGGCATGGAAATTAGGATTCTTTTCCAGACAAATTGCACTCTGAATGTCAAAAAAAATAGTTATTTTCCTTGCATCAAAACCAATGTTAGAACACAAACATTTTAACCAAACTACTTCTTTACAAGCATGTGTAGCTGCCATGTATTCAGCCTTTGTAGTGGACAAAGCGAGTACAGCCTGCCGCTTACTCATCCAACTCACTGCACCACCATTCAACATGAAAATGTATCCACTGGTGGACCTCCTGCTGTCAATGTCCCCTGCCCAATCAGAATCCACATAGCCTCGAATAATGAGAGTCCACTATGATTCAACCAAGTTTCCATGGTAACATAAAGCAAAATTTGAAGTGCCCTTCAAATATCTGAAAACTCTTTTCACAGCATCCCAATGTGTCCTTCCAGGATTAGCCATAAACTGACTAAGTACTGCCACTGCTTGGGAAATGTCTGGCCTTGTAAAGACCATTGCATACATGAGACTGCCAACCACACTAGCATAGGGTACATTGGTCGTGTCCTTCATCTTAGTAGAAGATTTTGGACAGTCTTCAACAGATAGCTTTGTTCCCCACAAGACTGGAACAACTAGCTACTTGCAATCATTCATGCAAAATCTCTCTAGAATAGTCTTGATATACTTACTCTGATTGAGCCAAAGTTTTCTATTATTCCTATCCCTAGTTATCTCCATCCCTAGAATATACCTTGCTGCACCAAGATATTTCATTTCGAACTTAGTAGACAACTGAGACTTAAGATCAAAAATCATTAGCTTACTATTGCCGATGAACAGTATATCATCAACATAGAGAGCAATAATAAGAACTTGATCACTTTCAGCTTTATAATAGACACAATGATCAGATTTTGATCTCACAAATCCCAAAGACAATACAAAAGTATCAAATTTTTGGTACCACATTCTAGGTGACTGCTTTAACCCATACAAAGACTTCTTTAACTTGCAAACTAGTTTTTCTCTACCTTTTTCAACCAAGTGCTCGGGCTGGGACATATAGATTTCTTCTTCAAGATCACCATGAAGAAATGTTGTCTTCACATCCATTAGTTCGACCTCTAAGTCATACGCTGCTGCAAGTGACAAAAGAAATCTGATAGATGTTAGCTTAGCTACAAGAGAAAAAAATTTCCCATAATCAATTCCCTCTACCTAGGAATAACACTTCGCAACCAATCTTGCCTTGTATTTTTCCACACTGCCATCCAGACCAATCTTCTTTTTAAATACCCATTTGCAGCCAACAACTTTTCTACCTTTAGGCAAGGGCACCAAACTCCAAGTTTCATTCTTTTCTAATGATTCCATTTCTTCGTTCATGGCTTCCAACCAAGAGTATGAATCGACATTTTAAATGCCTCCTTTACAGTCCTAGGCTCATCGATGCTAGAAATTAAAGCATAGGCACAAGTAGAATCTATCAAAGAGAACCCATACCTATCGGGGTTTTTCTTTTGGTTGACCTCCTCACTTGTTGAGGTTGGGGTTCTTCTTCTTCTTCAGAACTTTCAGAACTGCTTGAGCTCTCCCTAGTTTTAGGTACATTTTGAATTTTCAATTCCTCTTTCTCTGGTGTAGGAGGAATTACAACTACATCCTTATTGTTTTTGACTTTGTCTCGGACCAAATCCAAGGTAGAAGGCTTGACTCACGAAGATTACACTTCTACTATATACAACCTTCTTGTATCAAGATTCCAAAGCTTGTATCCTTTTATACCAGCACTATAGCCAATAAAAATACATTTGGACACCTTGTTCTCCAATTTAGATCTTTTCTCATACAACACATGTGCATATTGCCTCACAGCCAAAAACACAAATATGTCTTAAAGAGGGCTTCTTACCAAACCACGCTTCCAAAGGTGCTTTCTCAACAAGAGCATAATTTGGAGAATGATTAATCAAGTAACATGTAGTAGCAAAATCAGCCTAAACTCTCCTCCAAGCCAACACTACTCAAGATACTTCGTGCTCTCTCCATCACTATCCTATTGAACCTTTTCGCAACTCCATTTTGTTGTGGGTATATAAGGTGTAGTTTTATGTCTTTAATCCCATGGTCTTTACAATACCTCTCGAAATCATCAGAACAAAATTCACCGCCATTATCAGTCCTTAAGCATTTTATTTTTCTTCCAGTCTAATTTTCTACAAAGTTCTTAAATTCCTTAAACCGACTGAACACTTCTGATTTACTTTTCAAAAAATAAACAAATGTTCTTCTTGAATAATCATCAATGAACGATACATAGTACCTTGAATTAGACAAAGAAGGAACATTCACTAGACTAAATACATCAGAATGAATATAATCTAGCAAACCAGAAGATTTATGAGGACTGGAATAAAAAGAAACACGGTGCTACTTTCCATATATACAGTGTTCACAGAATTCAAATTCAAGGTTACAATCTTCAAGCCCCTCAACCAGGTTGTTGTTCTTCAAGTTTTTTAAACCTTTCTCTCCAATGTGGCCTAGCCTATGATGCCATGGCATAGTCTTTTCTGCTGGAAGTTTAACTTGCATAGAGTTTACACAATTAGGAAAATTTCCCTCTTTTCCTCAATGAGTAGCCTTATGTGACTTTATAGAGACATTGTTACATTGAACAACATGTGCATCCAGCTTGTACAAGGTACCAATACGAGCACCCCTTGCTAGCACCATTGAGCCTCTAGTCATCTTGCAGCCATTTCCAGAGAACGTGACTTGCACTCCAATATCATTTAGCATACTTATAGAAAGTAAGTTTCGAGCCAGACCTGGTATATGCATTACATTATTGATTCCCTTCACTCTACCATTAGGGAATTGGATTCTGACTATTCCATGGCCAACAATTTCCAAAGTTGAATCACATGCCAAGTACACCTTTCCACCATCGTATTCTTCATACTTCGTAAACCAGTCTCTATGATATGTCATGTGGAAAGATGCTCCAGAATCAATCATCCAGACATCATCTGATGCCTGTGTAGCCAAGGCTACAATGAAGTTGTCTCCATCACTATGAGAAGAATCATTGTCAAAAGAATACTTCTTCTTCTTCTTCCTCTCCTCTTTACAATCCTTTCGGACATGACCAGGTTGCCCACAATTCTAGCACTTCACCTTTGACTTCTTTCCAGGAGACTTTGATCTCCCCTCTGATTTCTATTTAGATTTCTTGTCCTTCTTCTTGCCTTTCTCTTTCGACCTTCCTCTAACAGCAAGGGCCTCCTTCACCATCTCAGAATATTTTCTTCTCATTTCTTCTGATAACAAAGAAGCAACAACATCTTCCATCTTGAAACTGGATGTTGTACTCCCAATAGCCATCACTAGGTGATCCCATCAATCTGGCAAAGAACACAATATCAACGTACATCGAACCTCTTCATCAATCTTCACACCAACAGATGTTAACTATGCAATCAACATGTTGAATGCATTCAAATGATCAGCTACAGACCCTCCTTCCACCATTCTCAAAGTGTATAATTTCTTCCTCAGGAACGGTTTATTCACAAAAGACTTCCCCTGATAAATAGATACCAGTCTCTTCCACAAGGAAGATGCAGTCTTCTCTTCATGCACATTGAGAAGTATGGAGTCTGCTAAACAGTTCCTTATCAGCCCCTTATACTTTCTATCTGCAAGGTCCCAATCTTCTTGCTTCATGCCTATAGGTTTCACTCTAGACACAGCAATCCAAAGATCACGATCAACCAATAGATCTTCCATCTTAAGTTTCCACAACTCAAACTTGCTGCCATTGAAATTCTCTATTTGAATCTTTCCTGATGTGCTAGCCATCTCAATCTATAATTAGAACTTGACAAACTTCTACAAAACTCCCACTGAATAGAAATTGACACAAAAAACCCAACGTACCCACAAGGATAACACAACTGGCCAAGCTCTGATACCACTTGTAAGGAAAAATTAGATGTGGAAACAACTCTCCTAATGTCAAAAGCTCAGGGAAGAATGCAGAGATACCTTTTAAAATTACAATTACAGTCTAATTAAGATGCACATGAAAGAGATAACAGAAACAGAGTATTTGACACACACATATGGACACCAGATATACGTGGGAAAACCCTTACGGGAGAAAAACCCACCACACCAAGAGAAATCACTTTGTATTACAGTAATGGAGATTACATACAAATATCATACTTATCTTTCTAATGTCATATTTCAGCAGCTTTCACAATGATCAAACTTGTACATGAACCTTCAAGTTACAATCTTTACAAAATAGAAATCACTCTGATTATACAACCACACAGCAATCCGTCGATCCTTCGAATCATCTTCTAACTAGACATCATCTACAATTCCAGAGTATAACCTTGTCACCCCTGTCTGTCGAGCTTCCTCTCAAAACTGCCACAACAAACTATCTTCCAACGGTTCCCATTTGGCTTCTCTGATTGGTCCATGAGATGCCACATAGGAAAGTCAAATGGTCAAAAGGCTTCAACTATGTTGGCATGTCAGTGAGACACAAGAAGTGTCTCCCCGATGCCACAAGACCTGATTACACGTTATTGCCAAGAGTCATTTCCATCGACAAGAGGTTCCACCAAGCTTACAACTTGTATCGACCTCAACATGCATATCGATGAGACTATCGCTTTCGCCAAGAAATTCCACCGAAGTGTCAAGTTATACCGAGCGCCAAATAATAGTCGGCAAGACTTATCACATTCGTAGAGAGTTTATACCGAGTTCTTAATTCATACCGACAACAGACTTCTTCATCGCTGAGACACATGTCCATCGTTGAGAATTTACTCTGAAGGCTTTAAGTTACATCGAGTACTAAACGGTCGGCAAGACATTCGTCTTTCGCCAAGACCTCACATCGAGCAAACATGTCATACCGAATCATCCAAGAGTCAGCGATACTTATCGCTTTCGCCAAGACCTTATACCGAGGTTCTAAGTCATACCGAGCCATTAGAATTTCCATCGGCATCCATCTATCGCTAAGACATTAACTGTCGCCAAGAGGTTTCACTGAGATCTCTTATGTTACTCTGAAACCATACTACTATCGGCAAGACCCCACGAGTCGCCAAGACTTCATACCGATCGCCTTGAGCTACTCCGATGACTTCAGGTGTATCCCCGTTGGCGTGACATTCCATTCTCGCTGAGACTTCTCCCTGAGACCTTTGGGTTACCCCGAGTGAATACTGTCAGTGAGACATTCCTATCAATAAGACTTCTTACCAAACTCCCAAGACTTTCCCCAAAGGCTTCAACATAAAACACTGTCGGCAAGACTTTAGCTATCACTGGGACTTCACCCCGAACTAAGCCTTTCGGCCAAGGGTCTGCCCAATATATGATAGAATGGCCTATCGACCAAAGATCTCCATGCGGTAAGAGGTCACACCAAACACAACATGTCACACCAAAGACTCCAATGTGTAACCATTCGACAAGACTTTTGCAAGGTCACAACGACTTGTACAAAACATAAGGCTACAAATATGCTCGTCGTCCAAACATAGAATATGTCACACCGACTTGGCTCCAATAGTGGTTTCAGCCTGTGGGATTGAGACACATATTTCCAACAGACACTAGACACACTTCTACACATACTAATGGGCTTCTCTTTCCATGGTTGTCTAGTAATACCCCATCTTCAACAGTTTCTTAGCTAAAGTCATACCACTAGAATGGGAACCACATATGCCATCATGCACTTCTGTTAAGGTGATCAAGGCTTCCTCTTGGTTGATACATCGTAGTAATGTCCCCTTGATGCTTTTGCAGTAAAGGGTATCATGTAAGATTATGAATATGGATGCCTTTTTAACAAAGGTCTTTTTAATATTGGAGGTGATATCAAATGGGAGGGTTCCTCGACTAACATAGGTGAATATATCATGATACCATGGGGAACCAAGACCAACGATTACACATGCAAATTTAGATTTTGGGATTTTGAAAGCTAGTATGAGAATTTATTCTACCAAGAATTCACATTGAAGGACGTTGTGCGGAAATATCTAACAATGATCCAATTGTCACCATGGCATCTACTACTTTATTTTTCTTACGAGGCATCTACTCAAGATTTATATCAATGAAAAATTCCTTAAGAATTTCTACCATCTTCTTATAAAGAGTGAGCTTATCATCCTTTGTTTGGTAGTCATCATTGACTTGATTGACAATTAGTTGTGAGTCCCTATAGACTTTCAACTCTTGTATCTACCACGGTACTGCTATCCTTAGACCTATTATTAGGGCCTCATACTTCGCAATATTGTTAGTACAAGGAAACGATAGCTGGTATGAATTTGGGATGCAATCACCTTGAGGGGTGATAAAAAAGAATACCCACCCCTAATCCATGTTAGGCTAATAATTCATCAAAGTACATTTTCCATTGATCTGTTGTATTCACTAGGAACACTAATTCATCGGGAAATTTAGATACCAAAGGATTCTCTGCATAGATAGGTGCTTTTGTTGGTTGGTCCGCAATCACTTTTCCTTTGATTTCTGTGTGCTCCATGTACTCTATGTAAAATTCATTCAATATCTTACCCATTTGGCCATTTTCCCAGTGAGAGTTGCTTTGGATAATAGGTATTTCAATGGGTCGATCTTTGCAGTAAGCTTGATTTGATGTGACATGTAATGTCTAAACTTTTGTGAAGAAAAAAACACCACTAAGAATTCTTTCTCAATGGATGAGAAATTCATTTCATAGCCTACTAAGGTCCTATTGATGTAATAAATGACTCTTTCCTTTTCATTTTCATCATGTTGGGCTAAAAGAGAACCTAGTGCTACTGATGTTGCTAAGATATATAGGATTAATGGTTTGTTTGGTATCGGCAGCATGAGCACTAGAGGTGTCAATAGGTAGTCCTTGATCTATTAGAAGGATTTATAACACTTATCATCCCACTTATAATTTATTCCTTTATGGAGTAGATGTGAGAAAAGGTGACTTTTTTATAATAATTGTGCTATGAACCTCCTAATGAACTGCAACCTTCCTTGTAACCCTTCCATTTGCTTCAATGTTTGTGGCGGTTCCATGTCTAGGATGGATTTCACTTTTACTGGATCTATCTCTATCCCTCTTTGTGATAAAATGTAGCCAAGAAGCTATCCTAATGTAACCCCAAAGACACTTTTTTCAGGTCCATTTGTACCTTATACTCTTCAACCTTGTTGAAGATGGGTCCTAATACCTCTATGTGCTCACTCTTTTTCTTTGACTTGGCCAAAATATCATCCACATAGTCTTCAACTATTTTAAGGATCATATCATGAAAGATGAGGGTCATGGCTCTTTGATAAGTTGTTCCTACATTCTTCATCCCAAATTGCATCATGTTCCAACAATATGTTCCCCATGGACAGGTGAATGCATTTTTTGTTGATCCTCCTTGGTGATCATGATTTGATTATAGCCTAAAAAAATTTCCATGAGTGATAGCATTTCATTTCTAGCTGTTAAATCAAAGATGATGTAAATGTTAGGAAGACGAAAATAATCCTTCAGACATGCTTTGTTCAAGTCTCTGAAATCTATGCATATTTTGATGCCCCTAGTGGGTTTGGAGACTGGTGCCAGGTTGGAAACCCACTCAAGATAGTCAATCGGATAGATAAATCCAATGTCAAGAAGCTTTTGTAACTCAATTTTTACCAAGAGTGTTATTTGAGGGTGCATCTTTCTCAATTTTTGCTTCACTGGTTTGGCTTTAAGATAGACTGCTAAATGATGCACAACCACATCTGGATCGAGGCCTAGCATATTCGTGTATGACCATGCAAATTTGGCTCTTCTCTCTTTCAAGAACGCTACTAGGTTTTTTGTTCTTCATTCAACAAGGATTCGGCATAAAAAGTTATCTTGGGTGCTTCTTCTATGCTGACATTTACTGGAGTAGCCTTCTCTACTAACACTACTGACTTTTTTGGATTCATTGCACTAAGGGTGAGATTGAATCCCTCATCCTTGGGTGCCTCAGAGAGGTTTCCCTTGGATGTGTCCTTTCTTTTTACTATTTTAGGTTCAGGAAGTTCCACAGTGTGGTTTTCACTCAAATATCTGCATGTTATATTCATGTCATCAATTTTGCGACTAGAGGATTCAATCATCTCCCCGTAGTACGCCCATGTGTCTAGCTCTATATCAAAACCAATTTTGTGATCTACCCATGGTAAGTTGTCACAAAATCCCATGAATTCTAAGATTGCTTCATCATTTTTGAATAAATCTAGAATTGTTGGTCCTAGTTGGTCCCAGTCAATGAGTTGGGGGTATACTAGGCTTATTTCAATGGTTTGGTTTTTTGGAGCAAAAGATGTTGTGGATATCATGAAGAGAGAGTTATTCTCAAATAGGTTAGCAATGTCAAGGGGGAAGTCATCTAGGGTGGTATCATGTAATGTTGGTAACCAAAAGGAAGCCTCATCCCATTCAACAGAAGTACCTTTTCCAATACGGGTAACCTTGTTCCTAGTACATCCTAAGCCAATATTCTTTCGACGTCTCTCATGAAGAATGGGTTCCAACAAACTATTGCCATTTTCACCTAGTTTATCATTCGTGTTGTACCTCCATCCCTTCATTAGCATGAAGCCTTTATTGTCATCTTCCATGAGAAGAACTAGCACAGTTCGGTCATCTTGATAGAGTAGTTTAGAGACATCCTCCTCATTGAAATCTTCTTTGTTCAAATCCCCCCACTTGGTGAAAGTGGTAGATGCAAACTTTAATGTTTCGATGTCATTGTTGATAGTTGTGGGTTCCCCATGAGATTTGGGAGAAACAGGTATCTCTCCCAACACAAAAGTGTCCTTTGTTAGTTTATAATCTCCACAACCATCATCCTGGATCACTGCTTTGATGTCTAAAATGTTCTGCACAATGGGTGTTTTTATTTTAGAGGTAGATGCAAGGGATGATGGGTCAACAAATGAGGAGGGTGTAGGACCTTCATCATTTTTAGGGATTTGGGGTATTTTATAAAACTTGGCCTCAAGGTTCTTGTAGTAGTAAAAAGTTTCAGGGTCTTCATGGATGGTAATTTCTCTATCCTCAAAAGGAAACTTTACGCATTGGTGGTAGGTTTAAGCTACAATTTTTAGGGCATGAATCCATGGTCAACCAAGCAAGATGTTGTAAGGGAGATCAAGGTCTAACACTTGGCATGTAGTCTTAGCAATGACATGTCCCACTTGGATGGGTAGCGTGATAATTCCTTGTGATACCCACTCTTGATCGTCATAGGCTCTGATGGTTGTACTCTTTTCTTTCTTAATATTATCCTCTGAATAACCCAACCTTTTGACCAAATGAAGGGTGCAAATGTTCAAACCAACGCCTTCATCTACTAAGACTCTTTTAACTTTTTTCTTATGAACAATGACACCAAGGTGTAAAGCATGGTTATGAGATGGTTGCAATGGTATGTCTTATTCCAAAAAGGTGAGAAGATGAGGGATAGTCATATTCCCTACCATAGCTTGAAACTGCTTTGTATCCATATCCTTAGGGATGAACAATGTGGATAAATATTTCTCTAAGATCTCCCTATGTGTGAGGGATAGCCTCAATAGTTCAAAGATTGAGATATGTGTGGGGATCTTCTTAAGCTGATCTATTTGCTAGGATTTGGTGTTGGAAAAGTAGGTTATGCCCTAGGTTTAGATCAATCTCCTTGGATAGTAACCTTTCCATGTTGTGTGGTGAATCCACAATTTGCACTAGGTCCTTTGATGGTGACGACGGTGACAACATTGTCACAAGATGTGACTACATTGGAATAGACATGCTACGTGTTATTGTAAGTCTTCCCTTTTCTATTTTCATTCCCTTTGTTGTGATCTAGCATAGGGTTCTTGTATATCTTGAGGTCCTGGTTACCAGCTGGTACTTCAATAGATATGTCTCCACTCTTGATAAGATCTTGGATAACATTCTTTAGTTTCATGCAGTTTTATGTTTTGTGTCCTTTGATTTTGTGAAAGTCACAAAGGTATTTTTCATTGTACCAAGGTGGTTTATCCTATGGTTCTTGGTAATTTTGGAATTGAGAAGCGTTATCAAGTTTGACTCTACCAATTTCTTTATGATAGTTTCAATAGGTTCTGCCAACTATGTGTATTTGTGTTTTGGATAGTTATTCCTATTGGGGGTTCGTCTTTGTTGCATTTCGGTGTTATTGATTTGATTGTTTTGTGATGGTGTGGTTTTTTGTACACTTGGTTGAGTGTTATTCATTTGATTGGTATTGGGCCTAAGAGCATTTAGGACCACCGTAGCATCTACCAAGCCATCATTTGTCATGTTCTTGTTCTTAGCCCATACCTGAGGCTTGTCACTTGAACTAGTTGATGGGCAGTTGTCTTTGTATGCTTGTGTATTTCCCTATGATATTAGAGTGTGCTTGATGTTGAGGGCTCTAGGGATAAGTTCATCATAGGTGGTAATGCACTACATCTTCAAATGGAAGGATAGATTTGGATCGACATTCACTATGATAATCTCCACTTGTTTTTCATTAGGAATGGGCCACTTGCTCTTACTAGCTCTTTGTCTCCATCATTTTAAGAAACTGGCAAAGGATTATCCTTTGTTTTTCTTGAGATTATACAAATCCTCTAAGTGTATGTCCATTTCAAGATTAAAGGAGAAGTGATCTATTAATTTATGGATGATTTCTTGGAAGGTTTTGATACTTGGAGGCAACTAAGAAAACCAATCGATGGTTGGGACCGTCAAGCTTCATGGAAAGAGGTGTATCAAATAGGAATCATTGTAGGAAACCTCCATACACATGACATTAAATTCTTTGACATGATCCATAGGATTTCCTCTCCCTTTGTATTTATCAAATTTGGGCACCTTAAAATCAAGAGGGAATGGTACCATTGTGATGTTTCGATCAAATGGATATGGACATAGGTTTTGTTGTGTATGGGGCTTCTTTGTTTTTCCCATTTGGATGTCCTACATTTGTTGTGTTAACACATTGAGTTGTGATGATACATCATCTTGCAGGGTTGGTGGAGGAACATGTGTTGTGTATTGTGAGATGGTGGATGGATTGTACGTGGGGTTTTGATATGATGGGGTGTTGTATGGTGTGTATGGTGGTGTAGGATATTGTGAAGGTGATGGTGGTGGAGGTGTATATGCTCCTAATGTGATGTAGCCACAGTAGGAAGGTCCTCAAGGAGAATAATTTGGACTGTGCAGCAAGAGTAACACAACAGAAGCAACACAGAATATGGAGGCAAATGCAAGTGCAAATATTCTTATTAATAGAAATATCAATTACATTCGGCCGACAACATCCAGGCTTACAAATTCAGCTCATAGGCCTAATATATCATGTTCAATATTACAACATTCCAACATGCTCCTATATGCGAGTTGAACTCTTACAATTTGAATCAATCAACTACTAACTCCACCATCCTATTCTAATGATCGATTACAAGCTTTATACTATATCCACGATTCTAGAAACATTCACGTCAACCAAAGATCATCACATTATCCAAGGAAAGAAAATGTAACATGTGCATGAATAGGTCGGCCTCAAATTTGAATTACTCTATCAATAGGTGCATAGAATGAAGTGTGTACCTATAACAAAGGTTGGGGACACTCCACGGAACACTCAGAATCACACTGTCAAGATCTTCAAGTCACGGGGATGATCCACGAAGGAACAAATTAACCGATAGGCTTGAAAACTATTCTTGTTCCAGTTCAAGAAACTACCATGAAATTCTAGAAGTGATAACTTTCCAAAAAAAGATCCAATCACGCTCAAATCTTGGAACAAGGAAAATGAACATGTCCATGATGTACACCAAGATCCATAGGGTCTAGTGAATAAAGATGATGAATCCACCGACTTGAACTGAGCAAGAAAAAAACATGAACAAAACTGAAAGAAAATATTTTTGGTTGATGCAAGATTGCCAAGAACCAAGAATGCTCCTGCATCAAACATCTAGGGTTAATGAAAAGTGAGTCCCTCACTTTGTTGGGGCCATAGGAAAACCAAGATAGTCTACCTCAACCTAAGAAATCCAAGAAGAATCCTCAACTGGTCTACCTTTCCACTTCACAAGATATTCTTTGTACTGTCTTCCACGAGTCTTTCTCCCATCTCTGACATCCAAAATCTCTTTGATCTCCTCTAATTGTTGTTTAGGAAACTAATTCTCCAAATTTTCTTCACTGTCTTTACTGAACTTTGCTTCATGGTACTGATATAGATCTACAATGTTTAATATAGGCGATATACCCATGTCATCCGGTAACTCCACTTCATATGCATTTCCTGAATCACACTTCTTCAAAATCCTACAGGGTCTAAACTTCCTCATCTTCAGTTTATTGTATGTTCCAATTGGAAATCTCTCCTTTCTCAAATACACCATCACCTAATATCCAACTTTGAACTCCTTAGTCTCCTCTTCCCATCTTCTTTCTCCTTATACTTCTTGTTCATATCTTCCAACTATTGTTTCACTTGAGTATGCAATTTCTTCATATGTTCTGCAAATTCCTCTGCTTCTGCACTCTGTTTACCTTCCATACTGATATCTCTCAATTCTGATATACCTCTAGGATGAACTCCAGTAACAATTTCAAAATGGTGTCTTTCCTGTACTCCTATTTACTGAATTATTGTAAGCAAATTCTACTTGTGGAAGGACTAAATCCCAACTTCTGGTTTTCTCTCCAACCAAACATCTCAGCAAATTCCCTAAATTCCTATTCACTACATCTATCTATCCATCTATCTATGGGTGAAATGTAGAACTAAACTTCAAGTCTTTCTTCAGCTTCTTCCAAACTATTCTCCAAAAGTAACCAACAAATTTTGTATCCTTGTCTAAAACTATACTCCTAGGTAATCCATGCAATCTGACCACTTCTCTGAAAAAGAAGTCTGCTACATGTACTACATCTGTTGTCTTCTTAAAAGGTATGAAATGTGCCATTTTAGAAAATTGATCAACCACCACAAGTACAAAATCATTACCTCTTTGGGTCTTTGGAAAAAAAAGTATGAAATACATGCTGATATCCTCCCAAGGTCTCTCTGGAATTGTCAAAGGCTTATACAATCCAACACTCCGACTACTCCCTTTTGCAACTTGGCAAACTCTGTAATTTGCACAAATTTCCTAACATCCTTATGAATCAACGACCAAAAGTAATTCTCACTTACCAATGCTACTGTCTTATCAATTCCAAAGTGTCATGACATTCCTCCACTATGCTTCTCCTTCACCAAGTTATCCCTCATTGAACTTCGGGGTATACACAATTGATTGCTTCTGAACAACATATCCTCCTGAATGAAATAATCTAGCCACTAAATTCTATCCTACAAAACAAGTTCTTTACAAGCTCTCTGAGGTTCTACAAAATTTGGGTCTTCCTCATACAAATTCTTCAATTCATCAAAGCCTAATACCTCCACTCTCATCTCTGTCAGTAAATTCCTTCTCCTACTCAAAGCATCAGCAAATCTATTTGACTTCTCACTCCTATGCTTCAAAATAAAAGCATAACTCTGCAAGAACTCCACCCATCTCATGTGTCTCTGATTCAACTTACCTTGACTCTTCAAATATTGCAATGCTTGATGGTATGTATACAACACAAATTCCTTAGACAACAAATAATGTATCCACTTCTTCAAGGCCTGAACTATGGCATAAAATTCATGATCATACACTAAATATCTCCTCCTAGCATCATTCAATTTCTCACTGAAATAAGCTATAGGTCTCCCTTCTTGACTCAACACTGCTCTAATTGCATTTCCACTTGCATCATAGTCTACTTGAAATACCTTATTGAAATCTGGTAAAGCCAACACAGGCTGCTCAGTCACCTTCTACTTCAACAACTCAAAAATTTGGTCTACTCCAGATGTCCATCTAAAATCCTTCTTATCTCCTCTCATTGTTTATGTCATAGGACTACAAATAGAACTGAAATTCCTAATAAACTTCCAATAGAAACTAGCCAATCCATGAAATGATCTCACCTCTCCAATGTAATCTGGTTTCAGCCACTCAACAATTGGTCTCACCTTCTCAAGATCCATCTTCAATCCATCCACAGAGATTACAAATCCCATATATACCAACTCCTTCATGAAACTACACTTCTTAATGTTTATCAACAATTGCTCTTCTCTCAACCTCTGCAAAACTTGTATGATATGCAAAAAATGTTATTCTCTACTCTTACTAAAAATCAAGATGTAATCCAAGTAAACAATCACAAAATTACCCAATAATTTCTTCAATACCTCATTCATCAGCCTCATGAAAGTACTCGGTGCATTTTTCAATCCAAAAGCCATCACCAACCACTCATACAATCCTTCATTTGTATTGCATGTTGTTTTCCACTCATCTCCTTTGATTCTGATATTATGATAACCACTCGTCAAGTCAATCTTGGTAAAATATTTAGCTCCACTCAAGTAATCCATGATGTCATCCATCTAGGGAAAAGGAAATCTATACTCCACTGTGATCTTGTTTATGGCTCTAGAATCTATACACATCCTCCATTCTCCATCCTTCTTAGGTGCTAGCACAACAGGTACTGCACATGGACTCAAGCTTTCTCTGATCAAACCCTTTCTCAAAAATTCTTGCACTTGTCTATTCAATTCTTCATTCTCTATCGGTGTCATCCAGTGTGCTGCTTTGTTAGGAAAACTATCTCCAAGAATTAGATCCATGCAATGACTAATACTCCTCACAAGTGGTAATCCATCAGGTACATTATCTAAAATGATCTCATCATACTCTATCAACATTTCCTTTATCTCTTCTAGGTGTTCTTCTGCATGCTTCAATTCTTTAGCCTTCTTAGGAACAAAGGCATAACACACATTCTCATGTCTCAATCCATCAAGGAATCTCCTTCCATCAACCAAAAAAACTCTAATACTCGTACAAACCTCAATTGTGGGGACATCTTCCAAAGGAAACAAAATCTGCTTCATTCCATTAGCAAAAATAGTATATATATTATTCTTTCCATCATGAATAGCCTATCTATCATACTACCAAGGCCTTTCCAACAAAACATGGTATACATCCATAGGAATAATATCACACAAAACTTCATCGTGATAATTTCCTATCTTCAATTTCACCAAACATTGTTCACTTACCAGTATCTTATGAAGCTATCCGATAGGGCTTCGGGTGTTTCAACCTTTCTAGCTCTAATTTAGTCACCATCTCTTCAGAAACCAGGTTCTCATAACTTCCACTGTCAACAATCACTTTACAATATTTACCAGCTACCTTGAATCTAGTCCGAAACAAATTCTTTCTCTACAATGGTTCCTTTTCTACTTCACTTTGTAACAATAACCTTATATTCACCAACACTTCTCCATCTTCTGGTTTATTAGATGATATGACATGATCTTCCTCAGCAAAGGCTATTCTCCTATTGTTCTTAGTCTTTCTACTTGTCTCTCCCTAATTACATTCAAATGCTCTATGTCCTTCTCCACCAAACTTAAAGCAAGTTCCCCTGAATACTCTTTTCTCCTTATCATCCTTTATATAACCTTCATTATGGTAACCACCATATCCTCCTCTTCTGTAATATTTTCCATCACCTCTATGATATGAATTAGCATTCTTATTGACCTCCTTATCCTTATTCTAATCTGCAAAAGAGCCTCTTCCTCTATGTCTCTGCTCATGTCTTTTATTCAACTTATCTTCTGCCTTTAGGGCACACTTATATGCCTCTTCCACACTCTACAACTTAATCAAACTGATCTCATCTTGTATAGTTGACCTCAAACCATTCACATACCTAGCTACTTCTTCAATCTCATCCTCCAAATGTCCAGATCTAATATTCAACTTATAGAACTCCTCAATATACTCTATCACACTTGAATCTTTCTGCTTCAAATTTTGCAACTTTTAGAACAAACTAATCTAATAGTCTACAGGCATGAACTTTGTCTTTAACTTATTCACCATCCGATCCCATGATTTTATCTTCTCTTTCCCTCTTCTTTGCCTATCCATTTTCAAATGTTCCCACTAAAGGGATGCATGTCCTCTCAAATTTGTACAAGCATATTTCACCTTCTTATCTTTAGTGGTACCTTCAAATTCAAAATACTTTTCCATCTCCTAATCCAATCAAGCAATTATTCTAAATCCAACTTACCATTATAATCTGGTGGATTGAAATGTGGTTTTGTATTCGCTCTAGTTAGGGCTCTTATGAACCTCTCTTCTCCCTGATCAAGGCCAGGTTTCTCTTCTCTTCCCCTTTCTTCCTGAAATTCTACCTCTTCATCACTCACATCATCAACTGGTCAACCTCTCCTTTGGGCCATTTTTACTGCATCTAATCTGGCAACAATTCCTCTCAACATCTCCATTAAAGCTGGGTCTGCATTTCCACCCACTCCATTTCCACTAAAATTTCTTCTTCCCGCCATCTTTACACAAGTCCTCTGCAGCTATATGTCGGATCCTCAATCCACCACCCTACAAAAAATCTTCAACAGGACTTTTCAAACTTTGACGATCTCACAAGGAACGAACCTCGCTCTGATACCAATATGACACAACCATGGTAGGATGGTCCTCAAGGAGAACAATCTGGACCGTGTAGTAGGAGTAACACAACAGAAGCAACACAGAATATGGAGAAAAATGCAAGTGCAAATATTCTTATTAATAGAAATCTCAATTACATTCAGTCGACAACATCCGGGCTTACAAATTCAGCTCACAGGCCTGATATATCATGTTCAATATTACAACATTCCAACATGATCCTATAGGTGAGCTAAACTCTTACAATTCAAATCAATATTAATCTACTCAATCAACTACTAACTCCATCATCCTATTCTAATGATCGATTACAAGATTTTTACTATATCCGTGATTCTGGAAACATCCATGTCGGCCAAAGATCATCAAATTATCCAAGGAAAGAAAATGTAAAGTGCGCATGAATAGGTCAGCCTCAAATTTGAATTACTCTATCAACAGGTGCATAGAATGAAGTGTAGACCTATAGCAAAGTTCGGGGACACTCCACAAAACACTTAGAATCACACTTTCAAGATCCACAAGTCATGAGGACGATCCACGAATGATCAAATTAACTAATAGGCTTGAAAACTATTCCGGTGTCAGTTCAAGAAACTGCCATGAAATTCCATAAGTGATAACTTGCCGGAAAAAGATCCAATCATGCTCAAATCTTGGAACAAGAAAAATGAACATGTCCATGATGTACACCAAGATTCGCAGGGTCTAGTGAGCAAATATGATGAATCCACTGACATGAACTGAGCAAGAACAAAACATGAATAAAACTAAAAGAAAATATTTTGGTTGATGCAAGATTTCCAAGAACCAAGGATGCTCCTACATCATAGCGTGCTTGTATTGGTGATGTTTTGTTGAGGGTTATAGCATAAAACTTGTTCTTGTTGTTGTTGTTTTGTGAGCGTTTGTTTTTTTTAGGCATATTTTTAGGTGAGCAAGGCTTGTTGTTGGACTTGTTGTTGTTGTTGGGCCACTAGGGCTACTTGTTGCACTTGTTGTTGTTGTTGTGTTGCTAAGGCTACTTGGTGTTGTTATTGGGCCACGAGGGCTTGTTGTTGGGCTTGTTGTTGTTGTTGCACCACTAGGCATTGTTGTTGTGCTTGATGTTGTTATTGTGCTACTAAGGCGGCTTGGTGGGCTTACTAAATTTGTTGTGTTGCTTGGGCTGCTTGTTGGGCTTATTGTTGTTTTTGTGCTACTAGGGTTGTTTGTTGTTTTTGTTGTGCTACTAGGGACACTTGTTGTTCTTTTGTTATGGTTGCTTATTATTGTTGTTTTTATGCTACTAAGGCTACTTGTTGGGCTTGTTGTTGTTGCATGACTTTTTGATAAGCATGTTATGCTTGTTGCAAGGCTAGAGCATGTGCTTGCAATGTAGGATCGTTTGGTCGTTGGGACATCTTTGATGGGTTTTGGGTGTTTACAATTTGAGTGGGTTGTGGGTTGTTGATGAGAGGTTGGGGGTTCCCTTGGTTTAACATTCCTTGCAAAATGGTGGATTGGGATGGAGGAATGTAAGTTTGAGGTCCCATCTAATTTTGCATGACCTGGGGGACCAAAGGTAATGATGAGGAAGGTGCCATTTGGTATTGTGATGGCAATGGAACATTCAATCCTTGAAGTTCCCTTAAACGATGAGTAGGGGGTTCCCTTGTTGTATTTGAGGTGGGACCAAGGTATTATCTTGGTTGATGGGATTCATAACCAAGGTGTTGTTTTGATTTGGGTTGATGATGGATGGGATGGTTGTGTTTTGTGAAATTAATGGTACAGATGAACCAATGGGGTGGTTGGATAAATATGTACCTATTTGTGTTAAGGGTTGATTTTTCATAATGGTTTTGACATTCCCTTGTTGATCCATTTGAGATACTTTTTCCATACTACCTTGTGTGATGTTGGGAACACTTGTGGCACTTGTGGGGATGGATGAAGAGGGTTGTGCTTGAAATGTCAAGTTCATCATGGAGTGATGGAGTGTAAGTGGTTTATGTGGATGTAGGGGGTGTTCAGGAATGGGACAAGCACTAAACATAGGTTTCCAAGTGGTGTTCTAGGGTGGATTGGTGTTTAGAGTACTCACAAGTGTGTTGCTTTCCAAACAAAGAGTGTGGCCAAAGTCCTTAGCAATACTAGTTGCAAGACTAGGAGTTTGTGTTTGATTTGGCCTTAGTGATGAAGTTAGTGGAAGCGTCAATGAATTCAAACCTTGTGTTATGTTTTGGGCGGAAAAATATGGGGGAATTGAAGTTATTTTCTCAAAGGCTTGGCATGCTTGCTTATACTCAAGGATTTCTTCTTTAGTAAGCTCAAATGGATTAGTTGTTACATCTTTTACCTCATATGGTTCCTCTAGACCTTGGGGTTGTTGTGAGGGGTAGAATGACTTCTTGGATTAAATTCTTGAGGGTTGGTATCATTGGTGGTGGATGTGAATTTGGTTTTCTCCATGATTCTCTTATTTTGTGATCTTGTTACCATAAATTGTGGGTCACCTATGGGAGAGTTATGTTGGTACTTGTAATGTTTAAACTCTCTAGTTGACTCAAATTTAGGTAAGAGGGCCACTCCAAGTCATTTTGGAGCAATGGTGTGAATGAGAGATGAAAAGGTGAATGATATGGGGAGTGGTCTTTGCAAAAAAATTGGGAAAAAAAAATTTAGACTATAGGTTTGATTTTTGATGTTTAGATAAAAGATGTCAATGAACTTGAGAATATTTAAGGTAGACTTATGACCTTCAAGATAAACTAGTCCAAAAAGTGATAACCAACTCAACTAAGTGCCTGGAAAAGGATCCATTTCACACACAACATAGCTAAGTTAAGGGATGGGTTTAATGATTTCCAAGTCAAAAGTGTTGGTGTGTTCAAAAAGTTTACAAAGTTTGGTGAAGTGAAGTGTGAAATATGATGAAGGATGGATGAAATGTTTGACCAATCCTAACCAGGAATGAACCTTTTATTTTGCAAGACCAAGGTAGTCAGAAAAATACTTTACCCTACAAGTAACTCAACCCAAAAGATCCATGTTGACTTAAATGAGAGGAAAAATTGGAAATATAAATTTGGGTCACCTAGCAAAGGGCGAGTATAAAAATTTCGTAACAAGATGTCCCGGTTGCGATAAAGTTTGAAGGTTTGTTTTCTGATAAACCTTAAACTATGATGCCTCCTTTGAAAGGATGGAATGTGGATCTTCATTTAGGGATTTTTATTTTGTGGGATATCATGAGGACCAACACATGTGTGGAGTTTCAATTGTGCTTTTTTTTGGTATATTCTATTTTTGAAAAGACGAGACCTATTTCCATGCAGGAGGTGGTAATATGGGCCTTCCGGCTGCAATATCAGCTTTTTTCTCTTGTTTTTCTAAGATGTTTGTTGTGTTTCTCCACTAGTTTGGTGTTTCTTTTGTCTCAAATGTGAAGCTCATAAAACTACTAATTATGTATGTTTTTTCTCGTTCAATCAGCTCAAAGTTTTCTTGTATGATAGTTGGCGTAAGGTTTGGCTATTGAAGTGGAGCAATAAGATGTCAAATAATCTTAAGGTGAGAGATCAAGCACATATGTGGGGCTCAATTTGTGAGTTTATCTTGATTAATTATTTTTTTCTTACCACAAAAACTTGTCTTGCTTAAGTTTCAAAGTAAATGTCTATGTCAAAAACATCATTTATTTCATAAGGTCCATTATGTGAAACTCATGAAATTAGAGCCATATTTACCTATGTTAACTTTGGGAAGTATGAATTGAGATATAAGTCAAGATATTTAGAAGTCTCTAAGGATAAAAATCCTTAGGAAAAACATCAATATCAAGGCTTTTCAAAGGGTATCCATGCTTAAACCAAAGGGTTTGAAATTTAGAGAAAGATCATTGATGTTTTTTTTAATGTTTTGGAACCAAGCAAGTATCAAAATGACTCACAAGCATTTATAATCCTAGCTCAAGTGAGTGTGTATTTCTTAGTAGGCTTACCATCATCCCCTAAGAGATGATTAATCTGTGAAGATGGAATGAACAAATAGGCTATTTCAAGGAAATGTAACATCTTGACAAGCCAAGCAAAAGAGTCCCTTCCCTATTTGCTTTATTGACTCAACCAAAAACCGGACATGGTAAGTAACTTCTTGGAACAGTGTTATTCCAATGCACTACTTCAAAATACACTTTAGAGATAAAATTTGTGAGCCACTACTAGCAAAGGTTCTTAGTCAATATTTTTGGGATTAAATGGTTCCTATACATGCGGTGATTCACTCAATTAAGAGGCCTCCCAACCCTTAGAAACATCTAAGGGTTTCAACGTACCACATGGATACTAGGGGATTCATTCATCGGTATAAGACAACAAAACCATTTGGTTAATGACTTTAGTCACACCAATTTATTTATATAGTAGACCAAAATGAAAGCACCACTTGGGTTGTTCTCTCCCACAAGTTGGGAGGTAGGCCCTCTAATGGTAACACATATTGTGAAGCTTAAAATTCTTGCGTTGCCTAATATTTCCAATAGGCGCAAGGGGAGAGGATAGGCCCTTCCAAGAAGAAAAAGTATACTTGTGTGTTTTTCTTCACCCAAGATTGCACGAAGCGCAAGGGGAGACGATGCACACAACAAGCACATGCAAGCAAATCAAAAATGCATTCATCTTAACCTTGGAAAGCATAATGAGTTCATTTTAAGCACCAAATTGAAGTGTTGGGATTGTTTTGTTCAATTTTAAACCTAATATTGCAAAATGAGGATATTTGGGTTCATTTTTAACCAACTTTGAATGTTTATTTTAAACCCAAAAGGAAATTTAGTTGGTCCTAAAACGTGCAATAAAGTATCATAAAATGGGTTATAATTGCCCCATAAGTGTAAAAAATACTTGTTACAATAGATAATCCAATGATGATATGATCCTTCACTAAAAATTGTATTTCCCAAATGTACAAAACCAATTAGCCTCAAAAATAAAAACTAAAAGTTAGTGAGATGTTAGAAACTAGATGAAATCAAAAAATTAAAACACATGTCAAAATTTTGTTTCTATTTTGTTTGTCAGTACATAGCGATGTTGAAATCAATTATGTCACTGAATTTCATTAGGTGCATCACCATATCACAAGTGTGTTGCTATATTAAAAAATCAGATGTGTCGCTCTGTAGTAAATAGTGACATCATTAGCATCACCAAATCAAATGTGTTGCTATAATACAATTCATGATGCGAGGAAAAATAATTTTAGCGTCGCTATTTTAAATGTGCGGTGATGAAATTAAATCAGGCATCGCTAAATTAATTATGCAACACTAAAATCAAACCTAAGTGCATTGTTGTATAGCAACACATCCCAAATGCATCGTTGATTTTCAACAAGTGTGTTGTTGAACCTATAAACACAACAAAATGGGAATCTAAAGAGAAATTCATTAGATTTAGTTAGTACAACCCTCCTTCTAGCATCAAAATGTGACCAATGACATATTATAGGTTAACTACACCTGATCCATATGGATTCGAGGCATATTTAATCCACTAAGCATCAATCCCAATAAGATATTTAATATCAATAAAAATGAGGAAGCCATTAAAACTAACATTCTAAAACATGAAAGCTTGGAAAACATCTATTCTAAGCCATTGAATCTTATCATATTGGGGGGAGTGGTGTCACATTAATGTGGAATGGCGACCCTTTCCTAATCCCTTGGATAATATGAGCCTTTCCAATCAATTTGATTGATTAAAATTGATAGAAACTGATGAAAAAGATGAATGAAAGCATAATAAAAAGATAAATTAACATGATAAAAGATAATATGTTTGTCGATGTAAGTGTATGAAAACCTATTCTAATTCAAAGATGCAAGCCCTAGATTCCAAAATATACTAAATGAATGCAACAAGTTACCATGGAAGCCATTAATGGATGCTAAGCTAAGAATGCATGAAAATTAATCTTAAATGCTTTTAAACATAAAAAATGGATGCAAATGGGTGTGATTTTCAATAGCATAAGTTTTCTCTAAAAAGGTGGATCCCTATTCAATATATGCAAGGTCTATTTATAGAATAGGTAAAAAAGAAACCGATGGTCAAGATTGAAAGAATCAATCAATGGTCAAGATGGAAAGAAGATGGAGGCATGGATCATGGATTCCCATCAAGGGTTGAGAATGCAAGTTGATATTTAATCAAGGTCTCACAACCATGCAAAGAAGCACACTTTCAAAACTTTCTCAAGAAGTTTGTTGAAAGTTTGTTACAGGGAACAATATTCCCTTTTTTGAATGAGTGAAAGGGGAGAATATTCTCATGCAAGTGGACGAGGAAAATCAGCATTTAGTTAATTAAAACAAAGTTTTAATGTGCAAATGGGAGGGATATTCCATAGGAATATTCCCTTTTGGAGGAATTTAAGATTTTAACATTAAATAATTAATTAATTTAATGAAAGGGGTGGGATTAGGATATTTAATTAAATAACTAGGATAACTAGGATTTATTTAATTAAATAAGACATAAGAAGGCTAATTAAATAATTTGTATTATTCGATTAGATAGGATGAAAGGTGGATATGAAAAAAAGTGAATTAACCTAATTAGATTAATTAGATTAATAGGTGAAAATGAATCCTTTGATTAATTAACTAGGTTAATTGAATCAAATAAGTGAAAAGAGGATGGAGTTTAGGATGAAAAGGTGTTAGTATATCGTATTTGAGTGTTTAGTATCATTCAAGAAATTTTTAAGTGTCTACACTTACCTATTGAGTTCGAACTTCCTTCCCTAAGGGTATCCATGCAAGGGCATATCAATGATGAGGAATACAGTGTATCAAGGCTGTGTGAGTTGGAATTTCTAGATGAGCGGAGATAGAAAGCATTGGACCATCTTCAAGCATATCAAAATCGTCTTTGTCATAGCTACGATAAGAAAGTCTTGAATCAATATTTTGAAGTTGGTGACCTAGTCTTAATGGAGAATCCAAAGAACCAAGCAAAACGAGAAAAGCCACGAAAGTTTGAGCCAAATTGGTTGGGTCCCGATATCGTCATAGCAGTCTTTGGATTAGGAGCTTATCAACTTTCCACTCTTGAAGGGGAACCATTGTCAAAACCAATCAATATTATGCACCTGTGCAAATTTTACACAGTTTCCGAAAGTCTTGTCATAACCATAAAAAATACAAAAAAAATGTAGAAAAATCAAAAAAATTGTTACCTTGATGAAAACTTGGTAAACAGGCATCTTGGTGACACCAAAAAAATTAAAAAATCTAGAAAATAGTAAAGAGAAATAATCTATTCAATAGTGAAAACCACTTCAGTGGCGCTTTGGATAAGTACCATGGTGAAAACATGGCAAACAGGTGCCATGTGTAGTTGAATTTGCTCCATTTTCTACCATCATTCCAATCTGAATTTTCCTATCATTCACCCTTCCCATACCATCCATAATAATGCACGGTTGTCCTTTCATGACCCAGAAAGGTTGACATCACGTGTCCTTTCGCTTTTCATATCCCATTCCCTTTCACTCCTAATAAGTTGGTATTTTACTTGACAGGGGGCAAATACTTGACCTGCATCATTGGACCCTACAAATTTCTATCAAGTGATCGCTATATTAAACAAACAAAAAAATATCAAATATCGAATATCCCTAAAAAGACAAAAAAATCTAATATTCACAAAATCCAAAAAAATCAAAACATGGAAAAAACACAAAAACATCCAAATAACTTTCAAAAATCCAAAAAAATAGAGTTGGAGTCAGTCATGTTAGTCCAAGTCCAATCGAACTACATTTCCTCTATGATTTAACGTAGGCAAGGCCATCTATCGATGAGCCCCTGAGGCATTAGGTCAATCCTTTTAGGTTTAGTCAAAATAAAAATCATGACTAAGTTCTTTGTCAATAAAACAAAGTCATGTCATGTTGAACTACGAGGTCTCTACACATTTTTATGTAGGCAAGGTCGTCTGTCGATGAGCCCCCAAGGCCACCTAGGTCGGTTCTTTAGGGTTTGTCACATCAGTCATAATAAATCAAACATTGTCAACTTGGACACAAACAATCATCAAAACATCAAACAAGTCACACATCAATAAGATAATAAACCAACAAATTCACTCAATCAAACCAAACAATTTGTCAAAACAATCAACCTCAAACCGTCAAAAAAGTCAATTCATGTCTTATACAGGATGTGTCCTTAAAACAAGACATTGTCTATAATCACACTTTGGCATTCATCTTATACAGGTAGTCACATGGTCGAAACCAGACTTGACGTCTTATACGACATGTTTCTTCCCCGAAACCAGGCCTTTTCAAACAATCAACTTGTCAATCACCTAGTCAATTAAACACCAAACAATCAAATTTTGGAAAACACTCTGAATGGTTGTTGACTTTGTGGGCTACTTTGTCTTACTTTTTTCTAGATTTATTTTCAAGTCATGTTACTAGCTCTCTCGAGGATGTCCCATGAAGTATTTAGAGGGGTGAGGATGTCTTGTGACTCTTTTCTTTGACTGTTGCTTGTGGATTGTCTCAAAAAAAAGACTGGGAAACTTTTCCTTTAGTATGCATCTAGACATTCCTTGTTCGCGACTATCTATTTCTTGCAAGTGGATGACCTTACACACCTTGGTCTGTCATACCATGGTGTTTGTTGTCCATTTTTCATATTTTTATCGCCCAATGATGATTAAATGCAAGGCCTATTATTTATTTGGAAAAATATTGAAGTTCTTTCTCCATACTAACATCCATGTCTTTTGCGCTAACATTTATTCCATCTACATTTTGACGGAATCCCGTGACACACAAAAATAAATATCTTGCATATATATTCATGTTAGAAGCATCATATAGGCATTATCATACATATTAAACCACATATACTGCATTAGAAAATACAAAAATATCCATGGCATATAGGCATATAGGCATCCATATAAACATCCATTATCATAACAATTTCATAACATAATGCATACATGTCACATTTACATCCCTAATTATAATCCATGAACATCCATCATACTGCATACATATTTACATTTGCATCATATAAATATAACATAAAATGACATCTCATAACAATCATCCATCATAAACATCACATAGCATATACTTAACATCCATAGCATCATAAAAATAAATGCATACATGAAAGGCATCACCATATAAAACCATTGCATCATCAAATAGAATGCATAAAACGTCATAAAGAATAATCATCCATAATATAAGAAATGCATAACAATAAAACTGCACATCATATAATCGCCACCAAAATCATATATCATATGTATCACTCAAAATGTGTCACAGTACAATGTTAAAATGTATCTCATAAAAAGGGAGCTTGCAAGCTCGATGGTCAAAATACATATGTCCCGATATATATGTCAAAATAGGCTCTAGCCAGAGTTCCCCTCATCTTGTCTGGGTGATCGTTGTGGTGAACCTAAGGACCTATGCTCTAATGGTGGCCTCTCATATGGATGTGACAGTGATGGTTCTGACATCCCACCACTCTATAACCTATTGTGAGAGTGTCTATTGTGTGATCTATCGCTGCTCAGTGCCTTTGATGCACTCAATGCTCTGCGGTCGGGGGGTACCTCGGCAGCATATAGGTCTCTATAATACTGCTCTCTTCAATTGACCCTAGAAATCTCTCAAGCCATATCTATTGTGGTCCCACTATAGGTAGCAATGAAATCAATAATCCGTTGATCTACCTTATGTTTCCTAATCATAGTTGTATCCCTCTCTAGTTTCAGAGTGTCTCGCTCTATCCTGAACCCATCTCTCTTTGCCTACAGTGTCCTCACATCGGCCTCCAAGGCCTAAACCCTGGCTTGTAGATCTTGTATCCTCTTATATGCTTCCTACTCTCCATCGCCAAAGCCATCCATGTCCTCCCCCAATACAATCCTCTCTCAGAGGATGCACTCTACCTCTCCCATCTCCCCATCCTCATGTTGAACCTCCTCTATAGCCCTCTCCTCCTCCTGTCTCTCCTCCTCTCCTCTGTGATAGGAGAGAGTGGTGTTCATTGTCTCCCTACCCTATGCCTCTACATCTCTTGTCTCACCCATCATCTCCCCTCCCACCTCCCTATCCTCCATATCCTCCTCTTCCTTCGTCTCCTCGTCCCCATCCTCCTCTCCGACCTCGTGGACCCCTAACTCAGCGGACCACTGGTGTTGGCTAGTCTAGATCAGTGTATGGATCTGTCCTATGTGCTAACCACCATGCATCATAATCAAAAATCATCCATGCATCCACTAGACCCCCTCTCCATTCCCACTGTACCACCTACAATCCATCAATCCCTTGCTCTATTGTGCTCACTAGAATAATGGGCCCCATGGTGTCACCTTTCATGAAGATTTGGTAAACTTTGTTGAACCATGTGGTACACCCTACTGCTCACCAAACTATCGTAGTACTCGCTCAAGAAGATACATCTCTATAATATTTTGGGACTTGATTGTCCATCCAATCAAGTACCTCAGTTGTTTGCACCAAGGAAAATTCTCACCCTCATCTAGCTGACAAAATGTTGTAAGGCCATAACACTTTAGTTAGAAATATATCAATTATGTCAATGGGGTAGTGTTCAAAGGTTGTATGCAATAGGGGATTTCTTGGCCATCTCTCTCAGATTTTTTGAATGTTTAAAATGGTTATAAATAGAAACTAAACCAAAAATCTACTAAACTAGAAAGCATGAGATTGTTTAAACTAGAAAGCATTTGAATTCCTATTCTAGAAAGCATGTGAATTACCTAGGAATTAATACTTGCGGTTAAACTATAAAATTTAAATGAAAGCAACTAACGCTAATGATTAACTACTGATAGAAAGTACACTTAACTTGTAACTAACAACAGGAGTAGGTGCTCCAGAATTTCCAAATGAACATAACTTAAAGATTGCAATCTTAAAACTACAACCTGTAGGAGTGCATAACAGAGCTCAACACAAAATAACATTCATCCAAATTCAACATGTACAAAATGAAAGTAACAAAATTAACAAGAGAAATACCTATCTACTCTACTAAATGATCCCTCAAGTGGCCAGCTCTCGAGCATTCCTATGATTAACTCAGATCACATGTGGTACTTTTGCATCTTCAAAATAAATCCATCCATGGTGTTTCCATTACACAAAAGTATTAACTCAAAATAAGACTGGCAATGTTTATTTTATTCATATCATAAAAGTGTAACACAAAGACATAGTTGAATAGTATTCAAATCATATCATAACAACATAGCGGTCACCTCTTGTTTTGGTAATTACACATATTTATACTACTTACAAAATCCTAAATTTTAGATGGCGGTAGATCACCATTGAAAAAGTATTTTAATAGAATTACAACTCACTAACTTAACATATGTTCGTGACATAAAAGCATAATAAAGGCTCGAAGTGGAGCCGTAAATTATTAAACATAAATTTTAACAAAAATATTTAAAGGAGATTGTTGCACTTTGCACGCCTAAATTTTTGGCAACTAAACTTCTAGTGCTTTAACTCCAACCGCTTGAATTCCACTCAAAGTCCACTTCATTCTTTGTTCATGTAAAATTCCTATACAATGACTTGAAATCTATACCATTAAATCAACATTAGTTAGCTAATTTCAATCAATTTAAGAAATAAATATTTATACATCATTTCATAAAAAGTAGACAATTATTGATCCTAAAAATAAACATTTGGCAGGACTAAAGTGATTGGTAAGAACAATGAAGGGTATTTAGCTTATTATAATTATGAGGTTATTTATACCTCATCACTGGCCACTGGGAACAATCTCTATACAGTCTCCAAATGAAGCTAACCATGGTATCAATACCATGCCTCTAGTATCCCACATCCCCAACATGAGTCTATGTCACTACACCTATATACATGTAAACATATGAAACATTGGCCCCCAATTGGTGACCTACTGGTGGTCGGAACACACCAATGTGCTCCTAGGCCCAGACCATCAAAAGTGTCACACCGCAGCTCATCGACTGCCCATCTCAGTATGCAATATCATGAAGCTGCAAATAGAGCATTGCTAATAAAAATGACCCCCGTGCATAAACTGTATCCCTGACAATAATCTCTACCAACATCTCTCCCTAGCCAACTAGGAACTTGTGTCCTTGGCAATCTAATAACAACCCCGACAATCAATGTGCATATAATGTAGTCAAACCACTCATACCTCTTAGCTAGAGTCTCCTATCTGATCTCATACTGATCTATGCCCAGTCTCTGACATCCTCATATATATAGTACTCTAGGAGTGCCTGATATATGTGCTCCAATTCATATTTGACCTGCTCTACTTGAATAGGCAGTCGTAATATCCTATATACATCCTCAAGGGTAACAGTCGCCTCTCCTATCGATGGATGGAAGGAGCATGTCTCTAAATTCCATCTCTCAGCAAGTGTAGTTAGTAAAGCTTTGTTAGCCCTGATGGCATGCATGAAAGTCACATGATATAACCCAAGATTCCATAACCTGTGCTTCTTAGCTCTAGTCAATTGATCTCATAGCTAGTATGTAGCAGGTTGGGACTCTCATGTGTAAATGGGATCAAGTGTCACCTATAGTCACAACTACAAGCATTGCATCAATCAAAAATCCTAGTCAAACCTATTAGATATAAGTTACAAAAGAAATTTTATTTTAAACTGGGGAAAAATTCTTAGTAGTCAATTGTGTCGCACAGACAAGAAATTTTTCACATAATCTCAATTGTGTCCCACAAGCTTCACATGTGTTATCTTAAAATAATTGTGTTGCATTCCTTCACATTTTTATTGTAGGGAATCAATTTTGTTGAATCCCCAATCAATTGTGGCTCATAAAATCATTTGCATCATTTCTCTAGTCTATTGTGTCACACATTAGTAGTTGTGTAATTATAGACCATGCATGTGTTATTCTAAGGCAATTGTGTTGCACAATGTTAAACCTAAACCTAACCTAGGTGTGACTCCATCACTTGTGTTGTTTCACAAACAGTTGTGTCATTCGCGATAACACTTGTAGAAAACTGGAAGCGACGCAACTACCTACTAAATTTTTCTAGGTCCTAGAAATGCATGAAATTCCAAAATTGACAAAGTGGGCTAAAAGACACTTATCTGCTCTTTTGCGCCCTCTGATCATCTAAAGGTCTAGACATGGTATCCTCAATGATCGATGTGTAGAATTGGTGACATATTTGTAGCTTCTTCTCTCAAACCTCCTCAATTTTCAAAATCAAAATGCACAAATGAGCCATTTGACCCCTCAATTTTCCATGTATACCTACTCAAAATTAGGGTTTTGACTAGGGTTTGTGTTGGTTACACTTTTTGAGAGATTTGAAATATTATTTTGGCTACCTCGAAGGTCCTGAAACTTAATTCTTTCGTCACCATGGCATTCTTGGCTATGAATTTGAATTTTTGAAACAATTTTTAAAAAAATTGAAAATTTTGGGAAAATTTGAAAAAAAATTCCAAGGGGGCATAGATCTACCTTGTCTACATTGGGGCATGTTTTGAGTAATTACTTTGACACAACACAATAAACTGCATTGTATCAAAGAGGGGCAAAATGTAGACACTAAAAATTGTCCTAGGCCTGCGAACTCTTATTCTTCGTCATTTCCTCATTCACTCTTGATAATTAAATAATGTTACTTATTTAATTATTTCCTAATGTCATAAGTCCTCTACTAATTAAATAATTTTAATTATTTAATTAATTTGTTTCTAGCTTTATTTCTTCTTTGATTAATTAAATAATTTTATTTATTTAATTATTTGTCACTTTCAACTATAATTAAATAATTGTTTCAATTATTTAAATATTCATTAGCCTTTTCTTTCATTAAATTAAATAAATTTTATTTATTTAATTGCTTATTAACTTGTCATGATATTTCCATTTATTCATCCAATCCATATCATTTCCATCAATCTTCCCTACTTACCTTGATCTTGATAGGGACTAGGGTACAAACATAAATCATGCTTTGGGAAAATTATTGAGGTGTTAATCCTTTGGTCACACACTATCCATAAAATATCATGTAATTTCCTACATAGTATTATCCATACGCATATCTTAGAGAAAAAATAGTATTCTTATGCGACATAGTCCTTGGAGATCATATGCTAATTCTTCCATCCAATAATCCTCATGTCTCATGTCCTTTACTAAAGCAATTTGTTAATCCTTTCATACCTATTGCTGAAATTGGTTTTCCCTTTCCATTAGTTTAATTATTCTAATCCACTTATCCAACATCCCTCCATAATCCCATTCAATCCCAAAAAGAAGTCATTCCAAATGAAACAAGCCTAATCCATACAAACTTGCTATGCAACCTAGCACATCATTCAAAACATTCATGGGTTTTGTTCCTAGCCTTGCTGCAAACCTTGATCCTTTAGTCACAATATCATCACTGAGATATGTCTCTCCCAATCCTCACATTTTTTTAGGATCCTTCCCATAGCACACGACGTCATCATCAACATCACCAATTAATCATTTTTCAACTTGACTAGGGGCAAGATCATGTTTGTCCTTGTATCCTTGTACATGCTTTCTTGTGTGTATCTTTCACATGCATTTTTCATGGTCCTTATAGTGTACTATGCATAAAAAAATCTCACCTTCCATGATAAAATCCCCCTTTCCCATCCACCCATAATAAAGCTTTGTCACCCTTCTCATGACCTAAGAATAGTTAACATTTAGTGTCTACTACTTTCCATACCTATCAATAATAATTGGTCTTGTATCTAACTAGGGGAAAAACCATTAACCTAGATTTTTACATGGGATCTTAGACATGGTATCAGAGGATGTTATCACTAAAAATACAAAATCATTCAAAAATTCTAGAAAATCCATAAAAATTCAAATATTCCAAAAATGGTCATAAAAAGTCAAAGAATTAAAAAATAATGTTAGTCCAAAGTGATGAACTACATTTCCTCTGCGTGTGTACCTTGATGAGCCCTCGAGGTATAGGTCTGTCCTTTAGGGTCTTTTGTAGTTAAATCTTCATCATAGTCCATATTTCTATAGTAAACTAGAACTTGTCATGGTCAGTCAAACTGTGTTCTCTTTGTGTTTGTCACATAGGCAAGGCCATCATTCATGAGCCCCCGAGGCATAGGTCAGCCCCCTTAGTGTCCCTTATAATAAATCTTTCATCACAATCCGCATTTCATAATAAACTGTCCCTTGCTAAGGTTGACACTTTGATCAGACACAAACAAAATATCCTATAGAGAATTGAGCTTACCAAATCATGAAACAACAGATGAACTACCTAACTAATCTCCAATCATAATCGATCAATTGCCTAATCATGACTATATATCAACATCACTTATCCCTACCAAACCTATCAATTGTCTTATATAGGTTGTTGCATCCTCGAAACCAAACTAGGCATCTTATATGAGGTTACCATTCTTGAAACCAAACACAATATTATCAACTGTCTTATACAAGATGTTGCATCCTTGAAACTAGACCAATTATCTTATATGAGGTGTCTCATCCCTAAAACTAGATGTAATCTTATCATTCGTCTTATACAGGATGTTGCATCGTCGAAACCAAACTCGACATCTTATACGACATGCTTCATTTCTTGAAACCAGACTCTATCCTCACAATCCTATCAAGAAAACACTCATTGATTGGCAAGAATATCTAAATGACTATTGACTCGTTTGGTCCAACTATTCTTATCTTTTTATTTAATTTATCTTTGGTCATGTTACTATGCACCTCAAGGAAGTCCACAAGTGATGAGAGGAGCGATGATGGACCATGACCTTTTTCTCTTTGATTTTTATATGCAATTCATCTTGATAATATGATTGGGGCAACAAATTTCCTTGTGTGTGATTGGGGTTCCATCTGGAATTATCAAAATATCATATAAATAATTTAAGGGTCATCTAACACTTTCTTGCATCAGGACTAACATGCTTTATGGTTACTTCCTCACATATTCCGACAAGGTTTTGTTGTCACTGGTATGCATCATGGCACTCTTTGTTTGCAATGTATCTATTCATGCAAAGGGATAACATTTTTGCACCTTGGTCTATGTCATACCTTGGCATTAGTTGCTCATTGCCATAATACAATGCTTTATGATGAAAATTGTGCACTAAAGTTAAAGCTCAAAATCTATCAACAAAATCCCATATCAATCTCAATTCATTTCATCCATCTCATTTCATCTCATATAATTATTCTTCACTTCTTATTAACTTGTTCCTCTCGCTAATGTTTCTTCTATCAATCCTCACACCTAATGCTATCAAATCAACTTATTGAAATAATTTCCCAAATTTTTCAAAAAAAATCAAAATTTTACAAATTTTCCAAAAAATTTCAAAATTTTACAATTTTTTCCCGAGGGGGCACCATGTTATCCTGTTGTCACTAGGGAATACTAGGGAAACTCTTGAATATGAATTTTTGAATTTTCTTTGATACAACGCTATAAAAATGCATTGTATCAAAGAGGGGTACAATGTAGATACTAAAAATTGTCCTAGCCTATGAACTAACATTTTAACACTAATATTCATCTTTCCCTAATGATTAAATAATGTTCAATTATTTAATTATTTTCTAAAATATTATTTTCATTATTAATTAAATGACTTTATGTTATTTAATCAATTCATCTCAATTATTCTTCTTAATTAGTTAAATAAATCCTATTTATTTAATTATATCTTTAATTATTTATTCTTCTTGATAAGTTAAATAAATCCTATTTATTTAATTATATCTTTAATTCTTTATTCTTCTTGATTAGTTAAATAAATCTTATTTATTTGATTATATCTTTAATTATTTATTCTTCTTGATGAGTTAAATAAATCCTATTCTATTTAATTTTATCTTTAATTCTTTATTCTTCTTGACGAGTTAAATAAATCATATTTATTTAATTATCTTTAATTCTTTATTCTTCTTGATGAGTTAAATAAATCCTATTTATTTAATTATATCTTTAATTCTTTATTCTTCTTGATTAATTATTAAATCTTATTTATTTAATTACATCTTTAATTATCTTATTCCTCTAAATTAATTAAATGATTAGTATTAATTGTTTAATTAACATTCACCCACTTTTCTAAAATTAAATAATTACTTTAATTATTTAATTATACCTCTTCTCTCAACATTATCCATTCATCATGAATAATAAAACATTTTATTTATTTATCTAATTCTCATCTTGCACATTCAATAATAATTAATTACTTTAATTAATTATTAAACCTCACATGCAATCAGTTAACTCTAATTTTAGCTCACATGACTTATCATGTATTGAGTTAACTAATTGATCTAATTATCTCAAGCAATCTTGACCATTGATAATAATCATTGCACCTCTTAATTTGGATCGTTCATCTAATCTGAATTTTTATACAAGAAAGCTATCGTATTCATTCTAATCTAACCACATTCTTCAAGATATTGCTATCACTATCATTCATTCATCTTGAGGAACCATATTCTTCAAGATTTTGTGATCACTATTATTCTTGAGCTTTATTGCAGATTGTGCACACTTAATTACTAAGAGCAAACAAGCAAATTTGAGAAGAGCAATGGAGGATAATCAATCTTGGATTTAGAATTGAGGTATATTGTCTTTATTTTGTGATTTTCATTGTCATCTTGTGCTTTATTGTTATATTAGGGTCTAAATTGGCTTGATTTAGATAGTTGTGGTTGTTTTCGATGATTTCGTGCCATTCCTTTGTTTTTCCCTATCGACACCTTCCAATACCAGAAGCTAAACAAGAACCCAGTACAAGCAAAACACAACATGGTCACAACAACACAAGTATATCCATATCACTAGAGGGCCCTCTCAGACACCTAATATGAATACTCTGATGCACACTACTATGAATTGTAACCACACCTTGATGGAGCTCTCAAAATTATGAAGCATTTTTAATGGATAATATGCTTTGGGACAAGTTCAACCAAACTAAGGACCATATTGTGCTTGATCCTAGTAATGCAGAAGAGGGTACATGGACAATCAAGGTCTTCCTTATGAAAGAAGGCATCAAAGATAGGGATTTTTCCAATGTGTAGCATGAGAATCACCATAGAGATGCAGGGGATAGTCATTTGAAGCTAGCAAGGATAAAAGGAAATGAATGAAAAGTAATGCATTGAAAAGAATGCAGAGCTAGAAGGTTCATGTGAATCTGTTTGTGGAGGGAATGGTTTTGTTGTTAATTTTAACCATCATGGGTTGAGGGTTTAAGGGTTGAGGGATTAGGGTTTAAGGTATAGTGTCAAGGGTAGAGCGTTTAGGGATAGGGTTTAGGGTTTAAGGTTTAAGGGTCAAGTTGTTCCTCCATTTTCTATTACTTTTGCTTTGCACCTGGCCTTTTTCTAGGTTTGCATTTCAAATTGTTACTGTTGCCCAATTTTCACCTACGGGCTAGGTCAGTTGGGAAAATTATATTTCAGAAGTTCTAAAGGGCTAGGTGGGTCATTTGCATCAGGGGTTAAACCATGCATCTGGTGCTAGGTCATGAAGAACATAGTTGGAAGGCTTGCCTAGATCAAGCTCGGCATGAAAACCCTCTAAGGAGAGAGTCGCCAAGACCTTCAGAATGTCTCGCCGACCAAAAAGGGGCTCTCACTGAGTGAAGGCATCATCGCCAGGAGATCCATCTTCGGTCTAAGGTCTTACCGATCGGGTCGAGTCTCGGCGACAAGTAGGAATTCTCGGCCAAAGGATGCAGGTATCGGCGAAAGGTCTCACTGAGACAGAATGTCTCCCCGACCGAAGAGAAAGTAGCTCATCACCGAATGATAAGGAGCCCGACGAGAGGTCTGGCCGACAGGCCAATGTCTCACCGACAACAAAGCTTCTCACCAAGAGTCTTCCCGAAATGAAGAGTTCGCCGAAGGAAAAGGAATTCTATAAGATGTCTCGGCGAATGAAGGTGGTCTCAATGACAGAAAGCGAGAATCGGCTTGACTAGAAGACCTCGCTAGGAAGTCTTCCTGACTTGCCAATGTCTCACCGAAAAATAGAGGGAGCTCGGGGAGTTGAGGCGTTCGCCAAAAGGTCCTAGCAACTAACTAAAGTCTTGCCGAAGAACCAGCTCAGGGAGAAGGATTCAACATCACCAGGAGGTCTCACCAAATGCAAAAGCTCTCCCCAAAATGGATGCCTTCACTAAAGAATAGGGATTTCGTCATGATGTCTCAGTGATAGAATTGTGTCTTGCCGATGGCTTTAGTGATATCAGTATGACTTTGCGAGCTCGATAAGAGCTCTCATCGATAGTATCATGTTATGTCGATAGCTTCAGAAGGGCATAATCACATCGGTGAGACACTTTCAGTGTCTCACTGAGATGCGATTCTACAAGAGGATTTTTTGATCGCCAGAAGAATCTGCGTGGAGTTTACTCGACCAATCAGAGAGATCTGAAAGCTAGCCATGGTAGTCTGACCAGGATGAAGAACATCAATGCAATGAAAAGTGATGTGTATCTATTCTAACCTTGGGAGCATTCAAAGCGCTCAGCCGAGGAGGTTCAAGGCGGACACGATACCAGGAAGTAAATGCGGTGGTTGCAAAAAGATCTGAAGAAGGCTTCTCTGAGGATGACTCTTCACCGACCTGGACACGCAGGGTGCAGCATTTAATTTCAATCAAAAGATCTAAGGGGAAGATCTTTCTGAGCCCTGATATTTTTTGTAAGCCCTAAGGGGCCGACAAATTTTGATATATAAGGAATTTTTTGCCTTTTTTGTAAAGAGTTTGGATTATACACTTAGAAGAGTTAGTGATTTTTTTTATCAATCCTTCCTCGACTAAATGTATGTTTTGTAACTCAACTGGAATCTGGAATACAACACAGAGTTTACCTTGGAAGCTAGTGTTCATGTTTGTACTACTCTCATTTATGTATTTCTCTTTTGATTATGCAAGTCTTTAACTGAGTTTTATTAGTCTACATTCATACCTTAAAGCTGTGAAATTTATCTTTCCTTCCTAAGATGTGTATGTAGATCGAGCTTGTTAAGATTGATGCATAGATCTAAAAGAGGTTGTGTTGAGTATGTGAAATGGTTGAAGTTAAGTTTCCAAGTGTATGTTCATCTTGTTTTCATTTCATAATTCCTCATCAATTCAGTGTATCACCATAGTTTAGTTTCATTTGTATTCTTTCCTTCTCATTTTACCCCTATAGAATTGATAGTTTAGGTGATACCCAAAGGAAGCCGGCCTTCTCTGGAGGTTGACCTCTGTCTGCAAGAAACCCACATCTTTAGAGGTCTTCCAATGTTACACTGAGGTGTTGAACATCAGAGAACAAGTGTGCAATTTTAGGAGATAACAGTTTTTGGCACGCCCGATGGGATAGAAATTGCATTATGTTGTTGGTTTAGTATGCAACCAGTGAGTTCTAGGCTTTACAGAAGTAAATTGTGCATACTTGGCGACTCCGTGGAGAGAAAGAATTTTAGAATCAGTGCCTTTTGTAGTTTATGAGAAGAGTTCAGACAAGGAGCAGCTCAGGTCCTTTCGAATATTTGCAGTTGTCACCACCAAGAAGACAAGGCAGAGCAATAGAAAGGTGTGGAACAACAATTATCTATTCTAGAAGAACTCAATCCACTCCTCCATCTGTGGGATCACATATTGTTGTTCTATCTTTGGTTTCATTCAGAGTACCAGTAAATCCTCCTCAGCCACCTCCAATGGCCGCTCCAAGGAATCAACACTTTGTTGCTTTTAATGGAGGGAGCCCCTTGAATTTGGCACAGCACAATGACATCCCAATGGCAGCCTTGAAGAGTCTGCCAAGTTTTACAGGGGAAGACCAAACTACCCCGATTGAACACATGTGAGATGTGGCTTCGTTATGTGGAGTCCATCACATAACCCAAGAGGATGTTGCAGTGAGATTGCTAGTTGCTTCGTTGAAAGGAAGAGTTGTGCAATGGTATAGGATCCTACCAGTCAGTTCAATTGCAACTTGGGAAGAATTTGGAGACAAGTTGCATAAGCAATTTTAGGACAGGTCTGATAACTTGTCTCTATTGGAACAATTAACTACAATTAAGAGGGATCCACAAGAGCAGATGAATGACTTCAACTTCAAATTTCAAAGAACTTGGGATATAATCCCTGCAATGGTGAGGCCACCTCCAGAATACGCATTTTTATACTTTTTGAGGGCTCTTAACAGCGATATAGCTGTCATGATACAGTCAATGGGAGGAGTGTCTTTGCCAGATGCTTTCGAAATAGCAATCAGAGCTGAAAACAGCCTAATACAGGCTGGTAAACTAGCTCCTAGGCCACCAATGCCTATATTCCCAGAGATCTATGCAAATATTCCTCTGCAGATACCACCCTTTGCACCTCTGCCACCTGTTCCAATTGTTGTAACACAAGAAAATGTTGCTTTAGGTTCTCCGAATGAGTTATAGGAAATCAAAATTCTATTGCAGTCTTTTGGTAACAAGCCTGTAAGCTTAGAGAAGCAGCAATCATATAGTAGGCCTTATCAGCAGCAGAATCCAGGCCAACAACAAGCATATCAAGGTAATAGACAAGCATACCAGGGCAATTATCAGGGCCCAAGACAGAATGTGAACACAAGATCTTTTTAGGCCTATGCTCCAGCACCTATTAGTGCAGTCAAGGACCTAGTTCCTATTCAAAATAACTTAGCAGTCGGTTATGAGTGGTGCTACCCCTGCAACCAATCCCATAATCAGGCCACCTATTCAAATGGACTTATCAATCAGGCACTTATGGTATAGAATGCCTTAGGCTCACAATAGCATGCACTTAATGAGCCATCTCCACCACACCAAGATCAGTTTGCAAATGATGCTACTCTACTCAACTGGCAAGGTGAAGAATTTTGTGGGTTGAATGTAGATAGTTCCTCAGTTGCAGCTAACACTAGGGCGAAGAAGAGAGCACTTGAGCTTGATCAAGCAGCTGATAGAGGAAAGGCGGCAACTGCAAAATCATCTACATCTCAAGTGACTCCTATTTGGAAAAAGAATCAGCAACTCCCAGTTAAAGAGCAACCACTCTTAGAGGCTGATCATGCTAGCGTAAAGGTACATTATAAAGTAACCCCAGTTGTACCCTATAATATTCTTGATAGCATGAAAAATATGAATGTTTACAATGTCTATGTGGGACTCATTAGCTATCCCAGGTCAAAAAGACATGTTACAGTCAGCCTTGTCAAGTTTGAAAATGTCTGATAAAGTTGAGTCTCCAATAGGCCAAGTTAGAGCTGTGTTAACAAATAATCCCCAGGGAAATGATCAACAGTCTAGCAAAGAGACAGGAAAAGGAGTTAAGCCACCTCCATTTTACGTGTCAGTGATCATAGGTGACAAGTTAGTTCATAATTGTATAGTGGACAGTGGAGCTAGTAGCTCTATGATGCCAAAGCAGATTGCGAACAAGCTTGGGCTAAAGTATCAGCCTTTAGAGAAAGGACTAATCCAATTGGATGGTACCTCTGTTAATACACTGGGCATCATTAAAGATTTGAGTCTTACCCTGCATGTTTGTCCTAATTTTTCAGTTCCCCAAGACATCTGTGTCATAGACCTTCCACCTTTCTTTTCCTTGTGCTTATCAAGAGACTTTACAACCAAGATAGGTGGTTATGTATCAGCTGATTGGTCACATATGCTATTTAGAACAAGATATGGAACCAAGGTTACCATTAAATCTGAAAGGTTGGCTAAGGATCACATTGAGCCATATAACCCAAGTCCCATCAATGTTGCTCCTGTTGCTGCAGACACAAATTGTGTCAGTTTCACTGACAGTGAGCCGGCTGTTGCTCAAGAACTTCAAGCAACAGTTGTTCCTGATGTGCTTCTACATGAATGGGCGGTTGAAAATGTGTTAGACAGTCCAAAAGACCTTATTCAAGATGTTGGTATGGGTAACTATGTCATACTTGAGCCTGACGCAAAGATTCCAAATCTTGAGAAGGATCCAAATCAGTTGTTGCAACAACAAGATGGACTTTGGGAGATGTTCTTTGATGGTTCCAGGAGCAAGAATGGGGCAGGTGGAGGTGCAATGTTGATTTCTCCACAAGGCGATAAGTACTTTTCAGCCTTCCATTTTGCTTTTGCATGTTCTAACAATAGTGTTGAGTATGAAGGACTTATCCAAGGCCTTGAATGGGCAAGGAAAAGAGGAATTGACTGTTTGAGAGTCTATGGAGATAGTGAATTGATAGTCAATTAGGTCAGGGGGGTCAATGTTGCTAAAAATGACACACTAAAGTCTTATAGAAACAGAGTGTGGAATATGATTGAGGAATTTAATGCCTTCAACTTAGTATCTATCCCAAGGAATTAGAACCAACATGTTGACAGACTTGCAGCAATTGGAGCACATTTTGATATCCCAGGTGATATTAAAAAAGATAAAATACAGCAGTATGTCAAGGTGGTTATCAGGCCGTCAATTCCTGATAACAACATTAACTGGCAGGTTTTTGAAAGTGATGAACAGATAGTCACCTTTCTGCTCCAAGAGGATCAATTTTCTGTAGTAAACCAGGAAAAAGTCAAACAACAGTATGACGATCAAGTGATACAGCTGAAGAACAATAAACTTCCCAAAGGGTTGGTTACTTTGGAATCCCTATTTAATTCTGACGATCAGCTTAAGAAGAATAAAGTTAACATTCAAGTCAAGGAAGATCATTATGAGGAAGTTGAAATCTTTAAAGGTAAGCTCCTCAAATTAGGTAAAATTTGTTCAGCTGAAGATAGGAGGGCTTTCATTGTTTTATGCCAAGAATATCATGATGTTTTTGCTTGGCAATATTTTGATTTAAGAGGGTTTGATCCTCATATTGCACAACATACAATTGAGTTAGAATCTGGTGTCAAGCCTGTTAGACAGAAACAAAGGCCCTTGAATCCTAAGCTTGATCCCTTAATGATTAAAGAGCTGACCAAACTAGTTGAGGGGGTATCATCTTTCCTATTAAGCATACTTCATGGGTTTCTAACCTTGTTTTGGTTAGGAAAAAGAGCTGTGAGATAAGACTATGTGTAGATTTTAGAGATCTTAATAGAGCATCTCTGAAGGATCATTATCCCTTACCGTCTATGGAACAAATTCTCCAAGCTGTTGCTGGTTCAGAAAGATTTTCTCTTCTGGATGGGTATTCTGGTTATAACCAAATTCTTGTCAAAGAGGAGGATCAAGTATAAAAAAGCATTTACAACAAAATGGGGCACTATGGCCTACAAGAGAATGTCTTTCGGTTTATCTAACGTTGGTGCCAACTTTCAGCGTGCCATGGACATGGCATTTCAGAATTTAATCCAGAAAGTTTTGCTGGTTTATTTAGATGATATAACCGTATATTCAAAAACTGCAGATGAACATTTGTCACATCTCAAGCAAGTTTTTGAGAAATGCAAGGAGTTTGGGATATCCCTCAATCCTACAAAAAGTATTTTTGCAGTTCATGAAGGTAGACTGTTAGGCCATATAGTATCAAAGGATGGAGTTTCCATTGATCCTAAAAGAGTTAAGGCTATATTGGAGCTACCGTTGCCTAATCATAAGAAGGGACTGCAAAGCTTTTTGGGGAGGATTAACTTTCTGAGAAGATTTATCCCTAACGTTGCAAATTTGCTACAGCCTTTGACTGCCATGCTCAAAAAGAACGCAGTTTTTAGTTGGACACAAGAGGCAAAGTGTAGTTTTGAAGAAATCAAGGAGGCTTTAGCATTTGCTCCAAAATTGGTAAATCCAGATTTCTCCAAAGACTTATTTTTGTATGCTTTTGGTAGCAGTAGTTCAATTTCTGCCATGTTGGTTCAGAAAAATAGTGATAACTTAGAACAACCCATAGCTTTCTTTAGCCAAGTACTTATTGATTATGAAGAAAGGTATACCTTTGTTGAGAAACATGTTCTCGTTGTGATCAGAAGCCTAAAGAAGTTTAAGCCTCTAGTGTCAAACAATAAGATTCATATTCTGGTGGCGCACTCAAGTGTGAAGAAGTTTCTGTTGAACAAAGATTTGAATGAAAATAGAGCAAGGTGGGTCACTAAGGTCATGGAATATGATGTAGATATTAGGATCACCAAACTGGTTAGAAGTAAAGGTCTTTGTGAGCAACTTGCTACAGGGTCAATCAATAGAAATGAATTAGAAAAGGATGTTGTGTTTACTAATATAAATGAGTCTTAGGTTTCTCAAGATGATGTACCTATGGGAACAACGAATTGGGTTCAAGACATGACCCATTTTTTACAGACTGGTGAGTGTCCATTTGGTTTGAACAAAGCCAAAAGAAGATACTTCAGGTTGCAGTCCATACTGTATATGCTAGTAAACAATGTTCTTTTCAAAAGGGATCTAAATGGCATCCTATTAAGATGCATTCACAGTCATCAAATTGAGAAGGTGCTTCATGAGTTTCATGATGGAGCTACAAGAGGTCACTTTTCCCCAAGAACTACTACTTGGAAAATCATGAGAGTTGGTTACTACTGGGCCAGCTTGTTCAAATATGCATATGCCTGGTCAAGAAAGTGTATCAAATGTGCTCTATTTTCAGGAAAGGAAAAGTTGTCTGCTATGCCCCTGCATCCAATTCAAGTGGAGCAACCCTTCATGAGATGGGGCATTGATTTCATTGGGCCAATAAATCCACCTTCCGGTGCTGGTCACAAGTGGGTACTTACAACCACTGACTATTTTACAAGGTGGACAAAAGCGGTTGCATTGAAAGAAGCAAAAGAATCTTCAGTTTTAAGCTTCTATGAAGATATAGTCACCAGATTTGGAGTTCTTGACTCTATCATATCTGATAATGCTCTGGAATTTGTAGGTCTAAGAGTAACTGACTAGGCCATTAAACAGGGCATTCATTTGAATACATCCTCAAATTATTACCCTCAGGGTAATGGCTTAGCTGAAAGCACAAATAAGAATCTCATCAGGATTATCAAGAGAAGAATGGAGGATAATCAAAGAACCTAGAACATCAAATTAAAGTATGCACTGTGGGTAGACAGGGTGACTCCTAAGAGGTCTATTGCTAACTCACCATACATGTTAGTCTATGGTAGAGAGGAAATATTTCCTTTGTCTGTAGAGCTTCCAGCTCTTGATATTGTTCGCCAATTGGAGATGTTTGAGGGACAGGACCCCATGTTTGTGAGGTATGCAGAGCTCATGGAGCTCAAAGAATCAAGGGACCAAGCAATGAAAGCTTTGGAGTATCATCAGCTCCAAACAAAAAGAACATTTGACAAGAAGGCTACAGAAAAAAATTTCAAGGTGGGAGATCCCGTGCTGAAATGGGATGTTCTGAAAAGCAGGCCAGGCCATCACACCAAGTTTGACAACATGTGGACAGGCCCATTTATTATCAGAGACTGTAAGGAGCACAATGCTTATCAGCTGGCTACAACAGAAGGGGAAGTGCTCCCTATCCCAGTCAATGGGATACACCTTAAGCCCTGTTTTCAAGATTGATGGGTTTCCTTTTTTGTACATATTAGTTTAGGTTTATGTTTTCAATAAGTGCTTCTACGCTTCAAGTTATTTATTTTCTATTTCCTAGGTGCTGTGATGGCCAAGTAAATTTTATTTTTCGTTTTCCCCTGTTTTGTTTTTCTTTTGGCAACCCGTTATGTCCTGTGGGTCTCAAGCGAGTTGCAGCCATGTGCAAAACTGATATTTTTATTTGTTTTCTGAGCCTCCTAATGATTCCATGCCCAATGGACGAGTTTTGGCTACTAGTTTCTATGTTTAGTAGGAAAACATCCAGCTAGTCGCCATAAATGTTGCCCAATTTTCACCTACGGGCTAGGTCAGTTGGGAAAATTATGTTTCAGAAGTTCTAAAGGGCCAGGTGGGTCATTTGCATCAGGGGTTAAACCATGCATCTAGTGCTAGGTAATGAAGAACACGGTTGGAAGGCCTACCTAGATCAAGCTCGACATGAAAACCCTCTAAGGAAAGAGTCGCCAAGACCTTCAAAATGTCTCGCCGACCAAAAAGGGGCTCTCGTTGAGTGAAGGCATCATCGCCAAGAGATCCGTCTTCAGTCTAAGGTCTTACCAATCGGGTTGAGTCTCGGCGACAAGCAGGCAGTCTCGGCCAAAGGATGCAGGTATCGGCGAAAGGTCTCACCGAGATGGAATGTCTCCCCGACTGAAGAGAAAGAAGCTCATCGCCAAAAGATAAGGAGCCCGGCGAGAGGTCTGGCCGACAGGCCAATGTCTCGCCAACAACAAAGGTTCTCGCCAAGAGTCTTCCTGAAATGAAGAGTTCACCGAAGGAAAAGGAATTCTATAAGATGTCTCAGCGAATGAAGGTGGTCTTAGCGACAAAAAGCGGGAATCGGCCTGACTAGAAGACCTCGCTAGGAAGTCTTCCCGACTTTCCAGTGTCTCACCGAAAAATAGAGGGAGCTCGGGGAGTTGAGGCATTCGCCAAAAGGTCCTGGCGACTAACTGAAGTCTTACCGAAGGAGAACCAACTCGAGGAGAAGGATTCAACATCGCCAGGAGGTCTCACTGAATGCAGAAGGTCTCCCCGAAATGGATGCCTTCGCTAAAGAATAGGGATTTCGCCATGATGTCTCAGCGACAGAATTGTGTCTTGCCGATGGCTTTAGTGATATCGGTATGACTTTGCGAGCTCGATAAGAGCTCTCATCGATAGTATCATGTTATGCTGATAGCTTCAGAAGGGCATAATTGCATCGGTGAGATGATTTTAGTGTTTCGCCGAGATGCGATTCTACAGGAGGAGTTTTTGACCACCCGAAAAATCTGCATGGAGTTTACTCGACCAATTAGAGAGATCTAAAAGCGAGTCATGGCAGTCTAACCAGGATGAAGAACATCAACGGAATGAAAAGCGATGTGTATCTATTATGAGCTCAGGAGCATTCAAAGTGCTCGGCCGAGGAGGTTCAAGGCGGACACAATACCAGGAAGTAAATGCGGTAGTTGCAGAAAGATCTGAAGAAGGCTTCTTTGGGGATGACTCTTCACCGACTTGGACACGCAGGGTGCAGCATTTAATTTCAATCAAAAGATCTAAGGGGAAGATCTTTCTGAGCCCTGGTATTTTTTGTAAGCCCTAAGGGGCCAACACATTTTGATATATAAGGCATTTTTTGCCTTTTTTGTAAAGAGTTCGGATTATACACTTGGAAGAGTTAGTGATTTTTTTTATCAATCCTTCCTCGACTAAATGTATGTTTTATAACTCAACTGGAATCTAGAATACAACACAGAGTTTACCTTGGAAGCTAGTGTTCATGTTTGTACTACTCTCATTTCTGTATTTCTCTTTTGATTATGCAAGTCTTTAACTATGTTTTATTAGTCTACATTCATACCTTAAAGCCGTGAAATTTATCTTTCCTTCCTAAGAAGTGTATGTAGATTGAGCCTGTTAAGATTGATGCATAGATCTAAAAGAGGTTGTGTTGAGTATGTGAAACAGTTGAAGTTAAGTTTCCAAGTGTATGTTCATCTTGTTTTCATTTCATAATTCCTCATCAATTCGGTGTATCACCATAGTTTAGTTTCATTTGTATTCTTTCCTTCTCCTTTTACCCCTATAGAATTGATAGTTTAGGTGATACCCAAAGGAAGTCGGCCTTCTCCAGAGTTTGACCTTTGTCTTCAAGAAACCCACATCTTTAGAGGTCTTCCAATGTTACACTGAGGTGTTGAACATCAGAGTTCAACAAGGGTGCAATTTCAGGAGATAACAGTTACAGGAGTTGGTTAGACTCTTAAAGGTTCATGATAGCTCTATCTTGAAGCTCAAGCAAGCTATATGGATGGATGGAAGCTTGATGTGTGTTGAAACTTGTATGCAATGGTAGACAGAACTTCTATTGTTACACACAGCAAATGTTTTTGTTAGTCTTCAACAATTTTGGTTTACTTTAATTGTAAATGATGGGATTTCCTTAAAAATAGTTTTGAGAATGCACATAAAGCTTGTAAATCACCTCTCACAGGATTTTGGTAGCTTGTCGTTTTGACATGTATTTATATGGAAAATTTTTGTTTGACTACTACTGAATCCATGGGAGCTTAAATCATGAACCAAAATGGGAAGGTCTCCATATCTAATCATAATGCTACATTAATTTCATCAAACTAAATCTCTAGCTCACTGAGAATGATGGATTTTGCTCTCTTTTTTTCACCATTGTTCATGGCAGTAACCATTTTAGATGCTTAATTATCTTGATGGAAATTGTTGGATGTTGGGGAATTTGACTATGGAAAGTGGAAAAATTACACCCTCATAGGATTTTGTTCTACCTATCTATGCACATGGAATTTTAGCAAATAACACAATAGATGGTTTAGGTGGAGTATCATAGAATTGGTGAGAATTATAGGCCCTCTCTTAGATAACACATAAGTTAGCATTCAATTACAATTCCAGCACCAAACAGAGGAATATAGAAGTTTCTTCAAGCATTCTCACTCCAAATTGCATTCAAGCATAGTTTTAGTGGTAATCAAGGGAGAACGGAGTGTCAAGTCTAGGATTATGAGACCCTGCTTGTTAATAGTGTTTCAACACTTAACCATCTAATTGTTATATAAAGAAAGGCTATATTAGCTTCCTAAAGTTGTGACAGTACAGTCGTCTTGGTAGTATGGACTATAGAGAAACCAAAATGTTTTGTGGGAAGCCTACATCAAGCTTTTGGCCTCAATGGCATTGCATTAAGATTAGGCACTTCTGAAAGCCTATCAATTTTTTAATAGACATTTGAGAGCATATTGAAGTTAGCAAATGTATTTTGATACATCATATTTGTATTACAAATGCAATGATTTTATTTAGATTTGGCTCAACTGTATATTTCCCTTGGCATAAAGGTTGGTGACTGCAAGATTATGTTTCAAGTGAACTCTAGACTTGCACTTTGACATACTTCACTGTCTTCTCTAATCATATCATTGGTGATTTCTACCATTTCCATTGGGCCTATGATTGTAAATCTAAAAGTTCCACATTCATTTTGACTAAAATATTCCCCTGGTGATCATAGGTTGCTTCTTTTTCATTCAATATGGAAAGGGGTGATATGTGGCAAACATTGTGCCAATGTGATGCACAATTAACAAGGAACATAGCCAATGAGGATGATCGACTGTTGCGATAAGGTTTTTGATGAGTCTTCACTTAAATCAAAAAGTTGTGTTTAGCAAATTGCCAAATAATCAATTTTTCCAAAGGTGTCACAGCATGACAAGATAAACATGAACCTTTTATGCTTGGAAATGTTTATGCTACAAATGGGGCAGCCATTGTGCTAGCTGAAGGGGTCAATTTGATCTTGCAAAGGAGATTTTTACATAGGTACATGAAGCTTCAGCGGGAAGCATCTTTATTTAGATGCTTGATGTGTGGGTAAATCTAACACATGATTACTTTGCACAAGGACAGTTTGCACTTGCATTGAAAATGTATCAAAATTGTTGAGGAAATTTTATTTTGGCACTACACCCAAATTTTATTATATATTCAGTTCAAACACATTATGAGCTGGACAATGGCAAGGGTGTAAAGGAACATTGTTATTCGCAGTACATTTGGCACCCTCAAATTACATGTTGTGCTTTGATGTTGGGATTGCAATGTAGAGGTTTTCAACTTCAACACTTCAAAAGCAAGAACATACAGTTGTGAGGTTCATCGAGCAGTGTGAGAATTGATGAATGTACGTTGTGTGTTCAGCCAAATGTTAGTTGTGGCAAGCTCGTGTACACATGGTTTTGATGAGAAGAGGATAGAGTTGCATATTGATTACTATAAACATTTTCTTGATGTCGCAAAAGTTCATGGAGAAGCAACAAAACATGAAGAGCAACAAAAATGTCAAAAGTTGGGAATTGCATGCCAACTTGTCTTGGTTGATGAAGCAAAACGAAAAGTTGATGATGAATGAAGGATTCAAATGGAGCCCTATTTCCTATTTCCCGTCGCTAAAACGTTTTATTTTCCTCATTTTACTTCAACGATACATGATGGTACATGCTTTTATCGCCCATCGCAGTATTGTGTCTCCCATTTCCTTTTATTTCAATGATATGTGATGTGATGCTTCATTCTTTTATCACCCATCACTATAATTTTCTCCCTGTTCTCACTTATTTCAGCAATGCCTGATGTTGGTAACTAATGGTGGGACCCAAGGAGTATCCACATGGCATTACTTTGAGTTTTATTTTTGACGATGAAGAATTAAAGTCAAGGTGTAATGCACATGTAAAGGGGATTTTCATAGCCTGTTCAAATGAATTAAAAAGCCTTCACAATAAATAAAAAAATTAAGTGCAGGGCAATAAAATAAAATGTAAAGTGCATGGGTAAATGGGATTTCTACACCTGATGGAGAAGAATGAAGGCTTTTCATGATAAAACAAACTTTCAACTGTGGTAAAAACCAATTTTCAGCTACAAGGCAAAACAAAGAGTGAAGTTTTTCACGAAGTAAAATGCAATTTTTTGTTGCAACGTGGGAACGAAAATGCAAGGAGCAGGAAAGCAAGGTGTAAAAGGGGTTTTTCTTTGAGCAGGATTTTATTATTGATCAAGGGCTCACCTGATGCCAATTTTCAGCAAAGATTTCCATTTAGGGTTTCTTCTTTTTCCTTAAATGTATTTTTCTGTTTCATTTGCAAGGGGTTTGCTCATAGTTTGATCTCAAGGGGAAATGTTATTTTGTAATAGGTCTTAAATGAGAAAGGGTTGGTTTCAAATTTTGGATGAGTCTAAGTCTTGTAATGGAGAATTCATTCATGGCATTGTCATATTTGTGTGTAATTGACAAAATATTCTAAGTTGGTTGTCTCCATAGTGCACATTATATGGATTATGAATATGGGTAATCAAAGATTGTTGGTTTTTTTCTTCTTCTCTTTCCTTGAATGTTTGTTTAGTGTTATTACTCTCATTCAAAGAATGAGTTAAACTATATTAACATAAATAGAGGTGTATGCAACTGTGTGTTGGGATTACTAAGTATGACTAGTTGAGTTGTTGGTATCAATGGTGTAAGGCATCATCTAGTAGGCATAGTTATGATAGGGTAAATGTTGTGATGAGTTTTAAATTACATGGTTTAGGTGACTCCACCTTGAACTATGGCACTGGTCTTTTAATATTGTAGTCTGCTGAGATTGTTTATGGCAGCTAAAAATTAAAAACAAATTTACTTTTCTATTTCGGTCTAATTATGTGTGGAGTTTAATTCATTATATTTCTCATGTTTAAATCAGACATTACCATGAAGGCCAGCTAAATCTGTAGGGTAATATGTTTATTTAACAATTGAAGGAGAATTATTTGTTTACAGTGTTTTGGATGCTTAGGCACACAAGTATCTATAAGCACACTGTTGGGATCACCCTCTCGGGTTTCACAGAGCCTGAAGTGCAGGGGAGGGAGGTTTCACATCAATCTCCCTTTTGTTGGCCAAATGTTTCCTTGAATCTAATTGTATTGTGAAGTATTGAAATCTGTAAATGAAAAAGCAATAGATACAACACAATCAATGAGACATTATATTAGAGAATTCTAATAACAAATCTAATCTAATTGAAATAGATAAACTCTCTAAAGCCATCCCATTGTTCTCTATCTTCAAGGATTCATTAAATTATAATGGCTCTTAGATTTGTGTATGCACTATGACTATTAGAATGACAACCTAAAGAACAAGATGTTAGAAATGTAGTAAATCTATTCCTACATGATGATTGATAAACTATATGATATGGTGTAAATGATAATGATGATGTGATAAGGATATGATGCTAAACACTATGATGCAAATGCTATATGAAAACTGATATGATAACTAAGATGCAACTAATATTAAAGCCATGATTATGCTAAACTAAATGCTTCTAATTGCTAATTGCTAAATGCTCTCAAATGCTCAAATGAAATTTTTGCAGAGTAATATTGCTCAAAGTTGGGATCCATTTGTTGTAGAATGAAGCTGCATTTATAGGATTTCTAAGGAATATTCCGATGTGGTAGCAACCAATGGCCAAGATTTTAGTTGGAGAGATGAACGATGGAGAATGAAGAAGTTAGAGGGAATAAAGGAGAGTGTTCCCTTTAATAGAACACTTTGCCAAGTGTGAGAGAATAAATGGAGGAAAAGAAACAAGTCTCTCAAGTTTGTTTCAAAATTTGTTGAGGAAAAATCCCATTTAAATATTAAGGATATTTAAATTCATAAGACACATGACATGATGAGGTGGCAAGAAGAAAGAGTTGTAGACACGTGACTAAATTTAAATTTGGAATTATTCAAACTTAGTAAGAAAATGTTAATTAAATAAAATAAATTATTTGAATTTGTTTATTTAATTAAGATTAGAGGAATATGATTTAAGATAAGAAGAATTAGAAAATGTGAACTATATAAATAAATTTAGAATTTATTTATAAGTAGACAAAATAAGAGGTTTATTAATTAAATACTTTGTATTTAATTAATTAATTATCCTGACTAATTTTAGGGGTATACATTTTGCCCCTCCTTGAAGTGATGTGTTTACACATTGCTTCAAAGAAAAATTTGTTCATGATGCTGAAAAAAAAATCAATATGCCCCAGACACAGATTTTCGAGTGATAATGGATTTATGCCCCCTCGGGAGATAAATCGATGAATTTTTGAATTTTTAGGATTTTTTTGAATTTTTTGAATTTTTTATGATTTTCTGATGATTTGATGATGATTGCAAATTTATTATGCTTCGTCAATTTATCTCCCGAAAAATAATATTGAATCTGTCACCTTGATTGATTGATGAATTAATACCCCTGGTTAAAATAAATAAATCAATCCCATTTAATGCCACTTAATCACCTCTTAAAAAGGTAAAAGGATGAAAAAGATCCTCATTTGAGTTATTTGCATTTTGAAAATTTGGAGTGATTAGAGCAACTTTGAGAAAATTTGGAAAGATGGTGATTCCAATCGAAACCCACTGATTCGAGTGTGTGTGACATCACAATCATTGGCAGTGTATGGACCTACGGTACGTACCCCGAAAAACCTCCTCACAATTTTTGAATTTCATTTTTCCTGCAATTTTCACGTTTAAAATTTAGTTTCCAACTTTTTAGTGCTTTAGGTCACCAATGTAGTGCATCTGGTCACTGTAGTAGCACATACAGTAGTTTAGCACATAGGTTAAATTTTGTAGCACATTGAGTTTAGATGTTAGCACATAGGGTAAAATAGCACAGGCGTGGCTAGATGTAGTGCATTTGGTCAAGATTGCAACGCATACGGTCATTTAGCACATAGAAGTCAAGATTTAGCGCATCTGTGGACTTTTCTAGTGCATTAAATGATTTAGCGCATAAGTTCAATGAAATAGCGCATTAATGACTTTTGATGGCATATTTGGTTATTTGGCACATTGAAGCCCTGTTGTGGCACATTGGTAGAATTCTCTGGCGCATCCATGTTTCTAGCACTTTCAGACACTGTTTTAGCACATCTAAGGCAGAATGATATAATTTTGAGTAGACTCCTTGATTTTGATGATTGTTGATCACGTCAACCTTTGATTTGACGATGTTTGATAATGTTGATAGATTAGATGATGATTAATCTCATGATAGGTGAGATTCAATGATAGGATGATGATAATTAACCTCATGATAGATGAGGATCAATGATAGATTGATGATTGACCTCATGATAGGTGATGATCAATGATAGATTGATAATTGACCTCATGATAGGTGAAGATCAATGATAGACACTCACGAGATGTGATCAAAATCTCATCAAAGATGATTAGATTGATAAGCTGATTGATGTTGATTGATTGATAAGATTGTTGATTTGCGATATGTTATGATGATAGGAGCCTTCGATAGTCCTCATGTCGCAGGAGCATTTCCCAAGGACCTAGGATTTGATTCCACATCTGGATTAGGTTGATCTAAATGTGATTGGACAATGCACATTGACTTCTTTGCTTGACATTCCCTAGCATAGGATTAACAAGGGACTTCTGACTACTTTGGCAAAGAGGTGGCATAGTGACCATAACAGCTTTCACTTAGCCACTAGTGAGACGACAGTGCCACCAGAGGATGTTTACCAGATTTTGAGGATTCTTGTTGTCAAAGAGCTAGTTGTGTATGATTCCACTGAGTAGGGAGGTATAGATGCATTGCGAAGAGTCTTTGAGGATGATCATATTTGAGGCTATGAGATTCCATGGCGAGATATGGTTGATGCATACGCGATATTGCCATGTGTTCTTGTTGGATTTATTAGAGGATTTCTATGTCCCAACTGCAGGTCGAAGGCACTCTCAGTCAGTTGGGGTCATATTTTGGAGAGCATGATTATGCAAGGGACCAGATATGCATGGGGATCCTGCATGCTTGCACATTTGTAATCAAGTTTTGTACCTTAGAGCATTTAGTTTATCAACTGGAGTTGTATTGCTACAGATATGGGCGTGAGAGCATATAGTTGTCACTCGTCCCATTGCAGATAGATAGCGGCTAGTCGGTCGTCCATATGTTCATGGATACACAGGTCCAGTTTTCCAGCATAATTTGGGAAAAATAGAGTATTGGAGGAGGGTATTGGATGATCTCGATACAATTACATGGAGGCCATATCTTCACTGTCAGCAGTGGCCAGAGGATGACACTGAGATGCCCTATGTGTGCAGGGCTAGATACTTGATTGGGAGGACTCAGTTCGTGATTGAGAGATTCCTTCTTGGGAGAGTTTTTTATAGTACAAACGAGTACAGGGTGTGCCCTAGGGAGTGGCTCTTTATGCACGAAGACGGGTGGATACCCACTTTATCATATGATGCAGTGTATCAGGAGTACCAGGGACTCTAGTCAATGATATGGGAGTATCACACGAAGATTATAGAGGTTGCACTATCACAGGAGTATGCCCACTACTTCTTTATGCATCCCTTCCCACAAATATCCAGTCCATATGAGTAGGTACCTACATTGGATGACGATGATAGGATACCACCACATGCACCTAGGTGGAGGAGAGATGGAGATGATGAGGAGGAGCAAGGAGAGAGAAATGATGATGGATACGAGGATGGAGATGGTGGAGGTGGCGGAGATGATGATGCGGGAGATGGTGATGGAGGCGGTGGTGGTGGTGGTGATGGAGGTGGTAGGCCAGTATTATTTCTTAGAGTGCCTCAGAGGAGGAGATCACTGGTGGCTGCAGCACAACAGCATGTTCAGATTCATTTGCATTAACAGCAGCAATAGACACAAATAGTTGCATTACAGTCATAGGTACAAGCCTTACAGAGTCAGTTGGCTCAGATACAGGGTCAGATGTAGACATAGGCCCAAGCATAGGCACAAGCACATGCACAAGCATAGATTACCACACTCACAACAAAGAGAGATAGCCTGAGACAGCAGTGTGAGTAGGCAAAGGGACTGGCAGAGATACTGTAGAGAGTGGTTGAGGGTACTACCACAATATATATGCTTAGAGACGTTACACGTGTCACCAAAGAGGTAGAGTACTACAGGGGATGATATCATGAGGTAGTGCCTCCAGAGCGACAGGTTAGTTATGCTCAATCTACCAGTGTCCGCAATCATTCTAGGACTACCAGCAGAGGTGTTATAGGGCCACCACCTCATAGAGATCCAGGGGCAAGGCCCTCGGGTGGTGCAACAAAAGGTACAGGGCCGATGTTGTCTAGGGATAGCAACACATAGCCATTGTGATGATCCTTGATGTATTTGAGACATTTGATGATGTATACATTGATTATGCTGAGATATTGATTCATTTCCATTTTGATGTTGTATCTCTCCACTTTTCTAGACATCATTATATAATTGACATTATGATTTTGAGATTTATATGATATGCAGTGATGATTAGTGATCCCTATGTCATCTATATGATCCTATGATGGATGCACTTTATTTTTGTGTTATGTGTTATGTGATATTTTAATATGATGATGCTATGGTTAATGTATGGATGCAAAGATGATATGATAATGCATAGATTATGATTCTAAATGCTTTATGGATGATGTTTTTATGTTATTTGAGATGAATGTGATTATGCAAATGATATGTGATGCAATTTATTTTTGCATTTTCCTGATGCAAATATATGTGATGTAATGCATGAATGAATGTATGATGTAATAATGTTTTCTAATGTATGTATGATATGCAAATGATTATGCAACTACATGAGAAGGATATGTTTTTGTTAATGTCAAGTATACTCAATATTTTAATGATAGAGATAACATCACTTTAAAATCTTGCCAGCCTTGGAAAATCCATAAATACAGATGCAAAACTAATATGGATGCAATCTAACTTAACCATGCAAATCTAAATATGCAAAGCTGCCATTTTATCAGTTGATTTGTTGTGCTTTTATCATCATTGAGCCTTTTGAATTGTGGAAAGTGAGTACAAACATTGATGGTATAATTAGACCATGATGACCTAAGTACTACTTTCATGATTTTTGATATTGCAAGTTAACACAAGCATCTAGGTATAATTAAACCGAGATGACTTGAGCATTTCTCACATAAACAGACAAGAGTTAATCATTTTCCTATGGAAATTTGGAATGTCATCAATGATACTGTGTAGAGCATGTCCTACGACATTTGCACAGTAGTAATGATTAACTCATAGACAACAAACAAAGAAAAATCATTCTCCTTCCTTGCTCCTCTAGTTCAAGACATCATCAAGTTGCTCTGGAGAAATGATAACAAAAAATAAAGATATAACCGTTGAACATTCATGCTAACATGATAAAGCCATGATTCAGAAAGAACATCATCCATTTAGATTTGTTTTGATTTGATTGATTTAGCTGTTTGATATGGATGGTTGATGTGTAAAGTTTGATGATTGATGCTCAATGTTAAGTTGCACTATGATCGTTGTGTTTGTTGTGTTGTCTAACTTTTGTTTGTATATTGGTTTAAGCTCAAAGTTTATTGCCCCTAGTGAGTTCAAGATTTTTCCCCCATTCTAGGGTGAGACATGACCGCCTGTCAGGATATGTACATGAGGTTTTACGATGACAAGCAGAATGATGGCAAAAGTGAATGGCCGACACATGCTCAAATAGATGGAAAAGCTAATCTATCACAAATAGCACATGTTCCCAGGTTTTCACTACTTTTTATTATTGCACTTTTTTAGATTTTATGTTTTTTTTTATTTCACTTTTTTTGTATTTTTCCTTTTTTTGATTTTTTTTTTTGTATTTTACCTTTTTTCTCATTTTTGTATTTTTCTAATTTGTTTGATTTTTTTGTTGTCACCATGATGCCTATTTTTCAGCTTTTCATCAAGGTAACAATTTTTTTAAAGACTTTTTCTCATTTTTTGTATTTTTTCAGGACTTTTAACGTGCACTAGATGAACTAGGTATAGAACTTCTTAAGATGTAGACTATTGATAGGCTTGTCACACAAATCCCCTTCAGGTGTAGACAGTTGATAGGATCTAGATCCGTAGACTAATACGATGACAAAGGGACCTATCCAGTTTGGTTCAAATTTCCCCTTCTCTCGATCATGTTAATTTCGTGGATTCTCTTTCAAGACCAAGTCACCAACCTAAAATGCTCTTGGTTTTACTCGGTGATTATAACTCCTATACATCCTTTGTTGATAGGCTTTCAAATGATCCACAACTTGCTAATGACATTCATCCAACAGTTCTAACTCTTGTAGCCTAGACACTCGATAATCATCATCTGAAAGTATCCCCTTTAGTGACACACGGAGTGATGGTAGCTCAACCTCAATAGTTAAAATGGTCTCTAATCCATATACAAGAGTGTATGGTGTGGCTCATGTTGGGGTGCGAATACTGGTTTTGTAAGCCCACAAAGCAGGGTTTAGTTGAATATGTCAGTCACGTCCAGCATCATTGACAGTTTTCTTTAAGATTTTCAAAATGGTTTTTTTTACGCCTCTACCTGGTCATTTCCCTGAGGGTAGTACGGTGTAGAAAATCAATGCTGGATATGAAACCTTTCACAAAGTTCTTAGATGTCCTGATTCTTGAAATTTCTACCATTGTCAGTGACAATGGACTGAGGAATGTTGTACCGACAGATGATGTAATTTAGGATAAAAGAGGCAATTTTTTTTCCTATGATTGTGGTTAGGAGAACAGCTTCAATCTACTTTGTAAAATACTTTGGGGCTGTGATGATGAATTTGTGTCCATTTGACGAAGGTGGATGAATTTTACCTACAAGATCCAGCCCCCACTGACAGAAAGGCCATGTTGATGCAAATGGTTGCAGCTCCTGTGTTGGTGTGTGTATGAGGTTGCCATGAATTTCACATTTATGGCATTTCTTGACAAATTGAAAAGGCTCCTTCTCCATATTTGGCCAATAATACCCCAAATGTAGGAGTTTCTTTGTGAGAGTTAGTTCACTTGAATGAGTTCCACAAATACCTGCATGAACCTCACAAAAAGCAGTTTCAACTTTGTTACGTTCAAGACACCGAAGGAGAGTACCATCCAAACCTCGTCAATAAAGTACATCGGCTATCAAGGTATGTCGAGCTACTTGTCGAATAAAGTTATGTTTCTAGTTTTGGGATAAATTTGGTGGTAGGATGTCTTTTAGATAGGTGTAGATCTTCCCATAGATAGAAGAGTCATCCTTGACTAGATGGTATATGACTTGGGATTCGAGGTTATCATAAGTAGGGTTAAATAGTTATTCCACGATGAACTCATAACAACTTCGTTTTTCAAGTATATGTAGGAGAGCAGTAATGGTCACCATAGCATCAACAGCTTTGTTGTCCCCTCTTAGAATTTGTTCAAATTTGATATCCAAAAAGTACTTCTTGAAGTCATCAACCACTCTTTTATATGGCATCAATTTATCGTATTTTGTCTGATAATCGTCATTCACCTTATTGATGACTAATTGAGAATCTCCATAGACCTATAACTTTGTGATTTTCCACTCTACGACTGTCTTGATACCAATGATCAATGCTTCATACTCAACTGTGTTGTTAGTACAAGGAAACATTAACCTATAAGACTTTAGAATGGTGTGTCCTTAAGGCGTGACAAATAGGATTCCTGCACCTGATCCATGTTGCATGGAAGATCCATCAAAATATAATATCCACTGTTGTGTTGACACTGTAAGGACATCTACATCTAGAAACTCAATGTTCATGGGATGATCATCTTGTAATGGTGCTTTAACTAGCTGGTCTGCTATCGATTGGCCCTTGATTGCTTTCCTGTCCACATACTAAATGTCAAACTCGCTCAATATTGTCACCCACTTGGCTAGTCTTCCTATCAAGGTAGCTTTGTTGAGTAGATACTTCAATGGGTCAATTTTTGCTATGAGTTTGGTGGTATGGGTTAACATGTAGTGTCTTAGTTTTTTAGTAGCAAATACTATCGCTAGAAAAAAAAAATCAATAAATGTGTAGTTGATTTCATAGCCATTCAAGGTTCTATTGATGTAATAAATAGCCCTTTCTTTTCCCACGGAGTCTTCATGTGCTAGAAGAGCACCCAAAGATACCTTTGTTGTTGCTATGTAGAGTAATAATGTTTTTCCTTCAGTTGGCGGTACCAATATGGGTGATGACATCAGATACTGTTTCAGTTGATTAAAAGCTACTTCACATTTTTCATCCCATTTGAAAGAAATGTTCTTGTGTAGCAAGTGATTAAAAGGGTGAGTTTTATCTGCCAGTTGTGCGATGAACCTTCTGATAGATTGGAATTGTCCCTATAAAGATCTGAGTTGGTTGATATTCTTAGTAGGAGGCATCTCCATGATGGCTTTGACTTTCGTAGGATCCACCTCAATGCCTTTAGCTGATACTATATATCCTAAAAGTTTAGTTGATGTCACGCCAAATACACATTTCTTGGGATTTAACTGCACATTGAATTTCTACAGCCTTGTAAAGATTTTATCTAGGATTCCAGATGTCCTTCTCTAGTGAATGATTTGGCTAACAAGTCATCCACATAGTCCTCCATAAAGGTGTGCATCATGTCATGAAAGATAGTGGTCATCGCATGTTGATAAGTAGCCCCAGCATTCTTCAACCCAAAAGGCATGATGTTCCAACAAAATCTACCCCATGGGCATGTGAAATCAGTTTTCTCTTGATCTTCTGGTGCTATTTTTATCTGATTATAACCTGAAAATTCATTCATAAGTGATAGCATTGCATGACCTGCCATTAAATCCATGATAATGTCAATGTTAGGCAAAGGAAAGTCATCTTTCAGACAAGCCCTATTAAGATCTCTAAAATTCGTACATATCCTAATGTTGTTATCTGGTTTTGAAACTGGTACAATGTTTGAGATCCATTCAGCATAATCAATTGGACAGATAAATCATGTGTCCAATAGTTTCTCCAATTCAACTTTCATCAATAGGGCGATGTGTAGATGCATTTTTCTCAACTTTTGCTTCACTGGCTTCACTCCAGGTGGTAGGTATAAAAGGTGCATGATAAGATCTAGATCTATACCTGGCATGTCAGCATAGGACCAAGCAAAGTTGACTTGTCTCTCTTCAAAGCATTTAGTGAAGGTTGGTTTTTCTTCCTCGATCATGGATGTTGCTAGATGTAAATTCTTCACTATTCCAGCTATACCAATATTGATAGACTATGTAGGCTCAATTAGTACTGAAGATCTTTCATGATAGTGCTTGGGAAGAGGGTCAAATCTCCCATCTTTCGGTGCCTCAGAGAGGTTTTCACTGTTAGATGCACTCTTTATTTTTACTTTTTCTTGATCTAATACTACCATTAAATGGTTTTCACCATTAGATCGATTTTTTATATTCATTTTGCAACTGAGAGATTTGGCACTCCCATTGTCTGAAGCTTCGTTATGAGATTTTCGTATGGAACATGTTTTGGGAGTATCACAGCAAAGGAAGTTCACAATGGCATCATCGTTTGGAAAGATAGGGATATCAAGCAGCTCGGTTTGGTCCCAATCAATTAGTTCAGGGTGTACCAATGGAAAAGAATCGTTGGATTGGTTAAGTTCAAAAGGGGTGAGTGTCATGATGGCAATGTCATCAAAGTGTTCAATAGAAATATCGAGGTCTATGATGTTACTCTCTTCTGAAGGATCTATCTCACTCAAAGTTTGATCGTCTTCGCTAGTCATCGATATGTTGTGATCCAAATTCAAGTGGTCTAGACCCTGAACTTTGTCCCTCCATACTTGTTGGTGCATACCTTTGTATCACATCAATTTCTTTTTCATGACAAGATTCTTTAGAGAGCGAGTCCCATTCATACTCATTGGAATTCATTTCAGAACTATCTCGCAATTGGAGGATTCGTTCAACAATCCGCTACCTAGTTTCTTCTTTTGACTCTTCTCTATATCCCAGCCCTTTTTTTTCCTTTGCATTAGTTATGGTAGGTTGTATTGGTTCTATGATACCTTCTTTTCTTTTTTCGACATGACCGTTTCCCTCATATCCCATCTTTTCTAAAATAAAAAATCCTTTTTCCATATGGCTTTGTTAGTACATTTGAAGTTGATGCTTGTGATGCTTCTTCGTCTTTGTACAACCAGTTTAAAACATCCTTGTCTTCAAATTCATCCACTAAACTCTGCTTTTACAAACTTACCATCAAAGAGCGTGGTTGGTTGTGAGGATTGTTGTCTTGATGTGGATGGCTGCCCATAGGATTTAGGAGAAGGTAGAAACTATGAAAGACAATGATTTCTCAATAGAATATTCCCCCATGCCTTTGTCTTTCAATTGGATCTTTTCAAACTGTTTTGATAAGGAATTTAGTTTTCTTTCATTGTTTGAGAATGTGGAATCACTAATACCTTTGTCTTTTGACTGAACCTTTTCCTCAAGCTAATTTGACAAAGAACTGATTTGAATGTCCTTGTTTGATGAACCAGGAGTGATGGCTTCCCTGTTATGTGGTGATAAAGTATCTTGGACTAATTTGAGCGTGTTGCAGTATTGAGGATTCTTGTAATTAGCTGAAATGGTAATCTCTTGTCCATTGAAAGGAAACTTCAAGCACTGGTGATATGTTGATGGCACTGCTTGCATCTCATGAATCTAAGGACATCCCAAGAGTATATTATATGTCAACTCCTTGTCTAACACTTGGCAGATTATATCTTTTACAACCGGTCCCACTTGAATTGGTAATACTATCAATCCTTGGGAGGATCTCTCTTCATCATCATAAGCTTTTATAGTGATTTTTCTTCTAGCATCAAATGCATTTTTTGAATATCCAAGTGCACAGATAAGTTTTAAAGTATAGATATTTAGGCCAGCTCCACCATCTATTAGAACGTGTTTGACCCAGTGTTTGTGAATTAAAACCTCAATGTGGAGGGCAGCATTGTGTGGATGAGTGAGTGATACATCATCGTTTTCATAAAATAATCAACAACAAGGTGCGGTCAAGTGTCCCACCATAGCTTGGAATTGACAAATTTCCATATTATTTGGTACTATGGTGGCTACTAGAGCTTGCTCTAGAATTTCTTTGTGAGCTGGTGAAATTTTGAGGAGTTCCAATATTGATATTTAGCTGGGATTTTCTGCAATTGATCAACTATGTCGTATTGAGTTGCAGGGGCAACCAGTGTCTTAGATGTAGCTCCTTTCAATATTACTTTGGCCTGCCCTCTTGTGGTTGCATTGACTAGTTGACAATCGTGTTTTTCTCTAATTTTAATGGCATTAATCTAATTATCAGTTGTAGTGACATTTGTGATCAAATTTATTGGTGTGATGTCATTAATTTGATTTGATTTGGTGTTGATGTGGGTGCCATTGAGTTGATTTTTTTGTTGCAGCAATGTCATCAATTTGATTATCCTCCATAAAAATGTCTTGTTCATGCTCAATTGTGATGTCATTAATTGGATTATCAACTGCAATAAAGTCTTGCTTGTCATGGGTTTGATCATCAACTACCTCAATATGAAGAATGGTAAAATCATAAACATAGTTCACGTTTTTTCCTTTGGTGTTTGATGAAGAGGATTCCTCATTTTCGTAGTTTGATAAAGGATTTCTAAATGCTCCATGATTAGCATTTGTTTGGGGTCCTTCTACAAATATTTCCTTTCTATCAATCAAATCTTGTACCAAATGTTTCAATTGCATGCAGTCATTTGTTTTATGACCCTTGTTTCTATGAAAATCACAATAATGTGCATCATTCCACCACGAAGGTTTAACTCTTGGTTCCCAATATTGTGCCTTTGGTAATGTTATAACCTTGGCTGCAAGAAGTTCTTTTAATGTTGATTCGAGTGACTGTCCCAAAGGTGTAAATATTCTTCGATTTGATGATGTTCAATATGGTGGTGGTTTAGATTCAGTATTGTTCGGATTGCTATTTTGATTGGTGTTTTGGTTGTTGTTCTAATTGTTGTTTGTACTATTTTTAGAGGCAGAAGTTGTCAAGTTAAAGCCTGGTTTTGCAATTTGTGTTTTAGTTGCACCATCATTGTTACCAGCATTTTTATTTCTTTTCCAAAATTTTGGTTTGTCACTATTGTTATAATGATTGGAGGAGTTTGTTGAGTTGTTTCCTTCATTGTAAATTTTCAAGACTCCTCTCTTGACCAAGGCTTCTTCAATTTTGATTCCATTTTTCAATCATCTTCTCAAAGGTAAGTGGACATTGCAATTCAAGTCTATAGCTCATCTCATCATTTAGATTGTCAATAAATATTTCCATCTTTTCCTTTTTAGGTATGGGACAAGAATATCTTGCAAACAATCTTCTCCATCTTTGTAAAAAAAATGAGAAATGATTCACCCTTTTTTTTGTTTTGTATTGCAAAGATCTTTCATGGTTATCTCATGTTGGATGTTGTAGGAGTATTGGGTGATGAATTTATTAACTAGCTCTTTGAAGGTCTTAATACCTGGTGAAATTTTGGAGAACCATTCCATGCATTTTCCACCTAAGCTTCGTGGAAACAATCTCATCAAATAAGTCTCTTCGTGTGCAAATTCCAAGCTCATGGTTCAAAATTCCCTTACATGATCTATAGGATCAGTTTTACCATTGTATTTACCATACTTCGGAAATTCACAATGCTTGGGAAAAGGAATCATGTTGATAGTTTGATCAAAAGGATATGGGAAAATATCTTGCAGTAGATATCTTTTTGTGGTTCCTCTTTGCATGTCTTGAATCTGTTGTTAGATATTTTTCATTTGATGAGTTAATGCAGCCATGGGATCTGTGTTTGGTGGATTAGTTTCAGTTCTTTTAGGAGCTCCTTTCAATTGATTAACATCAAATTCATGTGGAAGTTTGATACCTTGATTAGCCAGCATTAAAAATTATTTCTCTCCATCTTTTTCAAAGATCTTTTCCATGAATTTGTGGAATTTGGGATCTTGTTGAGATGTTTGGATGTCCTCCTCAGTAATTTCATCATTTTTAGGTTTGTGGAATCTATGGAATGGATTTTATTCACCTTCAGCCATGGTGTTTTGAGTCTCTGCTTCTTTTTCTTTGAGTTTATGCCTTTGTGATCTTGTTAAAATGGGCATACAAGTGTTATAGTTTTCACTAAACTTTGATCTTTGTTTGGAGGAGTACCAAGGATAATAACTAAGTCAAATAGAATGAAAAATTCTATTGATGAGACTAAGTTAAATATGATTATACAATGTTGTTCCGTGATGAAGGATGACAGATCCTAATGATGAAACTTAGCTTAATAATCAGAGGTGTGACGAATGTTTAGGTACCTTAAGATGGTAAATCTTAGTTTAGTTAAGAGAATTTCACTTGCAAAGTCTAGTTTCTTCAAGTTTAAAGCATTATTGTGATTAAGGAATGATTCTATTTTGGAAAAGATCCTGAATTTTGGTTTTAATTGTCTGACAAATGGTGAATTCAGCTTTTTGGTTTGTTATTAACTGGATGCGCTAAAACAGGGTACATATGCACTAAAAGATGGAATGGATGCGCTAATAAACAGTTGGGATGCACTAGAGTATCCCCTAGATGCTCTAGTAAATGGACTCAATGTGCTGAATAATAGACCCAATGCACTAGAGAAGGCACTAAATGTGCTAAAAGATGTACTCAATGTGCTGAAAAATGACTCAGATGTGCTAGAAAATGGACTAGATGCACTAAAACAAGCTAGTGATGCGCTAGACTGCCTCTAAATGTGATTCAACTTGGTACTCTATTGGATTATCAGGTAAATGCGCTAAATAGTTTTGCAAATGCACTGGAAAATGGAACAGATGCACCAAAAAAGGACCTAGATGCGCTAGGAAATGTTGTGTATGCGCCAGAAAATGACCTAGATGTGCTAGGAAATGTTGGTTATGTGCCAGAAAATGCCCTAGATGTGCCAGAATATGAGCTAAATATGTTGAAACAGGGAATGTATGCGCTAAACTAGAAGTGTTCAATATTTTTGATAGTCTATCTAGTTATTTTGATTTTAAATCAATGAATTTGAATGTTTCTAGGTTATAATCTTCTAAACAATGAATTTTGCTTGGTTTCCTTGTTTGTGAATTATGTGAATTAAGTGTTCTTAAATGGATGATTTCTTGAAAAATGACCTCAAACACAACAGCAAGTTGTAAAACAGTTGTGTCACGCCTACAATCTAAACATTAAGTGTATGTTCAACAATTTGGTTTGATTCCTTTGATTTCCACAAGTATAACACAGAAGCAAACAAATCAAACACTTTTCTAATGTCAAGGGTCATTCATAATACCACAACCCACATCTTAGAACTATGTCAGCTCACACAGCGGTGTCACCACCTAGGGGGCGCCCATTTTTTTTCCTTTCCACTTTTGGCCAGTAATCCCTAATAGTTATATGGTGAGTATCTTGGGGGAAGATTCTTCCCTCCCCTTGCACTGTGATATTACGAATGTTCGAAGACTGACTCAGTTGGCTTCTATACTTAAGGTTCGGAGTAAGCATTTCCATTCGGTGCGGCAATAGATAAACTCCCTCAGGAGACCTCCCAACCTTTAGAACAAAGGCTTTGGGGATGGTTATCTTGCACACTACAGTTGAATTGTGGGTTTCCTTGAATTCACTTTTTATTATAGTGGGTAAAAAAACTTGGCTTTAGTTGTTCCCACTTAGGTCATTCCCATAGGGTGAGTACTTTTTCCCACTACGGTAGGCCTTCTAAAGGTGTTAATATAAAGCAAGAAATAGTGAGTTTGGCATTCTAGTCACCCAGTGAAGGGGAGAGCATAGGCCTATCACTTTACAAGCACAGTAGACAAGGGGTTCATTAACCTTCTAATTAAACTAGGTGCTTAATCTAATCAAAAGAAAGCAATAAAACAACTCCAGCCCCTGCAAACACCATCAGTAGTTTGATATAATTGTCTTTGACTAGCTTATTAAGCACCTGCAACACAGAAAATATTGATTAGTTCTCAGAATTTTGAATTTTTGTAAATTAAACTAGATGCACTAAAACATTAACCATATGTGCCAAAAGATTACACAGATGCGCTAGAAAAACTACTGAATGTGCTAAAATAACAACCAAATGCACTAAAAGAACAACTAAATGTGCTAAAAGAACCCCTAAATGTGTTGTAAAATAGACTAGATGTGTTGAAGGATGCTCTGGATGCACCATAACAGGGACTAGATGTTCTAAAAGATGTCTCATGTGCGCTAAAAGAAACCACGGATGTGCTACATAGAAATTCACACCCAGATCTGTAAAACAAAACTTTCCAGAAAATGTCAATAAAAACGGGGCTAAGCCCCACAATGGGCGCCAAAATGTATTGTGAAGTATTGAAATGTGTAAATGCAAAAGCAATAGATACAACACAATCAATGAGACATTATATTAGAGAATTCTAATAACAAATCTAATCTAATTGAAACAGATAAACTCTCTAAAGTCGTCCCATTGTTCTCTATCTTTAGGGATTCATTAAATCATAATAGCTCTCAAATTTGTGTATGCACTATGACTGTTAAAATGACAACCTAAAGAATGAGATGTTGGAAATGTAGTAAATCTATTCCTACATGATGATTGATAAACTATATGATATGTTGTAAATGTTAATGATGATGTGATAAGGATATGATGCTAAAGACTATGATGCAAATGTCGTATGAAAACTGCTATGATAACTAAGATGCAACTAATATTAAAGGCATGATTATGCTAAACTAAATGCTTCTAATTGATAATTGCTAAATGCTCAAATGCTCTCAAATGCTCAAATGAAATTTCTGCAAAGTAAGATTGCTCAAAGTTGGGATCCATTTGTTGTAGAATGAGGCTGCATTTATAGGATTTCCAAGGCATATTTCGATGTGGCAGCAACCAATGGTCAAGATTTTAGTTGGAGAGATGAACGGTGGAGAATGAAGAAGTTAGAGGGAATAAAGGAGAGTGTTCCCTTTAATAGAACACTTTTCCAAGTGTGAGAGAGAATAAATGGAGGAAGAGAGTCAAGTGTCTCAAATTTGTTTCAGAATTTGTTGAGGAAAAAGCCCATTTAAATATTAAGGATATTTAAATTCATAAGACATGTGACATGATGAGGTGGCAAGAAGAAAGAGTTATAGACATGTGACTAAATTTAAATTTGGAATTATTCAAACTTAGTAAGAAAATATTAATTAAATAAAACAAACTATTTGAATTTGTTTATTTAATTAAGATTAGAGGAATATGATTTAAGATAAGAAGAATTAAAAAATGTGAACTATATAAATAAATTTAGAATTTATTTATAAGTAGACGAAATAAGAGGTTTATTAATTAAATACCTTGTATTTAATTAATTAATTATCCTGGCCAATTTTAGGTGTATACACTAACCATTAGGCCTGGCACCCCTCTAGGATTCAAGTTTATTGTAGATTTGGTAACCAACACACCCCATGCATCAGGGTTATTCAGTTGTCTAACCAAGAGCTCTAGATCAACATCATTTCAATGTGATCAACTCCATTTATTTATGTCTTAACCATCCTTCTTCGTGCCTATTGTTTCCAGAAACTAAAAACACTGCAAGTTTTTCACTCACCAAAGGATTAACAATCAACCCATTCCTTCAACTTAGATTCCCTCAAGCTTCCAAGGCTAAAGAATCACCAGAAGAAATATTCGGAACTCCAAACACCACATGCACCACAATGTGAGCACATGCAAGTGACATACAAGCCCGTGCAAGTACATGCAGCTTACATACATACACATGCATGCACATGCAAATTTGGAACTAAGCTCTAATACCAAATGAAGGGAAATGGAGATCCTAGAAAGCCATCTGAGAACTAGTATATGCCTCCAGTATTGTTTATTTTTGTGATACAAGCACATATAACTGTGTCTTAAAGTGAAAATGAACATAGTTTAATTTCCATTGCATCAACCCTTAGAGGAAAGAAATGTAGTTTTCAAATCATTAAACATTTTAGTAGCATAACAACATGTAAATTAACATTTAAAGAACAAAAGAATAGAAGAAGAAACAAAACACAAATATATGTGGGGAAAACCCTTTCGAATAAAATCCCCCACATTCTAACAAAACAAATTAATTATATTATTAGCAACAAAACTAGTTACAATACAATTATAGAGTTTATGCTCATGTAGGCTTTAACCAATGTATCTATTTGTAACAACAATGTTACAATACACTTGCAGGATCACAACCTGAACTTGGAGATTACATCTTTCTCTTCTGGAGAAAATCTAGTAGCATAATTCCTACAATACAAACAACTCTCTTAAATTATCTAGTAAAACATATGTATTTATAGAGTATACAATGCTCAAGATATAAATTTCCTTTTGACTCATGCCCATGCATGAACATGCAACAAGAAAGGTACTACATGCAAAAGCATGCAATATGCAGATGCAAAAAAACACCTGTCAAAATCCTAGGCACCCGCATTCCAAGTTTGACTCAACTACAAATAGAAACTGCATCCATGCCCAACTCCTCTTGTAAATAGAAACTTCCAAACTTGACTTTTCAAAGTGGGTGCCAACATACACAAAAGTAGGTACATGTCATAGTTAACTCAACAATGCCTTGACACATGTTACCACTGTATAACTTCAAGAAGTTTTTGCAAACTCCTCTCTCCAAATGAGTGCCTAAATGACAAATGTTACTATGGTGCACCTCCATGAAGTATGTACAAGTAACAATGCTTCAAATAAGCACCTAGGTGACAAGTGGCACTCCGTTGAGCTCCACACCTTGCATGTAGGATATAACACTCCCTAATGAGTCCTACAATGTGCTATAGCAACTATTATAGTTGGTTAATGCTAGGAATCAAAGGTTGAGACACCTTAATCCCAACATGAAATAGGTTTGATCCAATAGGAAAGGTTGGATCAATGATAGGCTCATTTTTCAAGCATGATCCTAAGATTAAAGACTACTAGGATAACTACCTCAATGAGAACAAGGTAAGAATTAGAAACTACTACTAGATGAAAACCCCACAACTAGAATATTTCAAAATCGATAGAGTCCCCAAGGGTCTTAATAATTATGGAAAGGTCTAGGAACCTTCCTACAACTAAAATAAAATATTTAAATAGCTAATGAACATGATTGATTGCTCCACCAAAAATGATTCCTTTGTTAAAATAATGACACAAATGGTAATCAAGAGAACCAAGAAATGGATAAATAATCCATTCCCCATGGATGATGCTCACCCAAGGTCACCACGAAGTTGAAATGTATAACAGTTGAATAGGGAGAGCCTTTTGGGGCTACCAAAACAAAAGAAACAACATAAGATTCTATTTTTGGATAGGTAAAGGGGACAAGAGCCTAAAGAAGAGAAAGAAAAATGTTTCCACATTAGAAAATTTTAGATGGAGAAGAAGCTAGATATGAAGAGAACCTACAAATAAGGAGAAGGGTATGGAGATAATAATCCAAAGAAGAATTCATTGTCATACCTTCCCCTCTTCCTTCTCTTCATGCACTTATTCCTTCACTTTCTCTCTCTCCACATATACCCATTCCCCCACCCCATTAGGCTAACATAAAAAAAAAATGTAGGGGAAGATGAGTAGAAAATTGGGTCAAAACAAGTACCCATTCAAGAGAATATTCAAACACTTATCATGACACAAGAAGAAGGTGTGATCTATGATGTTGTTTCTTCTTTTAGGTGGGATTCTTACTCATACACTCCTACTTAGCCTAAGACCCTTTACCTCCTTCTTCTCTAGATATACTTTTATAAGGATCCATACTCCATCTCCCAATCATTCTCACTTTGTTCCACCTTCACCCCCAATTGATCCTAGATCACCCACAAGAGATACAATAATAGGAAGTTTAGGATTTCCATTTTGGCTAGGCTTCACCACTAATAAGAGACACATGACACATAAACCTATTATAGAGGATTTATTGAAGACCATAAAATGTTCAAGGACAAACTAATTGCAAAAAGGAAATAAATTATCTACTATCACGGTGGATACTCAAGGAGGAAGATTATAGAGATAACTACCCTAGTGGATGAGAAAGAAGAACATATTTAACTTGGGTACTATAATGTAAAATGAGTGAATTTAGGCCATCAAACATGAGAGAAATGGTCACAAAATGGTAGTCTCCACCATCTTGGTTAGGATGACAAAGGATGAGAAGAATAGTAAGCAATATTTCAAGGACCAAGTTGGTGATTTATTGATTTACATTGAGTACATTGTGGTTCCTATAGATTCAAATACATTAGCTCTAACTATATTGCTAGAAATTGACAAGGAGAACCAATGAAAGGATGCATAAGGATTTTTTAGTTAAACTATCATGGATAGATACCTTAGAGTCCAAAGATAGAAGCATCATCATGGCTTCCATTAAGTATTACCACAAGATAAGTGATGAAGCCAATTCCATGACATAATTGACAAAGATCTCATCATCATTGAGGATCACTTGCCAATGCTTTAGAAAATGTCCAAGTTACCAATCATATATCTTTTGAAGGTGCGCCTGCCACCATGTGTCGTACTTGAGTGTAGTTCTTGCATCTACTAACTATGCTGGTGCACTCCACTACACTAGTTGTAGTCCTACAAACTCTTGAATAGCCGCCTAAGGGCTAATCATTGGCCCCCATTGAGATATCTCTTGAGTTGACCCTGAAAAATTAGTTATGCTGACAAGCACACCCTGCCTCTCACCAAACTGACAGAGAACCCTCTTAATAGTTGTCACTCAATAATATGTTGACTATGAAACATGCGCCCAATCAGGTATTGAGTTTGTCAACAGTAAGGAAGATGCTTTGCATCGTCCTCCCAGGCCATGCACTACTAATATAGCCTCCGGGTAAATCCATCTAGCAAATCAATGGCATGTCTCCAGTAACCTACATCTCCTACGTGTGTTTGTGTAAGTGCCCCTCCATAGATATACACATATGACAATCTAGGTGGAAGATCTCTATTTGTCACTGGTCAGAACACAGCAATGTGCTCCCATGCCCAAACCATCAAAAGTGTCATGCCACAACCAATCGAACATGCACCCCTATAGGCAACATCATGAAGTTGGAAGTATAGCATTGCTAGCATACATGGACCCCATGTGTAGATAGTGCCTCCCTCCATCATATCGGCCAGCATTCGGCTCATCCAATTGGAAACCCATGTCTGTGTCTATCAAGCACAACTACCCCTACTATCACACTGCATACTACAACTATCAATCACTAATATCTATCTACCAGTGTATCCCAACAAATATTGTACTCCTCAATGCCTAGGTGCTCAGTCCCAAAGCACCTCTACATAGAGGCTAGTCCAGATTCAAGGTCATAAACTACCATCTCATCGTGAATAAGAAGCCTCAAAATACGCCATACATCCTCTAAAGTCATTGTAGCCTCCCTGATTGACAAGTGGAAGGAGCTAGTCTCAAAGTGTCATCTCTCTGCCAGTGTAGTCAATAGCCCCCGATTAGCCCACACCTCGGGCATGAACATCACAAAGTATAGCCCCAATGCATGCAAGGCACTCATCTCCATGTCATCGAGATGGTTGTGCAGTGTAAAGGAAGAGGGTTGGCTCTCACGTATATATAGGTAGAAGTCTCACCTGCACTCAAACAACACATTACATCAATCAGGACACCTAAACAAACCTATTTGACCTTCTACACATTCTTTTTTTTTCCAAAAAGCGAGTCAAATTTGCTCACACTCAAATGTGTCGCACCTTTTCACAAATGTGGCTTGCATCAACACATGTGACTCACATTGCAATTGCAAGCAATCTAAACACATGCGGTGCACTGTCCAATAGTTGCATCACATAACTACAATTGTGTTTCAAAACCCTACACATGCGGTCCACAATTACAATTGCGGATCTATTTATAGTTGCAAGCCTTCAACAATTGCCGCTCCAGAAGACACATGTGGCACACCGCACAAATGCATCGCACAACCTTACAATTGTGGTGAACGTGACTACTATTGCAATGCAAAAACTACATCACATCTGTTTGGTCATTTTTTACCCCTAAAATGTATTGAAAAAGGACAAATTTTCAAAGCACGGAAGAGCTACGTACTGCATTGCCCAATCCCTCAGACCGCCTATAGGTTTGTATGCAGTATCCTGAATGGGATCTTACTAGAATCAATTCCATAACTTTGCTGCTCTGCTCAAGAATCACTCTCTAGACCACTCAAATTTTTAAAACCAAAATGCACAAATGAGGATTTTCACCCCCCTTGAACCTATTTATAAACATTTTTGGCCTAAGAGGGGCCCCCCCTCATAACTGAACAAATCAACTTTCACTTTCAAACACAAATGTGGAGTCCCAGATCAACCTATAACCTTTTTTTTTTCACCAACACATTCACACACATCAAATTGACCTATTGATAAACTTGCCAAAAAAAATCAATTTTTTCAAAAACTTGTCAATTTTCCCAAGGGGGGACTATGCTATCCTACCTTTACTAAGGCATACTAGGGCACATCCTGGACTGAATTTTTTTATTTTCTTTGATACAATGCTCAAAATCACATTGTATCAAAGAGGGGCAAAATGTAGACATTGAAAAATGTCTTGAACCTGCAAACAACATTTTTACACTAACTTGTGTCAATTCCACATGATTAAATAATTATTTATTTAATTATTCATTACTTCCATAGTCTTCTATTAATTAAATAATTTGATATTATTTAATTAATTCACTTTATCTTTATTCTCCTTTGATTAATTAAAATTTTATTTATTTAATTATTTGACTAATTACTTTATTCTTCTAGTTTAATTAAATAAATTATTATTATTTATTTAATTATCCATCTCCTTTTCATCTATAATTAAATAATTTTTTTAATTATTTAATTATTCATTATATTTTTCCTCTATAATTGAATAATTACTTTAATTATTTAATTAGGCATGCACCATCTCCTAAACTAAGTAATTATTTCAATTATTTAATTTATCTAAATATATCCATTCTCTAAATAAATGAAATTACTTATTTTATTTATTTAGCTCATCTTGCACACGCAATAATAATTAATTATTTTAATTAATTATTAAACCTCTCATGCAAAACCTAACTCATCTTCTATCTAACACTTTCTTCTAGTTCTCCTTGAATGCAATCAATTATCTCCATAATTAGCTGAGTTATCTCCATATTTAGCTCACTTCACTCATGCTCTGAGTTAACTAATTTATATCTTCATCTCAACAATCCTCAGTCGTTGATCTTATCATTGCACCTCTTAATCTTCACAGTTCATCAAATTTGAATTTCTATAAAAGAAAGCTATCAACCTTATTACAATCCAACCACATTCTTTGAGATTTGTTGTCTTACATCTACACTGAGCTTATTGCAGATTGTGTGCATTCCATATCTGAGAGCAAACAAGCAAAATTGAGAAGTGCAATGGAGGAGAATAAACATTTGGCATACGAGCTAGGGTATTATTGCTTTATTATTTGGTCTCTTTTGTCATCTTGTGCTTCATTGTTAGATTAGGGTCTCTATGGCTTGAATTAGATAGTTTTGTGGTTGTTATCGATGATTCATGCCTTCCTCCTAATTTTCCCTATCAACATATTGAAATCAAACTTGTAAACTAAAATGAACCTAAACTCAACTTGCCACCCTACCTTAGGTTGGACCAATGGTTTGCAACAACAATAACTACTAATCAAAGAATTTATATAATGATCAAAGAAATGAAGCACCAATGAAATCATATTCCTTAGTGTGGCTAACACAGATCCTTTGGGTACACTAGAAGAATTGGTTCACCAAGAACCAAATCCAACACTAATTTCCCAACTTGGTATCAAAATTCAAAGTAATGGAGCTCATTGTATCTCAATTGGGGGAATGATCAAGGGAGTGATGTGAGTCATCTAGATGACATTCTAATCACGATTTTTTTAAATCACTTTTTTGGTGTTTTTCTTTAAAAATTATAAATTTTAGGCATTGCTCACTTCCTTGAAAGATGAGAGCTTCCTATAGGGGTATCAAAACTAGTTTATGATCAATCATTCCAACAAACCTAAAGTTTGAATTCCAAGGTACAATGGAGTTATGTCCTTGTCAAGTGGCACCACTAAATAGCCTAACTCCACTAATGAACTTTAGTTTCCAAACCATTTCATTAACTCAATAATATGTTTGTACTTCTAAAGACATGGTTCACTCTCATGAGGGATGACTCTAATTCTCAAGGAGAAACCTTGATTTACTATTTCTTCTAACTTCTTAGTTTTGGCATAATAAAGTTATAAAATAGTTAGATTTTAAATAAAAAATTAAAGAGTGCAAAACATATATCTCTATGATAGAGATTGACCTATATTTTTATATTGATAAAAATGGGTTTTCAAAGGGCCTAAACCCTTGTACAAAGAAGCAGTCAATTAGCAAGAAAAACAAGTGTTTGTGAAATATGGAAAAACCAAACAACCCATCAAAATCAATCATGATGAAACACAACTACAACAAAGTTGTGTAGCACAACAACAACCACAAAGTAGGGGACAACATGGTTCCCTAGGAACCAACCTAGATAATACCAAACCCAACCCTATTAAATCTCTTGTCCTTCACTCGAGTATGAGATTGAGCTCTATTACTACTCTATTTTGCAATAAAAAAATCCTATAGTTCATTAATTTTAGCTCTTTTTAATTTTCATTTCAAGGATTCAATTTCCATCTTTAACATAGTTAAGTCCATAACTAGTGTGGTGTCCCTTAAATTGTAACCATAATTTAGATCAACAAGGTTGGTTGTAACTTAAAAAATCAACTAAATGGAAGACTTAAAAGGAGAAAACTTTAAATTGGATGTTGTTGTAGTGGTAGGGGCAGGAGAATAGCCTATAGATCAATTAGTAAGCATAGAAATTGGGTCAATACAATATGTGGGTACAAAGCTTATCAAGGAGAAAGGCGTTGAAAGGCAACCAAATAATGTTGACTTGAGCAAAGTCATCCTATACACTCCAAATAAGCTAGAACGGGAACAAGCATCACCTAATCAATGAGGGTTGTAGAATTAGAATGAAGTGAACAAAGCCTATACAGTAGCAACAAAAGGTTTGCCCTCAAGAACAGATTGTCAATAGAAGGCTGCAACTAATAATAAGAGTCATATGAGAAGTGTGGAGTTGATCAAAGTAGGTAGGGAAATGCCCATTTCAGAGCTAGAAGTGGAAGAAGATAAGGAACATTGCATGGAGATGGTGCTTATTTGTAAATTTAGCAACCTTTAGCCTAGCCTTATGGAACTAAACAAATTATTAAAGTCTACCTAGTCACCTTTCCTATGTCCCTTTTGTCATTTATCCTTACATGGTTTTTTCATAGTTAATTTTTATTTCATAGAAGATAAGGGTGATCTTTTGGAAAAAAGGTCTTGGACCTAGGCAATGGCATCCCTATTTTTAAATCCCTATATTCAATCTAGTAGAGGAAATTTTTGCATGGCCCCACTTGGTTTAAACTAACAAACTTGCCTCTTCACTTCTAGTAATCTTCCACTTTGAATAACACTAGCAACTCTTTGGGGAAATGCCTATCTCCCATGAAATTCAAAGGCATGCTTTAACCTCTATTTCTTGTATATTAGTAGAGGTATTTTTCACTTGGTATTCCCACTAACATTGGATAAAAGTTAGGAAATAGGTGTGGAAACAATCATTGGATTGTAAGAATGTAGCATTGCATTGCTAGAAGTGTTTTAATATTAGAGATCTAGCAAAAGAATGTAAGAAAATAAAATAAAAATGTTGTAAGGGTTTTTTGGTGGAAGAATGCAAAATTATGTCATCATTTAGTAGGAAGCTCTCTACCTAAGTCAAATATCCCTTATGAGTAACATGTAAAGAAAAGTGTTAGGGGACAAATTATTATGGAAAGATGATAAGGCGTGATGGTCATAATAAGGATCAAGTTGTGCAATTTGCAGTGAGCATAAATGACGGTATACCATTGGGGATGCAAGAAACAAAGGGTAAAATTAAAACTTGGTGCTTAGCTCTTGACAAGATAGACCTCCTTAAATTGTTAGCAAATTCCTCAACCAATTAGATAGAGTGATCGAAGCAATTATAGTTGGCAAAAGTTGATCCCCTCTCCTGAAAGGACTTCCCTTTGGGATGCCAAGGGGAGGGGGTGATAGTAATGAAGGCATATAGCATCATATGGAGACCCCAAAAAATACAAGATAGACAATAGTGATAAATTGTCAAAAAACCAAAAAGAAGCCAAATCTTCTTTGCAAATAACATTAAGATCTCATGTACACCAAAGATAATCCTTTATTATGTGAAAATAGACTTGTTAGGAGAGTAATTTATTCTTTGTTGTGTTATTGCTTCCTTCTCACTTTATGGGATTTATTGTATGGACTTATTTTTCACAAGGGTGAGGCCTCGATAGAAACCTCAACTAATTTCTATGAAAAAAATAAGGTCGGTTGTAAACATTGCATCATAGTTTGGATGGAAACTCTACTTGATGGATGCAAACAACATATTTTTATATTCAAATAGAAGTGAATGAATCACTACAATGATTCGAAGTCGCAAGCAAACAACATCTTATGTGTAAGTAGGCCAAAGATCTTATGGTTTGAAGCAAATTGAACAAGTGTGGTGTAGCATAGAAAATTATGTACCCTCACAATTTCACATTATATTTTAAGCATGCTTCAACCTCTACTCTCATAACATGTTCTAGGTCCCTTCGAACCTCAACCTTGGCCTATTCCCCCTACACTAGGGTTCGCCCATATTTTGGACCATGATATCTTTCTCATCTGTGTTTTGGGAACGGGTGTAAAATTTAGTAGAATTTCCTCAATATGCAAATGTGACATGCACATGTCCCAACAATTTTGGAGTTTCAAATGATGGCTTCTCGTTTAGCTTTCTATTGACACCTATTGTAATGTTTTCTTGGAAAAGTAGCATTCCATGTCCACATATCCAACTAAACAAAACTCGCATTCCCTCTTGGTATAATAATTTTTTAACTCCCTTTGCTCTCGATCTTAGTTCTCTTAGAGAAACTCTACTAAATTATTGAAGGCTCAAATTCCATTTTTACCAATATTCTCTTGCTCTACATTATTGTTTGAAGCTCTTATAGAATTGCTCAACTTGCATATCTTTCAAGTCCTCAAGGAGCTTTCCACTTTTGTAATATTGTTCTCATTTGCTTGAATATTATTACTTTGTGTTGATATTGCATTTCCCATTATTTTTTGGAAAATCTCTTTGGTTTGGACACCACCTATTTGATCGTTTTCATACACTATGATAGTATTTCCTTATACTTGTAGTTTCAATTTATTTTATCACTCTTAACTTCTAGATGCACATGGCATAAGAGCACACAAAGATTTTATCATTTTCCTATTTAGTTGTCTATGGAGGTCAAAAGACTAATACAAGGGGATTTGAACTAAAGGAAAGCAACTAAACAATGTCAAACAATTTTCCTTTTCCTTGCACTTGTAGGTATTTTGAGAGCACTCAACCACACAGTGGTTTGCAAGTACTTGTTCATTATTCATTCCATTTTTCATTTAACGCAATGTATTTATCTTTGTTTCGTTGTATTTCTTCATCTATTTTGTCATCTGGAGTTGTTGAAACTTTCTCATTTCTAGGCAATACTTGAGTGATTTCTAAAAGTTCTTTGTATTTTGAACATATGGGCAATAGTACTAAGTACAAACATTCACACAACACATTGACATCCTGAATAGTGAGCTACAACATCTAGTACCAAGTTCCTCTTTTCATAGTTGTTCCTACTTTGTATCTACTTATGTGAATTTTCTCTCAATTTTCAATAAACAACAATTTATTGTTTTCTTTCATACTCTAGTTAAGTAAATGTTTCTCATTTTTTAAATTAAAAAGTACTAGGATTATTAATGTTATTTTTGCCCTTTCCTTATTATAGAGGCAAAATACTTTTATTTAAAAGTTGAATACTCTTACAAGGAAGTAATTGTGGAATGATTTAGTTAGAAAATATTATTTTTTGCTATATTGAAATTTACTTCATTATAGGTAATATTATCAATATTAATTTCCATCTTATAAGATATGGATTTGGAGCATCCCTTTCAATTCTAATCTATGTCAATAGTCTAGATAATGGTTTAATAAAACTAGCACAATTCAAAAAGTAAAATCATATGCTCAACTTTTAACATAACTATCTTGTATTATTGATGTAAGAGTAGGCTTTTGGAAAACTTCATTTCAAAGATGAAGCTACTCCTATGGATGTTGGTATAAGTTGATAGCACACTTAAAAACAAAGAGCCACCTTTATAGATTGGTGGGCTCTCTCATTTCATCTAACCTTAGAGAACATTGTGCCTAACCTCAATTTTATTATGAGAAATATTTCTAAGTCCATAAATGAACCACAAGTGGATTATTTCTGTACATTGAAATAATTTCTAGGTAATTTACAAGGTACAATAAAAAAATGAATTTTGGTATAAATGAACCACAAGTGGATTATTTCTGTACATTGAAATAATTTCTAGGTAATTTACAAGGTACAATAAAAAAATGAATTTTGGTATTGGTAAGAGTGATCATTTTCATCTTGGTTTAACTAATGTTGGTCAAGCACAATCATCGCTATAAAGGTAGTCTACAACATTCTAAACTTTTGGCCTATGGACAAGGATTGCTTCATGGGCTAGAAAGAAGCAACAAAGACTAGCTCTTACTAAAGAGGAATATAAAGTTATCCTCTCCACTTTAGGGTTGGTCAATGGCCTGCAAGGGATTCAAATGGAAAGAACAATCATTGTAACAATAAGAGTGCAATTAAAATTGTAATAATCTAGTCTTTCTTTACTAAATGCTAGATTTTACATCTTTTCAATGATTATACACAAATTCAAGATGACACCCATGAGGAAAATATTATCTACAAACTGCCACATTTTCAATCAGCTCCTAAAAAATTATTACCCAATAGCATACAATTTTCAAGCAGGACCATACTCATCTTAAAAAAATGTTAGCCTTATCAAAATATTAAAACTTGCAAGTCAATAAGAGTATCAATGTTTAAGATCACAATTTTACAAAATCAAGATCATGATCTCATCTTCAATGGTCTTCAAGTAACTCTATCACTTACATCTTGTACATGCGATTTATCATAATAGAAACAAGTAATTCCTGTTTAAGTACAAAAGAGAATTTTTCCCACTAAAAGTCCAGGTTAAGGTCATTTAAATTAATTTGGAATGCACTAATAACAGTGGAGGGTTGAAGCAGGGCCAATCTTCCCCATCAATTGCCCTCAGCCAAGGGAAAAATCTAGTGTCACACAAACACAAGGCATATTGTGGTACGTTTTACTGGAGAGTAGAGTTGCAATGCTATGTAACTCAAGCACAAACTACTAACATCTCAAAACTCCTTGGACTAGGCAAGTTCGACAATTCTTGGTATACACTATGAATTGCACCAAACATGACCAACGTGGAAAGTAGAATATTAGTAATGCAAATATTATACTTGGTTAATAAGATAGATTTGAGGCAATTGCTAGTTGAGTTAATTGCTAGTTAGGAGGTTGACAATTACAAATTTTAGTTTATCAAGAAAAAGAAAAAGAAAAATACAATAAATGTTATTTAGAACTCAACATAATTGGTTAAAATACTGTTCCCTCTTCTCTCTTTATATTGTCAAGGATCTGCCATATTGTCCTCGACAAGTTTCAAACCTTAACAACAATAAAAACAAAGAAATGTAGAGTTTGAGCCCATCGTATTGAAGTTGCAGTTTCACACAATATGCTATTTAGGATGGCATCACGTCATGCTGATCAACATTATTTCATTGTGAAAGCATGTTTAGAATGTTCCTCAAGGCACCCACATCCTAATTACCTAAGAATAAGTCAACTAATAGCTCATTTTGGTATGGAGGTAGAAAAGGTTGCGACCATTAGAGGGGAGGGTCAATTTTAAGCATGCTCCAAAATGAAGAATAACTCACCTTTTTCAATAATTTGACACTTCCACCCTTATAGATGAAACACCCTCAGCTCTTCTTATATACCAAACACTGAATTGCTTCATATATTTCACTCAAGCATTTGAAAAAGTGGTTTAACCGTCTTTGAAAGCTTCCAGTTGAAGTCCTAGCATAAAGCAAGGCCTTGAAATGACATGGAAAACCTTCTCCACTCTCAAATAAAAGTATAATAATCCTTTAAAAGCTACACGATATAAAAAATATATATTTAAATGATATTTATTGGTCATTGTAATTTATATGTTTGATAAAATTTATTTTCAAAGCTTACAAGGTGCAAGAAGAGTTCATCCTTGTGAGTACATACACAATATAATAGCTCTGTGGGATTTTGGCAAAATACATGTCAAAAGGATTATAATAACCCACAGGATTATAATACATGTCAACAGGATTGAAACTTATTTCTGTTCATAATAACCCACAACACTACGATTACCTTAAATTATTGTGTAATATCTACTCTCATGGGGTTTTTGCTAGCAACACTCGCAAGGACAGAACTTGTGTGTGGTAATAGTTATTCTTGTAATCAAAGCCTCTATAGCCACCCAAAAATAGAAAATGCTGAGGTCCAAGCAAGCTTCCAACTGAGCAAAAAATTGAATGATGCATTTTCCATTGTTGCCAAGAAACTCTGGTATAGGGATGATGACCACATCTGCATCCCAATGCCCACTTCCTTTGGTGATTATATTAAGCAAGCCTCACAGCATGCGAAAGTTTATATAAATGCATTTTACAGTCACCAGATAAATCCACTATAGGTAGAGGACCACATCCCCATTCCCATGCACACATCCAATGGGGACTCTGTTCCTACATAATATATCCATACCTTTATTCATTTACTCACATAACATAATTTGAATGGTGTCCCCATCCTGTTATCAATAGCTATACCACCACATCTCTGGGTAAGAGGCATTTTCTAAACGACTATTAAATATAAGCAATTTTATACACGTTCCAATATTCAGAAATGATCAAAGAAATAATAGATTATGTACTAACTGATACTTGAGTTTAGACAGGAATATACACTTATGTCAGAGCATCCAAATAAATATTCATGAACATAAATTTCCTTGATCAGAGAAAGAAACTTACAGAAGGATCAAAGAAGCCAAATGATCTATGCAGATTTAAGACCAATGACCAGATCCAAACAACTGAAAGAAAGTGGTGATCAAAGGAGATCAATTGGAACAGCTCCTACATTGAGATCCCAGGAGGAAATCAGCTGCTGAAAGGTTACTGGTAGTAAATACCATCAACCAGTAAATTGGCTATAAGAGACAAAAAGCATCAAGGTGTCCCCTTAGTAAGTTGTCTCCAAAATGTTTTCAAATTCCTTCGAGATTAAAAAGCATCGATCAGTTTGAAAAGTTCTTAATAGCTCTAGAAAAACATCGTGGCTTTTCCCTTTAACTTTATGTATCAATTCGTTTAGGGAGAAACATGACCATTAGATATTTATTTCATACACAAACATCTTGAGGGCAAGTGCAGTTTATAGCAGGAGGGACAGGACTAATAAAGGAAAAGGGACCATGCTAACTGTGCACCCTAGTACACCCCTTAGGCTTTTCTGATATTTACATGCCCTGAAGATCAAAAAGGATTGTCATTTATCTGCCACTAGTATTAGAAGAGGAATCACTTCTATTTATGCAATACTATTGTATATATTATAGCTTTTGTTGCTTCACCCATAGATTATCAAATTTTCGTAGAAGACTAAACCCAGATTAAGGAAGCTAAACACTAGCTTACCCCCAAATATGGTAGCTCCTTACACACGGATATTTATTCTAACACCCAAAAATATTTAACTGCTAATCCATAAAAAATAAATGAATGAAATTCAGTAATAAAAAGTTAGGACGATGGAATAAGAAAAATGGGCAGGATACAAGAAGAAATAAAATAAGCATGTTTCACAAAAGTTCTGGTTTAAAACAAAATAAGAAATAAAATTCAAAATAAATGAAATTGGTAATTTCTCAAAAATGATTAATGTAAGACAAAATATTGAAAGATGATACGAAATTTGACAATTCCATGATACTATGATGGTAAAAACATTTGTAGCTTTATCTTCTGTCTCTAACTTTGTAATCGAATGCTGGGGACCATCTCAATTATTTTAATCATGGGAAAGACAATCATAATGTCTGTAATTAATCACTGTATTATTATACAGAAAAAGCCTCTTTCTACAAGCTGAACGACCATGGCTGGTTGTAAGAGGCCATGTTTGAAGAGGACAGTGTTGTAAAGTATAAACCTTCATTATTGTATGACATTCATGACTGTTGAGATTAAGCATTCCTTTGAATTTATTTTTTTAAATTCCTGGCAGAATGAACAAAATTTTCTCATGTAATTACACCAATAAGATTCCCTTCAGAGTCTTTCCTGTTTTTCATCTCTATGTAAATGCCAAGTAATTTAAATGATTTCATATTCATCAGATTTCTGCAAGTCGTGGTCGGCCAGTACTTGCCACACCTTTCTCTTGTAGAGAGACAGGGTGCATTTATACTGAACAGCTACCCAAGTGTTTCTCACATAAGAAATGAGGACACCGGTGAAAAGCTAAGCTCTCATTGTGAAGACTGGAAGCCACAGCAATTTATGGATATTTAGGCTACCCAGACCTTCCAATTTTCCAGTTAATAGACTTAGATTCCGAACAAGACAGGTTCTAACCCTTCATTGCATTATAAGAATAAGATTTACCTAGAGGGACTTGAAGGAGATGATGGCCTGCTTTTCCTTTTCCCTCCTGCTCTTGGCAGGAAGGATTTTGTAAAATTTGTTGAGCATTCACTCATGTCAGTGTTCTGGTTGCATGTGGATATCTGCATCATGTGGGCTGACATGTTTGCAACACAAATGCCTTCAGTGCCCAGGCATTGAGATAGACACGATGTATTTCTTTCCTCAGACAAAGAAATCAATTGTTCCTCAAGTCCAGAAGTTTCAGCTCTTGTAACACACAGCCAACTTCTAACAGTCTCAATATCATCAACTCCTTTAATAGGAATATGCCACGAGCCTGTCTCAGATTCCTGCATTATATTTTACAATGACATGCAAGGATCATCTATGTATCCAACGCAATGAATGTTTTGCATATTTTCATGGGTATCAACATAGCTGAATTAAAAAAGTGCAAGTACACAGGTAGTGCACATACTTGAATTACAACTGAGTAAGGAGGTGGCATGTGAAACTGTGGACCAAATCTATTAAAAGTAAAGTAGACCTGCCACTCAAAACAACCAGACATACAACACGATGGAATGATTATTTCAAAAATTAACTGCCATAACATGATAAGACTTCCAAATCCATTTTTCAATTGCTAGGATGAATAAGTGAGTGTAAATAAGAAATCCAATTTCAAAACCAAATCCATGTTATATCCCAATACAGCACTAGGACGTGTCACTTTTTATTTTATGTTATACAAAGTGATTTCATAATTAAATCTCTATTAATTTATCTCCTTATCTAGGACACTAGTAACATTCAAATTGTGCCCATGATTATCCTCAATCTGTTGGAAATCACTTGAGTAATATGATGAAGATTTTCAATGTATGCCTTCCAGGTAAAGATTAAACACTCGGATTCTTTAACAAATGTATTAGCTCATAAGTAATTTATTTTCCCATTTGCCATAAGCCTTTGAATAAGAAGAAAAATAGTAGAATAGGAAGTAAGCCTCAAGTATACATGATTTCTAGTTTTGAATATGCTCTTCAAGTGCTTGCCTCTCAAAACCCAGAAGCCAGGGCAACCAAAGAACAAGATATGGAGACCTGGCAATAATCCTTAGATCCATAAGATCAAACTCTTAGCAAGTTTCTTCTGCTGACAGCTAACATTACTTTCTTCCAAATATCTTGTTCTCATCACCACCGTGGAACATGCTGCAGCCTACTCCCCTGAACTGATTAACTATTATAGAGCAATGGTTACAGGAAATTTCTTTTAGCCATCATGAGATAAACTGTAAGCTTTTTTGCATAATGATGCAAGTAAAACCTTTTTGGTTTGCTATGGCTAATCTCTGTCTATTGGATATTTTAAAAAATCTATGTTTCTAAGGGAGAGATCCCACTAGAATAAGTAGACCATAGAATTCAGAAATTCAACGGGTCAGCTCTGATCTGTATTTTCATGGTGTCTAACTTTAAATGACATCATTAAGAGATTGAATTACAGAAGTTGTAAGCTTTTCCCTCAAGTTGATGTTACAAATACACCACAGGGCTATTTTTCTGTGGCTTTCTCTACCAGAGAGTAGAATGATATATTTCATGCGAGTCCCTGGTTCAGGAATCATACTGCTCTATCTATTAAGGCATGGACCACAAGTTTTAATTGTTTCAAGTTGATAACACTACCTCAAGAAATGAAAACAAAAGAAAGTCCCATCATCCCATGTCTAAAGGGGACTCAAAAGAAAAGAAAAGACCATTATAAGGTGAGCAAGTAACTCAGTGTTCAAGTGCCTCACTAGTGGGGAGTAGATCATAAGGTAAAATCCTAACTTGTCCAAATTCTAACCAAGTACCAAAGCCACTATTGGAGTTTGGTCTCAAGAATGGCAAGGACCCCCAGAGAAAATGCAACCTGAATAAGGATTTTGGAGTTGGCATCTCACACTAAGACCACAGGAAAAGTGTACATTGAGGTGGGATGTTGCAAGTGGGAAACCACAAATAAGAACTCAAAAGAAAGAAAATTTAATAATCAAGTGGGTAAGCAGATTGGTGATCACAATCCAAGGGTTCAAATCCTAGTTTACCCAAATTTTCAACCTTAATCCCACTCACAATTTACTAATGGTAATTAATGCTTGGATTCACCTCTTTGCTCTACTAACAGAATTCTGTAGTGATTCTTCTTTATGGTGTTTTGGGAATACCATTGGTGAATAAGCAGGAGCCTCAAAACTAATTCCACAACAAATGTTGCATTGCTATTATAACAGCAAAATTTCAACAATGAAAGAGTGCAAGAGATTCCCACATTTGCAGATGTACACTCAGTTGTATTACTATTATATATATACAACATATGCACACACAGACACACAAAGAACAAAGCTTATAGAGAAAGCAAGTTTCTAAAAGAATAGAGGTGCGCATAGAAATATGTGTAATAGATAAGAATATACAACAGCCCATGTGACTTTATCTCATCATTTGAAAACATAAATTTACCCTATGTGAATATATTTAACAAAATACACTAGTCCATATGGGTGTCTCATCATTTCCTCCCTCGAGGACATTTTTCCCAAGTCAACTGCAGACGTGAAAAGAGTTGCTTAAATGTGGACAGCACAATTGGAACAAGAGAGTATACAAAAGAGTGTTGCAACTATACATGTACACTCACTTTTATCAAAAATTTATATAAAATGTAAAAAGGATGTACAATGAATCTTCTGCAGGAAACAATCATCTAAGAGAAAAAAATATATATATACATGGAGATGCATGCAATAGATAAGAATGTGCAATAGCCGTGATTTATCTCATCATTTGAAAAAATACACTAATCCTATATGAATATATTTAATAAAATACAACGAGCCCATGTGGCTGTCTCATAATTTCCTCTCTTAAAGAAACTGTTCCCAATTCAGCTGCAGATGTGAAAAGTGTTGTTCAAATGCCAACTAGGACATCCAGTTTGCTTGAGTTGGCAGTGGACCTTAGCAACCAAGTGGAAAGTGGAGGGGTGCATGGTAGTGTGTGTTAATATTAAACAGGGTTTCTTCATTCAAAGGAGGCTGAAAACTTGAACAGTCTCTTTACAATCAAAGACAACAACGTCTTCCTCCAAATGTGGTGACTCTAAGTCTACATTGACCTACATTGAAACATCATGTCTACCAAACCAAGAAGATCCAATTTAAATGCATTTTCTCCAAGCTACTGCAAAATGGTATAGGGCCCATAAAAAAAAGGTTCAAGCTTATGATGTTGCAGAAATTTAAATTTATGTTTATCCAAGCAGAGCCAAATTTTATTACTAATTTGAAATTTTCAAGGAGCACAATGCCAATCATGAATCTCTTTGTATTTGGCTTTGATTCTTCATCAATGTATCATGAACCAGGGAATAGACTTAAGTCAATTGTTGGAAAAGAAACCTTACCTTGCTCCTTTTGTTGATAAAATGAAATTGTGGGGGGAGCTACTGGAATTTGATAAGAACAAGAGTTGTATACACATAGAAAACTTCATATGGAGTGTCCTTTGTTATTGAAATTTGAAACTATGCTGCAACACATGAAAATGAGTATCTCACTGCTTTATCAATTTGTCCCATCTGAGAGCATGAAGTAAAGATTGATTGACTGTCTTACTTTGACTATCAATTTGTAGATAAAAGGATGTAGACAACATAGAGAACCTCAAGTGACCACCTATAAGAATCCACAAGGTTTTTCAAAAGTGACCACAAAATATTGAGTCGCATTAACCATTAATATAGAGGTAAACCAAAGTGGCACCCTACACATTGGAAACACAACACGATGGCTTTCAAAACACCTGTATTTTTGTTGCATGTGATTAATATGGCTATTTTACGAAACAAACATACAAGAACAAAGATGCATAATGCTTCCTAAGAATAGGTGGCAATCCATTAATAAAGTCCATGTATATGGATTCCCAAGACCTAGAGGGAACTGGAAGTGGCTGGTATAAACCAAGATTTCTATATAAGGTTTAGATTGACTACATGGTAAACATCTTCAAATGAAATGTTTGAAATACTTCCAAAGTCCTTAGAAATATCTTTGTGAATGCTACGCAGTTTTCAACGACCAAAATAACAACCATATGATGAAGAATGGCTTTCCAGTAAGTGTGAGCCATGTTGAACCAGAAGGAACACAAAGCTGATCTAATTTGAATAGCATACCATCTCTTAATGTATAATCAAGAAAAGAAATCTTGTTTATGATTGTAGGTGGTTGTAAAGAGGTGAGAATCAGCCAAAAATCTGGAACTAAAGAAAAAAGTGATTACCCATGCAGAAAACATGGATTAGGAAAATACAAAACCTTGGAAGGTCAACTCACCATATGCGAATAATTCTTAGTAGTCCCCTGGCACTCAATCACAAGGCAGTGTTTTAAATAGGGATCCCACTAACTTTGTTCTTGAATCTTGGAGTCTGAAATCAGAAACATAAGGGGCTGATGGTCCGCATGGAGTATTGATTCCTTATCAAGGGTATTGTGCCTTTGTTTCTTGGATTGTTGAACCAATGCATAGAACTCTTTATTATATTTGTTATTTTGTTCTGCTGCAGAAAGTGTTTCTCAATGGCTTGCAAGCTATGTTCCATGGCATTTAGGGGACAGGGACGGGGGGATGGGTGAGGACACGTTTCCAAGACGTCCCCTAGGGGACCATTTTTAGGGGACAGCAGGGGACGGTGATATATATATATATATATATTTGTGAATTTTTCAAAATTTATTAATATATTATAGAGAGAGAGGGAAAGAGAGAGATATGTCAATAACTGATAACAACAATATCAATATTTAAATAAATCACGAGAGCAGTAGTATAACAGCATAATAAATGTCAATAAAGCATTATAACAGCAGTCTCAAACATCAATAAAACCATGGTTCAAAAGTAACAAAAACAAGAAAACCCCAATAGTGCAAATCTCTTAGGTAGAGTACATAACTTCTTAGCCTTGGATCCTAATGCTTCTTAGTTATTCAAACTACTCTTGACACACAAAGCAAATTACCCTAAAGATGGATCGAGAAGTATGCTTCCTAACATTGGTAACTAAAAGTGCACAGGTATTTTATCCAAAAGAGCTCCAACAAACAGGCATGCAATGGGGAAACCTCAAATTTCTTAGGCCTATAAGTTTATAACATTCTTCAAAGTACTACAATGGCTTCTGGATAGAAAAGTAGGGTAGAAAGCTACTCACACATTGAAGACACACAAGGAATACGGTAACATGCACAAAAAATATATAATACCATACACACAATATATGCAAATCTGATACAAACAAATACAAACAAAAAATATGCAGTAACATACACACAAAATATATGCAAATCTGCATCAAAGAACCATAAAAGCATTAGTTTTTTATGTTATTTTTGCTGCTTAAGTGTTCGCCCGTTTGGGGACGGCTAGCTGTCCCCGGGACGGTGAGGGACATCCCCGACATCCCCCAGCCGTCCTAGGGACGGCGGGACGTCCCCAAACGGACGGGGACGTTTCCAGTCGTTTCCTATTGATTTGCCTGATTTGGGGACGGCAAGGGGACGTCCCCTTTGCGTCCCCCCATTCCAGGGATGGTTGGGGACAGGGACGGCCCCTTTGGGGCAGGGGACATGTCCCTGAGTAACATAGCTTGCAAGGGGGTGAACGGTAAATGCCTACAGAATACTAGGTGCATTTCTCCTTCAGATATACTATTATGGATTTCCCCAAATGTGGGTGAAATATGTCATCGATTATGGTCATGAATGTTGTATTTGAAACACCAAAAGGCATAACTAGCCACTCATAAAGACAGTAACTTTTTTATAGTTGTTTCCAAACTCCCTCATTATAAAAAAGGTTTATCTTAAAGATCTACAAGTTCCAATCATATTTGATGACAATAAGACACATCACACAACTTATCAACCTTCAAAGTCAAGCTGAGGTGGTAGAAGACTTCTCACTACTGAAACAATTTTTCCAGCTGACCAAGACTATGCAATGCAGTAGACAGCAAATTACAGCTTGTTTTGCAGCCAATGATATGGAGATGCTTCATGTTGCAGGTTATCTTGGGCAACCTATGCACCACAAACCTCTTGCTCAGGAAGGACCAGCCATGGGGTGATAAATCCACCGAGTATGAAACTATAGGTGATGGCAAACCACACACCAAGGGATAGCATTTCCACTCTCATGGACCAGCCTGAGGATATGTTATTCTATTCTCTGCGTCCTATGCACCATTGATCTGTATTGAGTCTAATCACTGCTCTCTCTTCACTATGTTAACTAGTTCTGTTATCTTTTCTTGTTAGTTTTTAATGATCAGATTTAATGCACAGAAATTAATTCAAAATCAGACACAATAACACAGCAGATACCCTGGGAAAACCCTCCTCTTGAGGGAGAAAAACCCAGCAATGAAATGTCTCTTATATATTAATTCACAAAGAAGACTTCTTTACAATGAAGGCTGATATGAAGGCCAAAGATAAAAGCACCACAACCAGATACAAACACAGAATCTGAGTGATGCGATCTGCAACAAGGATTTCTGCCTTCTACACAAATGCCGATCTGTACTTGAGACAATTGGCACTTGGAATAACTTCGCACTTGATATCAATAAGATGAATATGAATGAGTGAATGAATAATAGATAATGGAAACAATGAAATGCATCGATCATATATACAAGTGAGAAGGTGAGACGTGACCTTTCACAAACAACATGTCGGCCTCTATCAAGAGGCATGACTCCAACAAATGGAAGGTCGGCCATATAGAGGATCGCACCTCCTCAACACATATTAAATGCAATAAACAATTATTAATTACACCCTTAGAGATCGTGCCAAACAAGAGATCGTGCCTCCATTGAAAATCGAATCTTCAAAAAAAAAAAAAAATCTTGCAATTCAAATAGCTGTTAAGGCTAACATTTGAATTGCCTTCAATGCAATTGCGCAGGTCTGGAAGAAGCAGACCGACGCTGCTAAACATCAACATTTCTTTCCCAATGTATATGTAATGATTAACCATTCCTTTAGTTCTCTCTCTGACTGTTACTCTCATGAAAAGTACTTCTCTTTACGTCCCTTCCCAACGACTTTTTTCCCTAATGACCATTGAGGATTTTTGTAACATCATTTTATATTCATAGAGTTATCTTTTTTCATACAAAAACCAGAAGTTAGATCAATCTTGCTCTGACATTTGACCTCCATTTAACATGTCTATGAGATCCTCCATCTGAGGAAGTGGATACCCAACTCCTCACCATTATCTTGTTCAATTCTCTAAAATATATGCATGATTTACATTTGATGGCATGCTAAATGGCCCTAAGAGGAAGCAATCAATAATATTCTGGAGTCTGAATATCTAAAGGATACATCTTCGCTGTGTTATTTTATTTTGGTTGGCAAACAACACAACATGTTCTTACCCAAATGAGAAAAGAGGTTATTATTGCTTTACTCAATGTTTTTCTATTGCTCTTAGAAAACACCAAGCTTCCTGCAGAAGTATTACCCTGAGTAAATCTGCACTCAGATTTTAAGCACATTTTATTAATTCTTCACTCATCATGTGTTATCATTCAACCTGATATGAATTGTGTATTAAATGATTTTTCATTTTTCCACTGATAGTTTGGAGATTTACATGGAGCTTGCCATATTTCTTTCTTCATTATCTTCATATTTGCTCAGCTTCTTGAAGGTATTCATATTCACCTGGCCTACATTTTATTATCAGTTTGAGGAAAGGGTTGCTGACCCTCCAAGTCTTTAGTCTTTACTGGGAAAAAGTATGCAAAATCTATCAGTTTTTCTTATCATTTCAAAACAGGGTGTCTAGCTTATTAAATTCATTATAGGGTGTTTGGATTTTAGGGCATATCGCATTTGAGGTTTACATGCATACTACAGGTTTATTCATGGCTGAGCTTTCTTGATGTGCTTTTAATTAAAGAAGCTTTCACAGTGGCAAATGAATTTGGAGAAGGCTATGATTTTTTTGCAATTATTTTGATATTCTTAAAAATAAATAAAGAAATAAAATTGAAGGTGCATACTCTGTCATTTGAGATTTTTTGCATTTGTAAAGTCGTGTTGCTTAACAGTAACCTATTTAAAAAATTGGGGTTTGGTGCATTTTAACTGCCTGTTGGTTTATTGAATTAGATTTTGTCACACAATCATTTTGTTTTTATTTGAAAGGTAACATGTCTAAAAGAATGAATAATGTTTAGGGTTTTTTTGTTTGCAATTGGATTTGAATCATTTGTGAAGAGTTCTTCTGCATGCAATCTTTCTTTTCATTTCCTTTGGACTTTGGAGCAGATATAGGAATGTTTATTCTTCCTTTAGCTTTTGAGAGTCGATTCTTTGTATCTTGAAGTTGGAAAAGAGAGTAAAGAAAAATGGGCTGTGATATTGCTTCCAGAAATTCTCGATGGCTTTGACAGTTGACCATTAGCATTCATTAGTTTCTTGACAACATGAGTTGTTTAAAAGGTTATGTGCTTTGATTTGGGCTCACATTTTCTTATAAGGTTAAGCAAATTCATTCTGGCTATCAAGCTTAATTCTCTAGGGCATTAGGTGAAGCCTGATATAAGATAAATGGTCTCAACTCTTTTAGAAAGCCTTTCAGTCTAGAAGGTTCATCTTAGAGCTAGAAGAAATGCAAAAGGTTTTCATAGCCATCTTATTCAAATTCCTGACCTTGTAGACTGAAAGGCTTTCTAAAAGAGTTGAAATCATTTATTTTATCTCAACCTTCACCCAATGCCCTAGAAAACTAAGCTTGACAGCCAAAATAATCTGCCAAGCCTTACAAGAAAATGTGAGCACAAATCATTATTAAAGTAATGTTTTATCTTGTAATGGTCAATTAGTTTTTAGGATAGGCTTAAGAAATCTTCTTCAATAAAGTCATGTTGACTTTAGATATTTTTCCTATGAGTTGTCATCCTTATCCTTTGTGTATAAGATATTTGTCACCCTTATCCTCTATGGATAAGATTTACCTTTTTGCTTTATGAGTTGTCATCCTTATCCTTTGTGGATAAGATATTTGTCATCCTTATCCTCTGTGGATAAGATATTTGTAATCCTATATAAGGATGCTTTTGCTCCTTATTTCTAAATAGATTATTATGCAATCTCAGTTAACATTTTGTGTGATGTTTTTGTAATATGGTATTAGAGCTCGGGTTTTGTAAATTCTTGGGATTGATGAACACGTGAATTCTATGGACTGTGGCAGTGGCAAATTGCACGCAAGAGACACAAAAGAACGTGCTAGAGGAAGCTATATGGATTCGTACAAAGGTCTTTTGACAAAAAAAATTCAAAAAAAAAAATTGGTCTTATTTTCTATAATTTTTTGGCGGATTTTTTACAAAATTCATGGGTTTTTTAACAGTTAAAAATCACACAAGGTTTGAAGACCTGTTTTTTGATGATTTTTTTTTAAACGTATTTTTCCAAAATTTCTGCAGACTTTTTTGAATTTTTGCAAATTTTTCCAGAATTTTTGCATATTTTTTCGAATTTTTGCAGATTTTTGCAGATGTTTTGGAATTTTTGCAGGATTTTCCAGAATTTTTGACATTTTTTTTAATAAAATTGTGGGTTCTTTACTTTGCTGCTCGGGTTTTGCAAATTTTTTCCCAAAAATTTTAGTGGTTTTTCTAACAGCAACAAGCTTCTTCATTTTCCGTGATTTTGAATTGCAGGAGGGATGACTTCATTACCCAACATCATGTTGGAAGGCAGCAAGCATTTTACTGACACGAATTACAACACTTGGAAGCAAAGTATGTAACAATCTTTGAGTATCGGTGCCTCGAAAAGATTGTCCTTGGTACCGCCACTCGGCCAATGGTTGCAGGTAAAGACTAAGACAAGTTTGATGAACATGAGAGAGAATCAGTCATGTTGATCAAATCATCTATAACCAATGCCATGCTTCCTGAAGTCCAAACAAGGAGGACTTCAACTAAGATTTGGAAGCATCTATGTGACCTTCATGAAACTTCAGATAAAGGTAGGGCCTTCTTTTTGAAGAATATGTTTTTTTCAATCACAATGGATGAGAAAACGTCCTTGCAAGAGAATTTACTCAAGATCAAGGACATCAAGGATCAATTGTCAGCAATTGGTTGAAAAATGGAAGAAGAGGACATGGTGGTAATCACATTGAAAAGCTTATCAATTGAAGGAAAAAGTATCAAACAAAAAGTCCTCAACGATGATTGGTGGTCCACAATGAGGTAAGAGATTGTTATTTTTTATGTTTTAATGAATTGTTGATTTTTAGTATTAAATTTCTGATTTTATTAACTAATACATTGCTGATTTTAGTATTAAATTCATGGTTTTCATTTTTTTATTGATATCAAATTAAAAAATTGTTGATTTTATTATTCAATTTCTGATTTTATTATTTTTATTGTTTCTAAGTATCTAACTTATAAATTTACTAAATTATGTTCATTTTTGAATCTTTGCAGATACATTTGCTCCATTATCTCACTTGTTGTGCAAGTGATAAGATATGCTGATATAGACTCTCCTAGCCTTGGAGAGATTTAAGAGACATTTGACAGCATGCTTGGACAAATGAAGCAAGAAATTCATAACAGGGACCCTAATTTGGGATTTTATGAGGAGCACATTAGGCCCATTGTAACGCGACAGTGGAACACTATGAACACCTCACTTCATATGACTACCTAAGCTCTAAATCCCAAATGGTATGCAGCAAGACCTAGGAGAGTGCCTCCATGTGATGATGAAAAGGTGAAAGATGGCTTTATGAAGGCCCTTGGGAAAATGTATACTGAAGAGGAGTCCAACAAACTTAGAGCACAATGGCTAGCATTTGTGATTCTTCGTGGCCCAACATTCAATAGACCAGAGGTGAGGATGGATAGAGCTACATTAGCTCAAACTGACCCCATTGGATGGTGGACATGGCATGGAAAGGATGCACCACAGTTGAGGATCCTTGCCACTCGTCTCCTTTCACAAGTTGCTAGTTCCTCTACTGCAGAGAGGAATTGGTCTACATATAGCTTCATCTAGTTAGTCAAGAGGAATAGGATTACCTCTAGACAATCGGAGAAGCTAGTGGTTGTGCATAGTGCCTTGCAACTTCAAGATCGATAGACATTTGAATATCGTCAGACTCTAGCTGCACGTTGGGATGTTGATCCTGAAGATACTAAATAGGTTGATGATGAGGAGGCATATGATGCATTGTTTGGGGTTCCATTGGATCAGGATGAGACAGCCTCCCATAGTGACAGTGACTCAAACTCTAATTTTGATGCAGTATTAGGGGATGTTGATTAGGGACAGTTGCATATTTCTATATTTTTGTCATTTTGTAGTTGAAACTTGCAGCCTTTGGGCAATTTGATGTAATTTTTATATAATATATATAGCATATGCACATTGTCAATGAATGCAATTAAATTTTGTTAAAACTTCATTTGTTTGTTGGCGTTGCTTTCTATGAAATGATAATATCAATTGAACTCTAATATTATGTGTTAAGGTTCTATAATGTATATGATGATTCCCTTATCATATGAATATTTGAAATTTTCTGTATTTTTTAAATTTTCCCTATTTTTAATGTTCGTCCCCTATCGTCCCCTAAAAATGGCCTCCCTCCTATCCTCATCCCCAAAACGCGTCCCCCCGTCCCCTATCGTCCCCATCTCGGAAACTTGGGGTAACATAGCTAAATTTCTATAAAATGCCTAAGATGTGATTAAAGAAGCACATTCACACACCTTGGAACACCAAGGCAATAGCATAGACAGTAATGATTTGGTGAGCTCCATATTGTCCATGTTATTAGTTCAAGTACATAATTTAAACTTACATTTATTTAAGTTAACCTAATTTTTTTAGTTGCCTATCACTTGAAGGTTTAATAGTGACTTTGATCTTCCTAACTCAATTAACTTGAAGTTAGATAACTAACTCATAACATATTGGCAGGCATTCACATAATTAAAAATATGCCTCTGAGCTATCATACTCCCTTTCCCCATGTCAAGCCTTCCTCTCCCCATTCAAAGCTAGAATTCAACTAAGGTTGAGTGACAAAAAAAACCCTCTACCAAGGAGGTGGACATGGCCTCCTCTCAAACTCTACACCCTCAACATACAAACGCAAACTACGAATCTACTATCTGAAATGAAACCAATAAGATCAGCAAAGATGATGCTATGCCCTTACTTCTAGAGTATGCATAGGGTTATGAGCAGTCGGCTTGTGGCTACCTTAAATTTAAGTAAGTTATATGATCATTATTATATTTTTATTTAGATATTTAAGTTTTCCTAGGTGTTATATTTAAGTATCTAAGCTGGCCTGGGTGGCAGCTAGAGCATAAGTAGGGTATATATAGGAGCTAGTGGTTAGTTTATGATCATCATATTGTGAATTGTGTTCTCATAGGAGACATTTGGAGGTTTGCCTCCTCAAAATGGTTTGTTGTCATCAAGGATTTGTAGCACTTTCCTATTATATTTATTGTGAAGAGCACACAATTATACTGAGAGGGGGGGGTGAATCAGTATAATACCACTTTTAACTTTTCAAACTTATTTAATCACAATAGCAACTATGCAAGAATATGACAATGAGAACAAGTTGACACCAAGATTTTACGTGGAAACCCTTAGGGGAGAAAACCACAATACAAATAATGTACTTTATATATCTATGCAAGTTTACAATGATTGTAGTCACCAACCTACTAGAGGCACCAACCTCTATCCAGTTTTGTAGGTACCAGCCTACAAGGAGTACCAACTCCCTCTTGCAAGGCACCAACCTTGGCTAACTAGAGGCACCAACCTCTTGTGAATGACTGAAAATTTGAATGTAGAACAAGAACTTCACAATAGATCTGCTTTTGCTTCACTTTAACTTCTTCTTTGTGATGTATGTTGCCTCTTCAATGCTCACACAAGAGATAAACTTCTGCTCTGATTTTTATATAATCATTCTCTCACTCTCATTGCTCTTTTCTTCTCAAAATTATTTGTATCTTCTTGAATAGAAATGACTCTTTTGATGGATGCAACTCTTTTGAAAAGAGACGACTTTTACTAATATCTTAATTCAAGAAGATATAAAGAATCACTGCCTTCTTGTATCTTAATTCATAGTTATCTCTAAACTTGCTGCTTTTTAATATTTCAAAAAAATAATCGCTGCCTTTTAGTCTCTTCAAAGGAACCGCACCTTTGCATTGATTTTTATTTTTGAAGTTGTAATTTGCACCTCATCATTTAGTAATTAATTTTTGTTTTTATTAGTTCTGAATTAGCATTTAGAATGAGGCGTGTCTCTTCAACAATCAATCGCATCACATCATAATTACTTTTTGGCTTATGATAAATCTGATGTAAATATTAAATCGTATCATTTGTGAAGTGTTTTTTTTTATTGCTGAATCGTACCTCTTCAAAGATAAATCACAGCACTTCAATTAATCGCCTTTTTGTCTATGGATAATTCTGAAGTTTGTATTTTTGATATGGATCGCATTCCTTCATTCATGAAGCACTTCACTTCATATATGGATCGCACCTTTCCATAATTATTTGTAATCAGCATTTGTAAAAATCGGCTTTTAGTTTTCGTCTTTTTCTGATCTTTGTCTTTTTCTGGTTTTTTTTTGTCTTTTGTCTTTTGCTGCTTTTCCATCTCATATTTTGTCTTATTTAATTTAATTTATTTTATAATTTTTGTTCTTTCCTTTCACATTTCAGAAAATCAACTGTAATGTCTTCTTTACATGTCCTTTATTTTCAGAATCGATGTTATTTCTTCAGATTTGTATACTTGTATCCTCCAAATCTGTTTGCATACTTCATATATTCTTTGAAATCTGTTTGCATACTTTGCTGGTGTATATGATGAATCTTCTACCTTCTTAACTTGAGATCAATGATAATATTTCCAACATATTGCTGGTGCAAGTTGTTTCATTACAAGTGGTATTAGAGCCACAATTTGAGCAAGGGTAGACAAAAGCCTAGTTTTTGAAGGTTGGCCTTTATTTAACAAACAATTGCAAATTTTTATGCAATCTTTTTACTAAAATATTAGGATCATAGAAGAAAGTTATAGTCCAAAAATCAAGTTTCTACCATCAATATTTAGTGAATTATTGCGATTTTATGATTTTTCATAAATTCACTTTCTAGGTCACAAATCAAGGAATTTTTCTGATATTTTTATATTTTTGGAAAGATCCTCAAAATTCATCAAGGGTCTATTGGTTTCATTTTTAAATTTGATGTCAACTATATCATGAATTGGTTGGATCAAAGTTGGATCAAGCGGATTTGGTAGAATGGTAATCTATTGAAGCATATTTGGCTGACTCATTAGGAGACATATTGTTCATGAAGAAATAAAGGAAGACAACACCTGCGCCAACAGCTAGAGAAAAAGCAATACCTCCATCATCTGCCAAGTCAGTTGGCCATGCCATTATTGGAGAGTAAGATTCAACATCATCATCCTCTAAAAGAAACTCCTTTAACTTTATGGGGTATGATATGTTAAAGGAAAAAAAAAACAATACCAATGCCTAAAAGCACAACAAATACGTAGAAAGGCAAAAGTATATTGCAACTGTAGCTAACCAGCAAGATGACATGGAGGTTGAAGGATTATCACAAACTAAAGAAAGTGAATTTATGGAAATATAATTTTGAATAAAGATTTGAGGTTGGCATACCCCAATTAAACTTAACAAAATATAAAATACAATGAAATATTATTGATCGAACAATGTCATATTTCCATTGTATTGGCCTGCATCCTATGTATCTTGGGAAATCCTCCACTAATTCATCTCCAAGAAAAACTCCCACAGCTCTTACCACAATGAGTTCTAACCCTCCGCAGGCAACAACAATCTTCATAGCAGCTTCCCCAATGGCCGCTCTTGCCCTCCAAACCTGCTCTCAATTCACAAAGTGGTTGTGCACACACCTTGGCCAATCCATATGTACATAGTTATGCCTTTCTGAAATAACGATAACATTAAAATCTTTATAGGCTTTCTTTACATATTATTACTATTTTTTCATTTTTGGTTTCTCATGAAATATTTACAACCTCATTACATAAATAATGTCAAACCAGCTGCAACAAACAAATGAAGCAGCCCTTTATGGGAACCAAACTTTGCATCAAGGGCAGCAGTGGATCAGCACAATCTCAAATGTATGATTGAAATAAAGCAAGGCAATATCATGATCACTCCAAAAAAACCAAACCACAGTTTTAGTAAAATGATTGACAATAGAAACAAGGATTAATCCACAAATGTATTTTGATATGATTCAATACAACACAATGCATGTACAAGATGACAAATTTACACATTAGTTTTGAAATGCCTACAAAGACTAAGTTAAGCAACAAGATACTGCAATAAGCCACTTGCAAATTTAACCTTAATGATATACAGATTACAATTTCTATAAGTTGTTTTCACCAATAATTTTAATAAAAACAATAGCCACTTATATACCTGGTGACTTTCCCTCCATTTTGGGAAGAATTCATTGCCTAATATTTCAAATAAATGATCTCGCATTTGATCGTTTGTCACAAGAAAACATTTGAATCTCACAGCTGCATATAGCCAGTACCTGAAGAAGAAAATTATTTATATTAGAAAGTAAAAAGAATCCTATGTAAATGTTAATGAGATCTTAGACGATAACTTGATCAATGAGTAATAAGACTATCTGAGCTATTGATGTCAATAAGTTAGGTACTATGATAATATTAAATATTTCCAATTTTCCCCTAGACAGCAGCACAAAGTTGTGACAAGTGTCCAAGGTCATAGTTTGTAATAAATCCATTTATACAAATACTCTAGAATTTTCTTTCTCTGTGATTTCCATTGCTGGTGTTTTTGTTTTCATTTTTGTTCTTGAGAAACTTACCTACATGGCATATATCTGCTCATATGTGATGTTTCCACTGGAATATCATGTGTTTTAACTTGAGGACAGACATAAAGTGATTAGAAACTACATCTTATGAGCCGTAGTATGACCACAACTTGCCCTGTAAAACACTAAATAACCTAAAAACAGGGACTGTTATAGGTTTGAATAGCTGATTCTTTTGGAACCGTATTGGAAATGTCCATACATAAAATGCTAAGTCGCTGGATTGGGTATGGGTCAGGTTTACCAATATGGCAGATTTTTTCCCCTGGGTATGTGTGTGTGTAGCGTCAAAAATTGTCACCCTCGACAATTTCACACTAGGTTTAGCTCCCCCCATGTGCTTGGACCTAATTATGCATTTAATTGCATGTTTTATAAATATCTTCGTATAATCAAACAATGGGAATAAAAATGGGCATTTAATATTTGCCTCCGATGTTTAAGGCTCTGAAAAGGATGGGTCTCAACTAAGGCACCCCAAGCCCATGTCCAACCCTTTTTGGCTCCATTTTGAATGTGTTGGTGTTGGCAATTTATTATTTGAAATTCCAAAGTCATTTGTTGGCTATTGGTATTTGATTTTCAGGAAATTAGAAGAATTGCATATAAATACTAATCACTTTCACCATTTTAATCCTAGCATGATTAAGGAAACAATTGAGATTACTCTTGAATGATCAAGAGCAATCAAGATCAGAATTATCAAGATTATTGCAACATTTATTTCAGTCAAGCATCATGTCAATCATTCATCATGTTTTATATAAGTTTGTTCATGTTTTGTGTTCATTTGTTTTGGGAGTACTAAGACTTGCAAGACTTCAAATCAAACAACAATTTCTCCTTGAAGGTGATGAGTACATGACTTCAGTCCATCAAAGAATGCAAATCTGAGTGGTGAGTTGCAGCAATTTGTCAATTTATCACTAGTTTAGTATTTAGCCTCTACCCAACTAAGGGTAAGCTCTCTTTATACATCATCAAAGCCGTTGTGGAGGTAGAAATACCAAAACAGGGTTTGACTTAGGCAAACCCCTATACGGCACAATCCTTCCCCCTCTTTTAATTTGTAGGCTTTCAAATTTGAGGCAAATTGGAGGAAGATTGAGGATTAATTGTTCATTCATGCATTCAAGCCCTACAAGTTGTCAAGACAAGGAAAGTGGATTTCAACAATAACAAACGAAGTTCCAACAATGACCTCGGGAGAACAAGACTTATAGATTGAGTGCTACAAGAGCATAAAATCAGATCTTGAATAGAAGAAAGCCAGTCTAAGGCGTCCCACACCCCTGACCAATCATTTCAGTCTCAAATTTATATGTCAGGTTCTTTTGTGTCTGACCTTTGCATTACTGGAATTTGTTTATGTCTTTATATTCTGTATTTCTTAGAAACCATCACAGTTTATTGCATTTTCATAGTTAACCTAGGAACAACATTGCACCACATAATTCAATCAATTAATCATCATCACACACACACAAACAAGGATTAAAACCTTGATCCACCATTCTAGCTCTTCCATTAAGGTTTGTAGCCAAATGGATATTGAGATCATTTTTAATCCCTAATGTCCCTAATAAGAAGTGTGATTTAAGACTTGGATCCATTTTTCCAATCAAACTGAATGTTTATGTATGTATATATATGTATATATATGTATATATATGTATATATAATATATATATATACACATATAGATATATATACATGTATATAGATATATATCTATATATACATACATATAGATATACACACACATACATACTCATAATAACAATACAAATATATTAAATAAATGTATAAAAATATAGAAAAAAAAAAGTAATCAATATATAAATAATATTAACACTATAATAAATAACATATAACATAGAGTAATTATGGAGTAAATAAAACATAAAATGTAATATAATAAAACTGGACTATAGTAAAACATAAAGCATAATAGAGATATTATCTTATTATCTTGCTGAGCATAGAGGGGATTGAGTCACTCATACTATGGAGATAAGAGCCGCAGGTATCAAACCAGAGAGACACCATACAACTCAAAGGGTACCACTCCAACAAGCAGCTCCGCAACACAAATTATATCATTACTCGGTATAGAACAAGATACATTTCAATCAACGTCAACATGTCCATTTGGAAGAAGACAGTTTAATGAATTCAATGTAGTCAGCAATGGCCTCTACATAAAAGAATTTGATTCCCTATAAGGAGGGCCAAACAAAAGTAAAAAGACCACATAGTCCCATGCACCCTAAAAAAATAGGATTTAAAAAATATATATTTTCAAGGTACTCCCATAGAAAATCAAAGGCAAATTTTAGAGGAACTAAAGCTCAGACCCATACTTGTCCCTTCAAGTATGGCAATGGTGCCCAAAACAGTTGAACTCAGTACCTTAGATCAAATGCTATGTTGTCAATTCTGGTTCAGATCTTGGTTCGGGTTTGCAGATTTGGATCATGCATCTGGTAAAAAAAATTTGGGGGTTGGAATCGTTTTGGGTTCGTTTGTACAAAAAACATGTAAAGTCATAAATATTTATATTTGCACCCCAAAAACAGAAATACAAGAAACAACATACATATTTCTTAGTATTTTTTATATACAGCAATATTTATAAACCTTATAAAATATTAGTAAAATTAATATAATAATAAAATTAATTTAATTAATATTTATAATAATACATAAATATTAATAATATGAGTAGGTGGTAGGGTGCGCGCCCCCCTCCCCCCCCGGTCACGTTCCTTCTTTCATCCATTCATGAGCCCGATGGAAAAGAAAAGGAAAATCATTAGTTGATAGTGGGAGAGGAAACTGGGGTGTTGGCGGGGGAGTGCAAGATGGCAGCATAGTGGCAAGGCCACATCACCTCACTTATTGCCAGTTTTAATCCAAGGTGTCTGGGGAATGTTGGTAGCAAGCTTCTAAAAGAATGATAAGTCCGCCAAAATTGGGGAGATCTTGGAGGCATCGACTGTCTTAATGATACATGATGCTAAGGATAAATTGAGCGACACGTAAAGTACGGTCATCATGAAAGATCATGCAAATCGGTCGGGTGGCAGAAGTTGATCCTCACGAGGTGATAGCCGACTAAAGGCTTGTGGTTGCAAGACAAAATTTTCTTGCAAGGACGGATTGCCTTGCCTCGACATCATTTCAAGCTCGTGTGCGCTAGTTCGGCCTTGATGTATGAGGGCCTTTTAAATGTGGACGGACGATGGCTTTTTCTCCATATGGTTTTCGAAATTTGTTTTGTTGGTTGTCTTTGTGCAGGGAGCTTTCGACCAAAGGGCAGCTAATGGCGAAGATGAGCAGATCGAAATTCATCATCTCCATCTCAGCGGAGGGGTTGGAAAGTTTTGGCGTCGCACTCCTGTTTCCTTGGTGGCGACGGAGAGACAAATTGCATTCAGGGAAATAACTGATCAAAGGCTAAAAAGAATTTTACTCGAGGATGATCCCTTGATCATGGTAGCGGTCAAAATGATTCTAGGAAAGGGCCACCTGGATAGAAAGGAATTCGCGAGGGATAACGCACACATTTCTTCATGGTTCTTGGCCGTCATCCTAGACCTGGAAGTGCCTTAAGGTGGAGGCAAAGGAATTGATGGTGAATCTTTTTTGCGGTGACCTGTTAGGAGGGTTGGAGAAGACACTAAAAGTGGCCTTCATGGGTAAAGGAATCCCGCGCCCCTCGGACCTGGAGCTCCTTTGGGAGACGGATGAGGCAATAAAGGTATACCCTTTTCTTTTAGACTTAAAGGGGCCAGAGCTCATGAGGCACAGGATGACCTCGGCAATGGCAATCGAATTTCTGAAAAGAAAACTGGGGTTGGTAACGGAGGAGGGTATGGAATGGGAGGAAGATTTCACCTCGTTTGCAGAATTGAATGGTTTCCTGTGAGGCTCGGCCTCAGTGTATAAATTTTTTTGTTTTAAAAGTTATAAATCGGTGCTGGTTTTTGAAGGTATGCAATGGGACTGCAATTTTGTGCTGGTCATAGCATGCTCCTGGGTTGGTAGGTCTAGATTTCATGGAAGTTTGGTGATTTCTCCTGCTATGCAGACGTATTGTATCTTTTCTTTAAACCTCAATACAAATCATAACCTTGCGTATCAAAAAAAGTATATATTAATAATATAAAATAATATACAATTTTATTTTATTTTTTATTTTTTATTTTTTGATAACAAGCCAAAGGCCTGAACTTCTATTAATTTTAAAATATGTAATTACATAAAAACCAGGCCATAAAACAAAAAGGCTGACCAGCAACAACTTGCAAAACAACAGAGAAGAGGAAGAAACAAAATCCTCAGAGATTACAAAACATAGAAAAGATGAGGCTACAATAGTAAATAACAAAGAAGATGGCCCCCATTCAACATTAAACAACATTTTCATCTTGAACTTCATTTTTCGCAAGGGTGGCATCCTTATCCTGTTCTTCACTTTTTGCAGGGGTGTCATTCACTAGAGTATTGGGGGGTGGCAAATATGAGATAATAGGAAACACAAAGCATGAAAAACCTCTGGATTTTTCTCCACCAAATGAGGACCAAGTTCCTTTTTGTGCATAAAGACTACATTTTCCACAATGGCATCACATTGAGTTTGCAATTTGTGTTTCATGGTGTTGTACATACAAATTACCCCAGCCTTTTTACTTAAATCCTCTAGCAAAAAAAGAGCCCCAACCAGGGCATTGCCCTTATATAAATCATACCCCTTTATCACATCATTCACAATATAAATTTCTTGAACATAATCAACTGCAATCTGCAGAAGGCCACATGATTGCAGTAAATCTATAAGGTTAGAAAGAAAAATTGATGCTACCTGTGAAGGATAAAGCAAGCGTGAAGAGGATTACAGAATAGGCTAACCAACAATACACCTTATCCCATCTTTGACCAGAGGGCAGTCAATGATAACCCCCACTTTCAGGATATTCCTACTCGAGAATCGCAATGTAAATTTGATTATTCCTTGGTAGATTTTCCATAGTTTAGAGAGAGCACAATAGCACACAACTTAGCAAACCCTTGAGTTAAACCATTGCAAGGAATTGTGGATGAATCTAGAAGCCTCAAACAAACATATAACCAATCTCGTGAGTGAAAAACACTCAACCATATGGAAAGGAATTCTATGACAGGGTCAGCCCACAATACTGTGTCCCACTTTTTGGCCAAAGTAAAACGTTGAAATCAACATTTTTCACCAAATTTCACTTTATCAAACTTATAGCAACTAAACCATTAATAATTTGGAGATGATGTGAGCTAGTGATTTGTGAGGATTTGTGTGTAATAAAAATATTTTTATAAGAAAAAAATTGTGAATTTTTTTACGTAACTTTTAATAACTTGCTTTTTTATAGTAAACAACATTTTTAAAAGTGGCGTTTATGTCGTAACGCATAACTTTTATATAGAAAGGGAAAAATTATAATTTTAAATATAAATTTGTAACATCAATATCTAGTGCATGGATATATTTTTATAATTTTTTGTTGCATATTTTTTTAATTAATTTTTGAAAAACTAATTATGATTTGGACATAAGTGTATGTCATAACACAACTTAATTCAATTTTTTTTTGCTGAAATAAGAACATCAATATCTAGGGGACAAATATTTTTTACATTTTTCTCTATTTTTCTATTTTTTCGTGTTTGTGAAACAAATACCTTAATGTTTGGTGAAAAACCTGCATTCACAAGAAATAAAAAGTAAATATAATAATAAAATTAAAAATATTCAAAATTATACTTTTTGGAAAGCTTATAATAAGGGCTACATGCTTACAAAACATAATTTCTAAATGACTTTATTTGATCCCTCAAAAGGTAAAGAAAATGTGGTTTTCTTTTAGCATTTTGATAGGTGTGAAGGAGACTCCATTGTGGGTATGATTTAAGATTAGAGGGGTTATTATTACACAGGTAATTGGTAAAATATTCGATATATTAACAATGAGCAATGTGCTCAATAAATAGTTTACAAGATTTATAAAAACGGGAAGTTTCTAAAAAGAAACTCCAAATAAGATCAGAGACGATCTTATCACTATATTACAATAATTTACAATATTGAGCATTAATAAATAAATAATAAACATTATTTTAATACCCTCTGAATTTCTGGCTGCCAAGGCTAACTCTGGAGAATCACCAGTGTCCACAAGCCTGTAGAGGCCATGATCCTCTATCCCAACGGCCACCGTTGTGTGAGTCTCGCGATCTACAATCGAACATTTGTGTGAGCTAAACACCACATCCATTTGGGGAGAATGTCGCATTATCTGACTGACAGAGAGAAAATTGAGCTCCATATCAGGTACATAATACACATTGAGGAATATGAGATCCCTCCCGCCAGACTGAACCTGAACAGTGCTCGTGCCGACAACTGTGTATTCCTCACCTCCTCCAAAAATCATTGAGTCAGTGCAAGGGGAAAAGTCTGTGAACCAGTCATGCCTATGTGAGAAATGACGCGAGGCACCAGAATCTATGTACCAAGCAAAGGATTTGACATGGTTTGTTGGCCTTTTTGCCATGAGTGCATAAAAGGAAAATTCCTTCTACTCAGAGTGCTCGGCGACATTCGCTTTTTGCTAAGACCCTCCCTGCTTCTTTTGCTTAGAAGCCAAACGAGCACGATAATCCTTCGTGATGTGGCCAAATTTATGACAATAGTTGCATTGTACATTTTTCTTCTTCGGGCTGGTGGAGGTCTGACTTGAGCCTTTCTGCTGTGAAGGCTGACCTTTCCCTTTTTGCTTGGGCTGGGTTTTAGCTACAAAGGCCTGTTCCATGGAGGATGATGATTCACTGCTACCGAACTGTTGTTTCCAGTGATCCTGCTGCAAGAGGATAGTGCACAGATTTGGAAACTTGAAATCAACATTAGAAGACGTAATGTTGAGAGTCTCTATGAAGTGTTCATAGGACTTCGATAGACTCTTCAGGGTGATCACGACCATGTCTTCCTCCTCCGTTTTCTGACCAATCGCCTCTAATTGATCTCTAATCTCCTAGATTTTATTCAGGTGCGCTTGCAGAGTTGTCTTCTCATCCATCATGATAGAAAACAGCATATTCTTCAAAAAACACGCACGGCTTTTGTCGGAAGTTTCATGCCAACCCTTCAAGTGATCCCAAATCTCTTTAGTTGATTTTCCAAGTGGAATCTGAGGGAGCTGATCATCAATAACCGAAAGCTTAATAAGCATTACCGCTTCACGATTCTGCTCATCAAACTTCTCCTGATCCTTACCCGTCGTTGTGGGACGAGTAGCATTGCTGAGGATCATCTGATCAAGGCAGCGGTATTCAAAGATTGTCATCATCTGCTGCTTCCAGGTGTTGTAATTTTTGCCATTGAATCTTTGACTGCCCTCCAGCATCAAATTATTTAAACTGGCCATCTTCAAACTTTTCGAGGCACGAAAAACGAGGTACTGAGAAGAGGCTAATGCATGAAACTAGAAGCACGAATTCCAAAAAAAACAGAGGCAGATTCAGCTAAAGACTATAGAAAGTACAATGTACGAATGGCACAAAATTTGAGGCAAAGAAATCGAGGCACACAGAAAATTCGGAGACCAACCCAGTTGAGCTCTCGAAAAACCCACCAAGAATATGTAATTGAAAATTTTGTTCGATTTGATCTAAGGGTTCAAAACCCTAGCCGAAGTTGCAGGATGCCCTAGGCGGCCATGAAAGCTCAAAAATTTGTAGAAATGAGCTCGAATCTGCACAAAAATTTGACAAAAAAGAATGCCAAACCCTAGGCGACCACGAATCAGACAAAAACGCCACAAAATATGAAGAAACGCGGCCAGAAAATAGACGAAAACGCGGGCCAGAGATTGAGTATTCAATCTGCGAAAACAGGACTAGATTTCGCACCCAGGAAGATGAAGTCGCTGCCTGAAGATGGAGCCGAAGAGGTCATGCAGGCGTCTGAAAGAAGATCTCATACAAAAATTCTGTCACCAAACAAAACGCGAATGAAGGAAGGTCGCGCGGGCATCACAGGAAGAATACAAAGCACGAACAATACACGCAGGTTTAGAAAAAAAACTTGACCAGAAACCCACGAATTCTCAAAGTCGCACGATTTCATTCAGAAACCCTTCGAATTTCAATCACAAAAATCCTTAAATTTCGAATTACAGGAAGCACGAGGTTTGATCACAAGAAAATCTTTGAAATTTTTCACTAAAAATCTACTCGAAATTTTTAGAATAATAAAAATTTCAAAAAAAGTTAACCTCGCTCTGATACCATATTACACAGGTAATTGGTAAAATATTCAATATATTAACAATGAGCAATGTGCTCAATAAATAGTTTACAAGATTTACAAAAACGGGAAGTTTCTAAAAAGAAACTCTAGATAAGATCAGAGACGATCTTATCACTATATTACAATAATTTACAATATTGAGCATTAATAAACAAATAATAAACATTATTTTAATAGTTATATCCAAGGAGCTTTGATCTAAGGGGGTCTTATCTAACCCTTTTCAATTAAAACCCTTTAGATGGAACCCCTCAAGGCTTAAATGATTAAATTTTCTAAAAAATATGTGATTTCAGGCAAAAATCAAGAAGTCCCAAAAGTGGGACACATTATTGTAGCAGCACCAGCCAACTTCACAACGTGGAAGAATTAACACACGGATGAATGGTTAAGTCCAAGCATCGTGTGAAGGATTGGGGCACGCTAAGCGATGTTTGCAGTACCAAATGGGATCCCAAACATTTATGCACAATGATTAATGTTATTTTAACCAAACCAAAGTGAAAGCCGAACTTACATCATTGCCAGCTAAGCCTATGAAATAAACACTCAAATGGTTAGATAAATAACCCCTAATTCTGGGGACATTGCTCAGATTCCATTATATTAGCAACATTTGTGATGTTTCTAATCAATCTCTCATCCAAAAGTAGGAGTTCCTTATCTGAGTCACAAGCCAAGTTTGCTAGGCTATCAACTAGCCTATTTGCTTCTCTATAGCTATGATTAATTTGATAAGATTGGAATCAGCTATTATATTCCACACATCCTGCAAAATGTATTTTAGTTTCCAACTACAAGCAAACTTCCTCTTACATGCATTGATAGCATTCATTGAGTCCCCTTTGATAACATTCATTGAGTCCCTTTCGATGCATAAGTGATTTATTTTTAATTTTTTTGGAAGTTTCAAACGTGTCAAGAGTGCCTAAGATTCAGCTACATTATTTGTTCCATCAAGTAATTTCAAGACCAAAGCTTTTATGACTGTTCCATTCCAATCTCTCAAGACACAACCTGCACCATCAAAAATCAATTTTATGAAAGATGGAGGAGGATGAGACTATGAAATTTTGTTTCTGTCAACCTTCATCTAATTCCTATCACTTAAAGCACCCTAGTTAGGTATAGAAAGAAGTTTCCATTCCTTTAGATTAGAAGAGTCCCAAGAAGAAAATATTGGCTTTTGAAGATTTGATTTGTAAATTTGTGCCATGTCTACTTCTGATATAGATTTTTCAATTTTTTCGGTAGACAACTATAGAGGAAGAGATTATTTTCTAAAGATTATTTTGTTCCTTTCCCACCATATATTCCAAATGACCAAGGGAAAACCAGCCAGATAGATGAGAATAAAGAACCTTTATATAATAAGGCCCAGCTATTAAATACATCAAGTAAACTATTGGGAAAAAGTGACAACCAATTCAGTTTTCTTAATAGCCATTTCCAACAGTGTTGTGCATATTCATAGTTTAAGAGTAGATGATCTGTGCTTTCTTCCGTTTCACCACATAATGCACAATTGAAAGTTTCAAAAATCCCTAATCTCACAAGTTTGGTGCTGGTAAGCATTATGTTATTTAATGCAAGCCATTCAAAAAGCAATGTGTCATCAGCAAACAATGCATGAGTTACAGAAAGATTTGACTTAGGAATTGCAATACCCCCCATTTTTGCAAGCTATTGCAGGCTTATGATAGCTTTGCTAAGAGACTCAACCATTATTATGAAAATAAATAGAGATAGCGATCTCCTTGCCTTACACCTTGGGAAGTATTGAAGAAGCCCACTGGACAGCCATTTACAAGAAGATACACATGAAGGTATCCACCTGCACCATCTATTAACGAAGCCAAACTTTGAGGACTTGAAATAGAAATTACCAATTGACTTTATCATACGCCTTCATCATATCAAGTTTTATTATCATTGCAGGAATCTTATTCTAATGTATAGAATGCAAGATTTCATTGGCAACCAGTGCCCCTTCAGCAGTTTCCCTTCCTACTACAAAGCCCCCTTGTTCCTCTAAGATGATTTTTGGGATAAATATCAAAGCAAACATCTGAGTTTACCCTATATCTATGGTCTAGTACCAAGAATTCTTCGCATAAAATCCATCGAATTGCATAAATGATTATCCCCAGTTAGATCTTTAATCTGAGCTCCAAAATGCCACCCAAAATAGCCATTTGGCACTGAGAACAAATGAGCTGAACCCTAGAGTAGAGTCCATGGTTTCCAACTTGGCTACTGTATTGAATGGAAAGGGTGCATGTTCGAAGGTAGATAAAATGGCAATCTTTTTTGAGGTCTTCCAATGCATTCTTTAGACTTAATAATTAATTTTAATATGTAGTCATGTTACTGCTATTGTCATTACGAGTTGTTACTCAAATTGCCTTACTAGCAACCACAACAATTTGCGGCCTCCATAATTGTTTGAGCCATAGTTGAAAAACTCGGACTTGGCAATAACTCGGCAGGCCCAAAAATTTTGAAAACTCAAGACTCAACAGAAACTCGAGGACAAACTCGGCAATAACTCAGCAAATTTATCAAACATTTGAAAATACACAATTTTTAAAAATATTCTTCTAAAACACACACATAAACTGAATTTGTAGAACATATTACTGATTTCATCATATATAAATCGAAATTAGAGTTTAATACATATCAATCATCAATGTATCAAGTTATCAACTCATTTCATCACATATAAACCAAAATTAGAGTTTAATACATAGCAATCATCATCATAAACCAAAAAACAAGTTCAACTTCTGAATACATATCAAGTTTCGGTATCAATAAAAATTATATATCATAAATTTCCTCTACCACTGAAACTCAAAAGCTTTTGTCACTGTTGTGCGGGTGGTGCTGAAGTAGATGGTATAGATGCAGTGTCCTCAATAGGAACCTCAATAGGTGCCCCAACAAGTGCCTCATCCATAGGGATAGGATCAAGTTGTGTGTGTGAAGAAACTGCCTCTGCTGGTTGACCAAGCTCGCCTTCTTCCTCATCATATGCTGCCACCTCTGCTTCCCATTCAGCTACCTTTGCCTACCTATCCATCACCGCAAACTCATCATCACTCATCCATGGTTCCACATCAACCTCATCAGGCTCAGCAATCCAATCTGAGAATGGATCAATGTCATCAAGGTCAAGTGCTTCATGTGAACTCAGCCCTTGTACCTTCTTCTCATGCAACCGAAGGTTGTACCGCACATAGACAAGGTCATTCAAGCACTTTTGAGTCAACCGATTGCGCTTCTTCGTGTGAATGGCCTCAAAGACACTCTAGTTGTGCTCACAACCAGATGCACTACAAGGCTGAGATAAAATACGAATGGCAACCTTTCGAAGATTAGGCATTGTGGCACCATAATCTTGCCACCACAAATCTGCAAGGATAACAATTGTCATTTATAACTTAGTAAGGATTTAATAAACTTAAACATTAACATAAATATTAAAACAATATAAAGCACATGAATTTGTTACCTGGTTGTAGAGTGTCTCTCCTATGAATGCAATCCTTGGAAGAAAAAAATGGCCCTTTGGTCTTCTTATAGCTCTATATCTCATCAAGTATGAGATCTCGAAGGTCATCATTACTAACCAATCTCTCAATACATGTGTTGAGGCCAACAAGAACCTTTGCATCTTCTTTGAAAGTAGGAGAGAAATAAAACTTGGGGTTCAAAAAGTAGGCAGCAGCATGAATATGTTGGTGGAGTTCTCAGTTCCACCTCCAATCTATTATGCACCATATGGGTTCATATTTGGTCTTGTTTGACCCATAGAAATGTTGAATTGCCTCTTTGGCCTTATCCATGGCCTCATATAGATACCCCATGGGGCTTTTATCCCCATCCACCAATCGTAGAACTCTAACCAACGGTTCTGACACCTAAAATATAAACAAAATAAACAAAATCAGCAAGTTGTAATACTAGAAAGCAAAAAAATAAATCATCAATCAAAGTTTAAAAACTTACATTGATGATCTCCTCCGTTTGTTTGGCAAATCTATCATCAAAAATGGTCTTCTTGACTTTATCTGCTTCAGGCTTCTTGCAATAAGGACTCTCCAACCATCTTTCACTCACAAGCATGCGCTTGAGGTTGGGCAATGTAGCTAAAATACTCTGCAAGGTGAGGAAATTGGTGGCAAAGCGTGTGACTCCTGATCGCATGAGATCCTTACCATCAATGTGCTCTCTCGTGAGACTTAAGACCTATGTGTGATTGTAGATGTACTTTGTCACATTCCTTCTATCTTCAACCACATTCTTCACCCAACTTAGTTTCCCTATGTCCTCAAGGAGCAAGTCAAGACAGTGGGCAGCACAAGGGCTCCAAGATAATGTAGAATGCCTCGCCATTAGAAGTTTACTGGATTCCACATATGCAGCTGCATTGTCGGTCACAATTTGAATTACATTTTGAACTCCCACTTCCATCACCACCTCATCCAACATGTTGCACAAGGTCTCTGCATTTTTTGTTTCATTGGAGGCATCAACTAATTTTAGAAATACAAATTGTCCCCCTAAAGCCACTAGAAAGTTGATGAGTGTCCTATTTCTGCCATCTGTCCACCCATCAAATATAATGGTGCAGCCATTTTTTTCCCAATTTCTCCTCTGTTCCTCCACTAGTTGGTGTGTGTTTTGGACCTCATTCTGCAATAATGGCCCACTTAACTCATAATGACTTGGGGCATTGAACCCCCTTAACTGCCACGGTCAATGTAGTGACCAACCCTTCCCAATAAGAACTAGAAGCAACATTGAACAGAATATTGTTGTAGTACCAAAATCTAGCACATGCCAACTTCGCCTCATTTTGCAACTCTTTATTCCAAGGAGTACCTTCCAATGAAGGTTGTGCACAAGGAGTATTATGTGGAACAAAAAAAATAGAACTAAGGCTACCCACACTTCCACTTCCTAATCCTTGTATTCTTGGCCCAAGAGAAGAAGAGCCTGCTATAGCCCTCTATGAACCTGTAGAACTGAAATCTGCATATGGGGCTGCCATTGCCTCTGCTGTTCTCTTTTTATTTTCCTTCCTTTGGTCATATGCTGCAAGGAGTGCTTTGGCCTCCATCTCAACCTCTTCGGGTGCCTTTATACGTGCTCTAGCATCTCGGCAAGGGATTCGTGCAAGGTAGTATTTCAATTGGTTTATGCCACCAAAAAGAGACTTAGTGCAATGGTTGCAAATAACTTCTCCTCGAAGTGTACTTGGTGTTCCATGTTTCCAACAAGGATCTCTTGGTTTGCCACCACTCTTCTTACTTGCAAAAGCCATTAGTAAAATACCTAGCAAAAGAGAGAGAGAGAGAGAGAGAGAGAGAGAGAGAGAGAGAGAGACAAGATAAACGTTAAGAGATAAAAAGTGAAGTTAAACAAAATAAAGGAAACATATTAAAATTTTAAAATGATTGAAATTAATTAAAAGGTATGAAGGTTTTTGTATTAATCAAATTTCAAGGATTAATAAAATAAAGGTATGAAGGTTATTGCTAATTGCTTGAATATATACAAACATTTTACTGATAATGTAATGTCCCCTTCTCAAACCTGATCGTTCATGTGACCGTTGGCCTTTTTTCTGGAAACCCGAAGGCTAGTCGGAAGGTAAAATTAGGGTTTCCTATTTTTGAGGTCATTGCTCAGAGATGGTGGATTCAATGGCGGATTCCTTCTGGGTTTTCAGAGGGCTTCGCAGTGGTATGTTCATCTCGGCATTCAAAGCACTTTTTGGAATTTACTATTTTTAGTAAATTCTATTTTTGGCAGCTTTCCAGATGAGTTCAGCTCGGTTGACTTCCTGCTTCAGTTTGGTCAGATGTTTGGCTCAGTATTGGCTTCAGGGCACCTTCGGAGGGATAAGCTAAGTCATTTAATTAAAAAGTCACGTTTAAATATTATATTTTAACGTTGACCATGGGCCTAGATTAATGACTTAAAGATGTTTTTAAAAAGGGGTCTTTGAGGGTGGCGCCCTCATTAAAAGATTAATTTAATTATTGCCAAAGTCAAACAAGCTTATGTTGGGCGCATTCTTCAAGCATGGCATTTAATTAAAATATCATTTATTAAGCCTTGAAGGAGAAAGTACGCCATTTTGAGGAGATTAGGGTTTTGGCTTGAAAGTGACTTTAGGGTTACGAGAAGTCAAATGGAAATTTATAAAAGGGAGGAGTTGAGCATCATTTGAGCATCTTTGGACGACTATACTGTTATGCTGCCGGATTGGCTCTGGAATCGCTTCGAGGAATGAAGGCCTCCTAGCTCGGGCATCGCTTCGTGTTTGCAAGACAACATCAAGTGGTGATTCTTAGTCTAGTTTGTGAGTTATTGATTATTGAGCATTGTAATCTGCATTTCGAATCTTTAGATTTCTGTTTTATGCATATTAGTCAAGTTCTGGAAATTGCATTGTTTAGACAGCAGATTTGAGTTTTAATCATAAGTCCAAAAAAGACAAAAATATAGTTCTGGGTATTATTGCATTGTCTGTGTTAGCCCTAGGCGTCCATATTCTCCAAATTGCAGATTTTAATGTTGTGAATTGAAATTTTAAAGCCAAGTCGAGTTTCTCAGCTGGGCCGTACCATTTAATGACATTGGGATTCGGGCATAATTGATATGTGGGCTTTAGATCTGTTTTCAGAGTCTCATCATAGGCGTGTGCTTGGTTAAGAGTTAGTGCATTTGATTTCTAGTCAATCGGAGATCATACGTGGAAGATATGAGCATTTTAGCAATTCCTTAGACTGCTGGTTTAAACATTTAATGAGCAGATTTGTAATAAAAATCAGAAATCTGTATCTTGATATTTGAAGGCATTTGGTTTTGGTATTACTATGCAAAGTAAAGGTGGTTCCAAATGATGTAATGCTGATCCTTTAAATTCATAAGACATTGGCAGGCAAAGGCTCCTTATTTGTAAAACTGACAGTAGTACTGGCAGTTATTTCATTATTGCTTAAATCAGGTTGTGTTCTCATTTTCATTCAAAGTTATTGTAATAGTGAGATCTCCGCCCTATGGTAGCTACTATCCCATCTCGGGTTAGCAAGCACATTCTGGGTGTTGAGTAGTTTCATTTCTTAGCATTTATCTTTCAAGCATTGTTTTGTATTCACTCCGTCATATGGTCGCCCCTCACTCCGCATTGGATTGGGTAGCACATACTTGGCGTCGAGTTCCTTTTCCAGCAATTAGAATAGAGGACCCTCTGACCAATGCTCACCAACATCGGTGCCATACTGGTTAGAGTTACAGCATAAGCAGTTTGTTTTAGATCCTTTGACCAATGCTCGCCATCATCGGCGCCATTCTGGTTAGAGTTGCTTTCTTGCACGTTTTGGTTTCTTCCTCTAACCTTAACGGGTGCACTGCTTGTAATCTGTTATTTAAAAAAACGAAAAAATTTGGCTCGGTATATTTCAGATAATAATGAATAGTAGAAAAGAAAATAATAAAAAATAATAATAATGATGAAATAAAATTTGAAATTTCAATATATAATAATAAAATTATAAGTTTTAAAAATAAAAATAAATTAAATTTGGCAGTGGAGCCAACTGGAGGGAGAACGAAGGATGGAGAGGACGAAGGACGGAGGATGGAGGACGAGGGACGAGGAGAAATAAGGAAGGCACTGAGGTGGAGATATGAGTGAAGGAAGAAAAAGGAGGAAACGAAGTACGGGATGGAGGATAAGGGGCAAGTCCGAGGAGGAAGTGGAGGTCAGAAGGAAGGAGATAGGAAGGAGGGGTGACCTCGAGGAGGGAGCAGAGAAACGGGAGGAAGGAGGAGGAGGAAAAAGGAAGAAGGAAGGAATGACAGAGGAAGGAGGACCAAGAAGGAAGTGGAGAGACGGGAAAGGAGGAGGAAGGAGGGATGACGGAGGAAGGAGGTGGCAGAGGAGAATGGACTGGTGTTAATACCAGACAAACATGGGGATGAGGTCCCCCATAAATTGTGGCCTCACTGGTTCAAAGCTCCATTCAAAAGCGATTACCGATCAAAAAAATAAAAAAAAATTAAATAAAAAATTAAATTATAAGTTTTAAAAATAAAATTATAAGTTTTGTTAATTTATATATTTCAATATATAATATTATAAATTAACAAAATAATGATAATGAAATAAAATTTGAAATTTTAATATATAAAATTATAAGTTTTAAAAATAAAAAATAAATTAAATTAAAAATAATAAATTATAAGTTTTAAAAATGAAATAATAAGTTTTGTTAATTTATATATTTCAATATGTAATAACAATAATATTATAAATTAACAAAAATAATGATAATAAAATAAAACTTGAAATATAAAGTTATAAGTTTTAAAAAATGCCTCAAAGAAAATCGAATGCAAAACAGATTCATGGAAGGTAGAGAAATCGAATCCAACGAATGCAAAAAGGAAAATCGTAGAGAAAATCTGAAAACGAGTAGAAAAATACCTATTAAAATCGTGCCCTCGTGGTTTTTGGTTTTGCAGCCATTCTTTTTCCAGCGGTCATTTCTTGCGTCAAGTGAAATCTAAATGAATGAAAAACGCTTTATTTTTTCCCGCGTTGGAGTATATAGTCAGCTAGTCGCTTCAAATTTAGGGCAAAAAAATAAAAACACGTCACTTTAGTTATTGCCCGTGTTTTGCTTGATTTACACGCGATTTTTTTGCAGATTTTAGGGTTACTCGCAACCGAGTAACCAGGCGATTAACTCGCCTCCTCCTTTTCCACGCAGTTACTCACGATTAATGCGAGTTCTGAGCGATTTTTTCAACCTTGGTTTGAGCATTCAGATTTGTTATGATTATCATAAACTCCACCTATCGCATGGAAATGTCCTCCTATGTTTATTTGAATTTGAATTTTTCCCCAAAACCATTTCATGTATCTAATCTCGAATCAATTATTGTAATGTCCCTTTCTAGAACATTTCTTATTTTTGCCTTAAAACAATATTTCTAATTCTAAAATGATAATTGCATTTATATTTATAAATATATCTAGACAAGTTTTGGGTTTTCATCCAATAACTTGATAGGAGAAATTAAGGGTTTTCGTCCTTAAATCTCCTAATTTTCCTTGGAGGGTTTTCATCCTCTTTGACTGTAATATTTAATTGCAAAGTCACATAATATTTATTTCCAATTAATTGATCTCCTCTTCTCATTAAATGATCTCCCTTATATATCTTATTGCTTTATGAGACACAACCCTTCATACACCCTTTGACTTTTGATAAACTATAATTTAATTTTAATTCTATTAAATTTTAAACTAATCATTCTTTAAACCCAATCGCAGATATCTTAGTTTAGCCACCATTTTTTAATCTCCTTTAATTGCTTTCCTTGTGACTAGTTTATGTATTAGCAAATTACCTTCTTGTCTTGGGCAAATATCTTATAAATATGAACGTGGCATGTTTCAGGTTGTTGAGCAAATTTCTCAAAATATTAATTGGCTTATTTTGAGACGAGACATTACAATCCTTCCCAAAGATTGCTTGTCCTCAAGCAATGTTGCTTCAACTCTTAGTTTTTCAAACTAAAACATTTTGCCAAGACCCAAATCCCAAATCAACCTTGGACATTTGTAATTCCTATACATCGATCCTCCTTGTGATGTAATTAGTTTTTCAATCTGACTGCCAATATAGTCCTTTAATGTCATAAGGTTAATACCATCCTCTAAAATATGAGGACAATTTATTGTTCAGTATTCTTTTGGCTTGTGTACTTGTATTTCCCAACAACTCTCAACAATGAAACCAAGAGTTGGAAACTAGCAAGGTTCATAATTTAAGATAAGTTTTTCTCATCTTTAAAGAGAAGAAACAAAAAGACATTTTGCAATAGCATAGTTTGAAACTAGGTAAAGGAAGTATCAATCCAAGGATCAATTTCCTTTGTGGCATCAACTGCATCTACAAAGAACTAATGGTTGGCCCAACCTTTGCACAATTTCATGGATATCTCTTTTGAGTCAAAGAAGGAAAGTGAGCTTTGTTGGAGACTTGTGTTGTCATTGATGTCAACAAAGCAATGTTGCATTGATGTCAACCCATGAGGAAGTAAGTGTGTTGGTTGCATTATGTTGTCATTAGTATTGTCGCTGGTGTCAACCTCTAATGTAGAAATCACGAGTAAGTGCTTGTGGATATCAACCTCTTGTGTGGTTGATGATGCTGAGAAGGTGTTACAGATGTTGAGTTGATGTTTGTGATGCTTGGTTTCCAAGTGCTTTTGAAAAAATTTGAATAAAGAAAGTTCGGTGTGATAGAGTGGTGTTCAATTTTTTGCTCTGCATTTCTTCATGGTTGAAGATGTGCTCATGCAGTTTGGACATGGTGATCAAAGGCGTTCCCAAGTGTTATACCCAGAGTTTTAGGTTTTGGATCGTGTGGCAAAATAAGTTGTGTTCACCATGTGTGAACTGTGAAGCAATGTTGTTTGGAGAAATGAGATTGCTCTACATTTCTCCGCAGTGAAGTTTCTGGTGTTGCGGATCTGAGAATGTGCTTATCATGTTTGTATCTACTTTCCTTTGAAGTTTCAAGTGTTGAGTTGTTCCGCAAGTTTGTCTAGTGTGTTGGCTGTCTATGCCAATATGTCTGGTTGCACAAGATGAAGGTATTCTTCAGTTTCAGGTGGTTGCAATGGTTGTGTAGAACATTCTAATGATGCTGGAGTATTATGAGATGTTGTACAAGTATCATGGAGTGTTGCTCTATGGTCAATGAGATGTTTCTAAACCTTGAGAGGTGTGTTTGGTGTCGCTTGTTAGTGTTAGCACGGGTTTGGCTGACCTGGCGTGCTAGTGCTAATTGTAGAGGATAATTGTTGATTGAGGAAGTGTTGAGAAACGTGTTTGTATAGATTTGGGTCCCAATTAAGTAATGGTGTAGTTTGGCTTCACTTCTTTATATTGTGGAAGTGTTTGATGCCGACCTATTTGATGTTACATGGTAGAGGTGTATATGTTTCATTAAGGGCGACCTAATTGAGATTGTTTTAGGTCGCGAAGGGTATAAATGCAAGGAGAATTGTTGTATGGATTAACTGTGAAGCGTGTGATGTGAAAGTGATCAGGTATGTTGATTTGAGTGCAAGCCTTAATGCTTATGACTTCCTAATGTAGTCAGTAGAAGGTGTCTACATTTCAGTCTGTTTGATGAGTTGTTTGTGCTTTAGTGGAACTGTACCTTCAGCATATGAGAAATGCATTGTTAGCAGTTCAAATTGGCAGTGAGTCACCCCTTCCTTTTTCTTTCTTCTGGACAATGAGTCCTTTGGCAGTGAGCCTTTCTTATCTTTCTGGGCAGTGAGCCCTTGGCAATGGGCCTTATTGTATTCGGTGTTGCAATTCATATATTAGTGAGCTAATCCTCACCGTGGTTTTTACCTCCTTGGGTTTTCCACGTAAATTTGGTGTTCTTATGTCTTTACTGTGTTTGCATTACTGCTTTACATGTTTATATTTTGTTAATGCATGTTAAGGGTTTAATGGTGGATAAGGGTTTAAGAACTAATGCAGATCTGAATGTTAATGAGGGTTTTTGATATTTTAAAAGTATACAACTGATTCGCCGCCCCCCCACCGCCCACCTCTTAGTTGTCCTGTGCATTTTAACAATTGGTATCAGAGTTGTGATTCTCAGGAAGAAGCTTAACCGCTTGAGGTAGATCCAGATGGTGCACAGGAAAGGTATCAAAGCTCCCTTGTTCGATGGAACAAATTATACCTACAGGAAAGTTAAGATGGAGTCTTTCTTAGTCTCCCTTGGATATGGTGCTTGGCAGTTTGTTGAAGGAGGTTACACTATGCCTGCAAATGGACCATCAACTGATGATGAGATCCAAGCATATGAGAACAATGGCAAAGCAAGGAATGCAATCTTGAGTGGTCTTACTAATTCAGAACTTATGAAGGTCATAAGCTACAAGTCTGCTAAAGATGTTTGGACAAAGCTGGAAGCAATCTATGAAGGAGATGACAACGTCAAACAAGCAAAAATGCAAATCTACAAAGCCAAATTTGAAACCATAAGGATGTTTGAAGATAAAGATATTTTTTCCTACATGCTCAGAGTTGATGAAGTTGTCAATGCCATCAATGGTCTTGGTGGAAATATAAATGAAAGCGAAGTTGTGAAAAAGGTATTGAGAACTCTGCCTAAATCTTATAGTCATAAAGTTTTTGCTATTGAGGAAGCTCAGAATTTGGATCATTATTCTAGAGATCAGATGTTCGGTGCTTTAACTTCTTTTGAAATGGGAGAATTTGGTCAAGAAACTGCAAATGAAGAAACTACTTTTAAAGTCTGCAAGGTAGAAAAGGATGATGGATCAGATCCTGATGATCTTGATGAGGTGGAAGCAAACTTTGTGAGGAGATTGAAAAAGGGTACTGGAAAATACAAAGGTAAGCTACCTTTCAAATGCTTCAATTGTGGAAAGATGGGTCATTATGCATCTAAATGTTCAATCAAAGTCATTAATGAAAAACAAAAGGATCATAAGGGTAAATTTGTCAAGAAGAGTTATTACATTGAAAAGGACATTGGTGTATCTGGTGATGAAGAATCAGATTATCAGAATGAAGATAGTGATGAATGCTTGTTCATGGCTTTAAATGTTGGAACTAATTCTACTAATATTGAAAGATGTGTGAAGGAAAGTACTTTAGAAACAGATCATAACATTGAAGGAACTATGTTGAATGCTTTTCATGCTAGAGAGGAGAAAAATTACTGGATAATTGACAGTGGAGGCTCAAATCATATGACAGGTGACAAGAGTAAGTTTGTTAAGCTTGAAAAGTATAATGGTGGTCTTGTTAAGTTTGGTGATGATACATTTGTTAAGATCTATGAAAAAGGTTCAATTAGTTTTGATGGAAAGCATAATATAGATTATGTTCCTTATGTCAAAGGTCTCCAACATAATCTTCAAAGTGTAGGGAAAATGTGTAGCAAAGGATATAATCTTGTTTTTCAGAATGGTGGTTGTGAAATTAGAAAAGGAAGCTCCAGTATTCTGGTTGTTGCTGGAACAAGAACAGAAGGTAATGTCTACCAACTCAAAGGTAATGGTGCAAAATGCTTGTCTCAAACTAATGAAAGTTGCCTATGGCATAGAAGAATGGGTCACATCAATTTTGATAGCCTAGCAAGGATAAGCTCTACTGATGTTGTGAGAGATTTGCCAAAGATTACAAATCCTATCAATGCAATCTACAAAGAATGTCAAGTTGGAAAGCAAACAAAGGCAAGATTCAAGACAAAAGAATATTCTACCACAAGTCCCTTGGAGTTGGTGCATACACATCTTTGTGGACCTACAGAATTAGAAACTCATGTGGTGACAGGTATTTCATGTTATTAATTGATGATTGTTCTAGAATGGCTTGAGTTACATTTCTCAAAGAAAAATCAGAAGCTCCAGACAACTTTAAAGCATTTAAGGCTATGGTTGAAAATCAAATGAATCTGAAAATCAAATGTTTGAGATCTGATAGAGGTAGTGAGTTTACTTCAAATGAGTTTAACAACTTTTATGAAGATCATGGAACAAAGAGGCATTTGTCTGCCCCTAGAACTCCTTAGCAAAATGGAGTTGTTGAAAGAAAAAATAAAACAGTTCAGGAAGTAGCTAAGACAATGATGAAGGAAGCCAATCTTTCAGATGTCTATTGGAGAGAAGCAATTCATACCACAATTTGCATTCTTAATAGAGGTCAAGCAAGAGCAAACAGTTCAAAAACTCCCTATGAGTTATGGTATGGTAAACCCCCTACTATGAAATATTTCAGAATTTTTGGAAGCAAATGTTATATCAAAAGAGATGAGGAAAACTTGGGAAAGTTTGATGCAAGATCTGATGAAGGAATCTTCCTTGGATACTCTACAAGAAGCAAGGCCTACCAGTGTTACAACAAATGGTTGAAGAATATTGTTGAGAGTGCAAGTGTCAAAGTGGATGAAGAACCACATCAAAGTTCAATACTGATACAAGGATATGAATCTGATGAATTCCCTTGCAGTGAAGATGAAAAGGCTGAAGACAAAGGAAAAGAGTTGACAGTTGAAGAGGAAGAAGCTCCAGAAAAGAATCCTAAGACTCCTAAGTATGTGCAAAAGAATCATTCAGAAAATCAAATCATTGGAGATAAGTGAAAAGGTGTGCTAACAAGGAGAAAATCTGCTATGATAGAGGAATAAGTAAATTTTTGTTTTCTTTCTGACATGGAACCAAAAACAGTGACTGAGGCAAGCAAAGATGAGAATTGGGTCAAAGCAATGAAGGAAGAGTTAGAACAGATAGAGAAGAATTTGACTTGGGAATTGGTCCCAAGACCAACAGATAAGAATGTGATTGGTACTAAATGGGTACTCTAGAACAAGCTAAATGAAGATGGAAAAATTGTCAGAAACAAAGCTAGACTTGTGTGTAAGGATTACTCACAGGTTGAAGGTATAGATTTTGAAGAAACTTTTGCTCCGATTGCAAGAATGAAAGCTATCAGGATGTTTTTAGCTTTCGGAGCACATAAAGATTTCAAAGTGTATCAAATGGATGTGAAGTCTGCATTCTTGAATGGTGAACTGGAGGAAGAGGTATACATTGAACAAACAGAAGGTTTTTAGTTGTCAGAAGATGCTAATATGGTCTGCAGATTGAAGAAAGCATTGTATGGACTAAAGCAAGCTTCCAAAGCTTAGTATGCAAGGTTAGACAAGTATTTGTTGCAGCAAGGATTCAAATATATATTTCAAATAGCAATCTATATTTCAAAGTTGAAGGAGAACAAATATTGATTGTGGTGGTATATGTTAATGAGATAATCTTCAAAGGAAATGAAGATATGTTCAAGAAGTTTGCAGAGGAAATGCAGAAAGAATTTGAGATGTCAATGTGTGGGGAGATGAATTTCTTCTTTGGTTTGCAAATCAGTCAATCAAAGAAAGGTATATTCATATCACAATATAAATATGTCAAGGAATTGTTGAAGAAGTTTGGAATGGATAACTCTAAACCAGTATGTACTCCTATGGTTACTGGATGTAAGTTGAGTAAGAATGATGAATCTCCTAAGATAGATCAAATCAATTATAGATCAATGATTGGTGGACTATTGTACCTTATTGCTACTAGACCAAATATCATGCATTCAATTTGTCTTGTGGCTAGATTTCAAGAAGATCCCAAAGAATCTCATGCTGCAGTAGTGAAGAGGATATTCAGATATTTGAAGGGCACTCCAAATTATGGTTTGTGGAATCCTAAGGATACTGACTTCTCTTTGAGTGCATATATAGATGCAGATTGGGTTGGATATGCAAATGACAAGAAAAGTACAAGTGGTGGTGCTTTCTTTCTTGGAAACAGGTTGGTTTCATGGCTAAGCAAGAAGCAGGACTCAGTGTCATTATATACTACAGAAGCAGAATATATTGCAGCAACATCATGTTGCACACAAGTGTTATGGATGAAGCAAACATTGAAAGCTATCAAAGTTTCATATGATGAACCTATTCCTATCTTGTGTGACAATACAAGTGTGATCAATATTTCAAAGAATCCGATAATGCATTCAAGAACAAAACATATCTCAATCCAATGTCACTTCTTGAGAGAGAAAGTTGCAGAGAGTGAAGTGAAGTTGGAGTATGTGCCTACTAAAGATCAGGTTGTTGATATTTTCACTAAGGCTCTTCCAAAAGATACTTTTGAGTATCTCCGGGAGAAGTTAGGGGTAACTGACCCTCCTTTCAAATAAATCCATAAGTGTGTGCATCTGTCTAGGAAGCATTTCAAGATATATCTCTTGGTCTAGACTGATGCTAAAGGCTACCTCTCAAGGGGAGTAGATAGCATTGGTTGCTGGTTAATGCAGTCTAATGGAGCATATTGTGTATTTCTAAGGGGGATTATGCAGGAAGATAGTGTAGAAGAATGTGTGATGTATGCAGGTGTTGCCTTTGGGGGAGAGCAAGTATAAATAAGTAATGACAAAGGAGTAAAAGAAAGGAAACTATGTGTTTTCCTTTGCCATTGATGTCAAAGGGGGAGAGAAAAAGTTAAATTGGTTGAAAAACCATAGTACAGAAACGGATATGGTCTAAAGACCATAGGGGGAGAAAGTTAGTTGAACATAAATGTTTGTGTAAGGGGGGTGTTGTTGCTAGTTGTTGTTATTGATGGTTTTTCATATCAAGTGTTGCCATCAATGACAAAGGAGGAGATTGTTGGAAACTTGTGTTGTCATTGATGTCAACAGAGCATTGTTGCATTGATGTCAACCCCTGAGGAAGTAAGTGTGTTGGTTGCATTATGTTGTCATTAGTATTGTCACTGGTGTCAACCTCTAATATAGCAATGATGAGTAAGTGCTTGTGGATATCAACCTCTTGTGTGGTTGATGATGCTGAGAAGGTGTTGCAAATGTTGAGTTGATGTTTGTGATGCTTGGTTTCCAAGTGCTTTTGAGAAAATTTGAATAAAAGAAAGTTCAGTGTGATAGAGTGGTGTTCAGTATTTTGCTCCAGATTTCTTCATGGTTGAAGATGTGCTCATGCGGTTTGGATGTGGTGATCAGAGGTGTTCCAAGGTGTTATATCCAAAGTTTCAAGTTCTAGATCGCATGGCAGAATAACTTGTGTTCACCAGTGTGTGAACTGTGAAGCAATATTGTCTAGGAGAAATGAGATTGCTCCGCATTTCTCTGCAGTGAAGCTTCTAGTGTTGCGGATCTAACAATGTGCTTATCATGTTTGTATCTACTTTCTTTTAAAGTATCAAGTGTTGAGTTGTTTCGCAAGTTTGTCTGGTGTGTTGGATGTTTGTGCTAGTATGTCTAGTTGCACAAGATGAAGGTATTCTTGAGTTTCAGGTGGTTGTAGTGGTTGTACATAACATTTTGATGATGTTGGAGTATTCTGAGATGTTGTATGTGAAGAGCACAAAGATATACTGAGAAGGGGGGGGGTGAATCAGTATATCTATAAACTTTTAACCTTTACAACCTTTATCAACTTCAAACTCTAACACAAATCAACTATGCAAGAATATCTCAATATGAACAAATTGACACCAAGACTTTACGTGGAAACCCTTACAGGAAAAAACCATGGTACAAATCATAGTAACGAGACTCGGACGCAGCTCAAACTCGGCGAGGGCGACTCAGCACGAGACTCGGCGACTCGGGACTCAGACGCGGAGCAGATGCGGCAAAATGAAAAAAAGTTGAAAAAACCCTAGAAATTTAGAGATTTTTAAGGATTTAAAACTTGTTTCAAGCACCCTTTATTGAATACAACACAAATAAAAGCAAATTTGATCACATGCACAAGTATACAACGATTACATAAGTATAAAGTACACAAATTGTAGTTGCATTGCTGAAGGAAATAGCATACTTAGATATATAAAATTAGTCAAATGTATACAAAACTCATGGAATATGAAATCCATGACATCAAATGTTCCATACAAATATGAAATATCAAAAGTATTACAATAGCTATAAGTCTATGACTCTATGCCCTATGGCATAGTGGAGCCAGCATCCTTCCTACGAAGGCGTCTAAAGGTCCTGGATGATGTTGCAGCTGCAGCCATAGTCTCTGCCTGTGTCTGAGTCTCCATGCCACTCTCACCAATAGCATCTATGTCTCCTCGTGCTCTAGCCTCCTCCTCAGCCATGGCTACAACCTCGGCCTCTCTCTCTGCCTGGTCCACCCAATCAAGGTCCTCGTCACTAAAGACTGCATCTGTAGTCTCAGTGATCCACTCAGACTGTGGATCAACCTCCTCTAGAGTGATCGGGGTTTTGTCATGGTCAAAAAGCTTCTTGTATCTGAGCCGAAGGTTGTAATGAACATATACCAAGTCATTCATCCTCTCCACTATCAATCTATTGCGCTTCTTGGAGTGTATGTGCTCAAACATACTCCAATTGCGCTCACAACCAGATGAACTGCATGGCTGGCTCAATATACGAATGGCAATATTTTGCAGGATCGGTGTATCAGAACCAAACATATTCCACCAGCTATCGAGATGAGAAAAAGAAACAAAATCAATCTCATTTCAAGTTTCAAGTTCAAGTTCAACATTTAATAATAAATTATAATATAAAAGATGAAAATTATGCCCTTAAATATATTTTTACATGTAGTGTTGTCCTATTATCTTTGCACATTTGACGTGCAAAGAAGTCTCCTTGTGCCTTAGTGAAGGCATCTATCTCCTGCACCACGTAGTAACAGCGGCAACATCCGCTCTATCGTCGTGTAGAGCCCACTAAGAATTTCTCTATCTGCACGGAGATCACGGCGGAATTGGAAGGCCGGATTCAGGAAACATGCGGCTGCATGGATGGGCCTATGAAGTTGGTTTTGCCATCTCCTATCAATGATATCCCAAATGGGACGATACTTCTCCTCAACTCCACCATAGACTAATCTAATGGCCTATTTGGCCCTATCCATGCCCTCATATATGTAGCCCATTGCGAGCTTCTCCCCATCTACAACTTGTAGGAGAACTAGCAAGGGCTCAATAAACTGCAAAGTGCAAACATGTTTCACAAATAAGTGTGAATGAAAATAAACAAATAAAAGTAAGATATGATTAAAAATTAAAACATAATAAATAATTAAATTTTACCTTCACAATCTCGTCCATTGGTATCCAAAACCCTTGCTCATCAAAAATGCAATCAGCCACAGCAATCCCTGCAGTGCTTGTAGAAAAGGATGAGGAAGACCACTCCTCACTAGTAAACATGCGCCTCAAAGCTGCCCTTGACCGAATCAAGGATTGCATCGTGATAAAATTTGTTGCAAACCTGGTGATGCCAGGACGAGACAACTCCCTCAACCCCGTGTATTGCCTCATAAGGTTAAGCACCCATGTGTGGTTGTATACAAACGTTTTTTGCTGCTTCCACACATGTTTTGATCCATGGGAGCTTTCCTCCAACATGAGGTCAATGCAATGGGCGGCACATGGAGTCCAAAATATAGTAGGGTGCCTCTCCATCAATAATCTACCAGCAGCAACATAATTTTTGCATTATCACCACTTGCACTACATTCTCTTCCCCCACATCAGCTATCACCTCCTCTATAGCCTCACACAGGTATGTGGCATTTTTTATTTGGGCAGAAGCATCAATGGACTTCATGAAGACGGTGTCACCTGAAAAAATAAGCAAAACCAATTATTCAATAAATTATAAAACATAAATCAGCCATATTAAATTATTAATCACTAAATAAAATTCAAATTCCAATCCATTGAAAGAAGTACAATTACCTCCGGAGGAAACTAGGAAATTAAGCAGCGTCCTATTTCTCCTATTAGTCCAACCATCAGTCATAATGGTGCAACCAATCATGCTCCACTGCTTGCGTTGTTCCTCTAATTGTGCTTTCACATCTGCCACCTTTTGAGTCAAAAGTGGGCCCTTTAATTCATCTTCACTAGGGGCTTTGAACCCCGCCCCACATATGGTTATGGCATCAACCATGTTTTGCTAGAAAGGTGACCTATAACATGTCATAAATAAATTAATAAGTTACACAAGTATTGTAAAATGAAAAAGTTTTAACTTTAAATTTGAATTCGATAATGAGATACATCTAGATTCTAAAATTTAAATATAAATTTTAAAACAATTAAATGAAAAAGAATTACCTGTCTACATGGAAGGGAATGGTGCATAGTACCAAAAGTCTGCAATTGCCTTTTTGGCTGCATCATGTGCGTCCTTGTTCCAACCCATGCTCTCAAGCGGCGGTTGGGAACCAGGAGTAGTGCGTGGTACAAAATATGAGTCCACCCTAGATTTACGAACTCTAGGGCCAATGCTAATACTGCCACTACCACTAGCAGTAGCAGCGCCACCAGCACTAGGAGTACGCATAGGCATCGCTGATGCAAAAACAAAAGCACTAGCACTAGGACAGTATGGAGGCATGGAAGAAGCATCTCCAACAGCACCAAGTCCCTGTCCAAATCCAACACTCACCAACTCCTGCTTTTGTTTCTTTTTTATTTCTTTTTGTATTTCAAAAGTTTCTAATTGCACTTGCACTTCACGTACAACCTCAGGAGGTGCTTTAGAGCAACCCACTGCATCATGGGCGGGTATGCGTGCAAGATGGTATTTTAATCTATTTATGCCTCCATAAAATATTGTTTTGCATTAGAAACATTTGGCGTCTCCTTTTTTCATTCTGGGAAAGATTTCAGCATGTTTCCAAGCAGGGTCTTTTCTGACTGGGGTATGAGACATTGTGAAAATAATAATATGGTTTGATTTGCAAATGAATGTGGCTACAAAAGTAGGGTTTCTAAAATTATTTAAGTTGCAAGTAGGGTTTGTAAAAAAAATGCAAACTCAAAAAAACAATGATTTTACAAATTACAATGAATTATTTCTTAAAAAAACACAAAAAAATCAATTAAAATCGAACTTACCTCTTAGATTTGGCTTGGAATGCAATGTAAACTCCTCCCAATCACTGGTAATGAGCTCTCAATGCACCTCCTTGCTAGTATGAAGCTCCCCAAATGATATATGAACCTGAATTTGTCTTCAACAACTTGTTGGTTGCCCTCTCTTCTCCTCCTATTTTTCTTCACAACTCCCTCTTCTCCTCCTATTTTGCCAAATGAATGAAATGAGGTTGCTTTTAAAGCGAAATAGAAAATATAAGTTAAAAAAAAAATATTAAAAAACTTTGTTTTTATTTTGTTTTGGCCTTTTTGGCCTTTGCTATCGCCGGCCGTGCCCAGGGGTCGGGACTCGCCTCGACGCGGCGCATCCAGCGCGTCAGGCGCGTCAGGCCCTAGATGCGGCCGCGGCCGCGTCCGAGCGCCTAGGACGCGGCCAAGGTCGGGCAACGTGCGACACGCCATGTCTGCGCGGGTCCTGGCGCTTCCCGGGACTATGGTACAAATAATGTACTTTATGAATTATATATGCTTTTACAATGAATGTAGGCACCAACCTACTTTAATCACCAATTTGTAGTTTAGTAGGCACCAACCTACAAAGAGCACCAACCCTTAATTCTGATTTAGTAGGCACCAACCTACAAGGAGCTTCAACCCCTAATCCTGTTTTGGTAGGCACCAACCTACAAGGAGCACCAACCCTAATGTTCGTAGGCACCAACCTACTGGAGGCTCCAATCCCCACTTGCCAAGCAAAAACTTAGCAAGAATAATAACTTGAAAGAACAATGTTCCACCTTCAATGTTGCTTCTTCAACGGATGATGGACAATTCTGCTCAAATGTCTCCTTTCATAAACCTTTCTCTATGCCTTCACAAAAATCTTGTAGATATTATGCTCTTTACAATTCAATTACTCACTTTTCATATATTAACCTTAAATTTGTAGACCTCATCACAACTTTCATAACTTCTTCATGAGCTCCAATATGCTGATAAGAAATGCCTCAACATGCTGATCAAATTTGCCTTGATATTTTGCTCCAAAGAGGACTTATGAAGTCCGCACAATAACTAGTATGGAGTCTATACCAAATGTTTATCAAACAGGCTCAAATATCTTCACAAGGTCTGCCCACAATGCCTATAAACCTTCAACAATCTGCTCATAAATGATGTTGCTTTAAATCAAATTATATTGCATTTTTGACTTATCATCAAATCTCCTTTCAAGCCTTTATATACTCATTTCAAATCTGCACGTATTCCATTTTTCATCTGCTCATATTCTTCTTTGAATTTTTCTCTTTATTTGCTTGGAGTATATGATGTTCTTCTGTTTCTCACACTCTCAAATGATATTCATTGATTTACTTATCCTGCTGTTCTGTCTTTACACAGCCTTCTACTCCACACCCGCTTGTGTTTTTAATGATATAGCATTTTATTCACACACTACAACCCTATTCATCCAATCTGATTTGAATCACATTTATATATGCTGTTCATAGAATGCAACCTTTGGTGAAAGATCACATTATTCAAAATCTGTTCTTGCACCCCTTAGAAAATCTGATTTAGTTTGTATTCATTTAAAATGTTATTCCATCCCTTCAAAATAAATCGCACCTCTTCTTTTTTTGTCTTATTCACCCAACGCTTCATTTAATCACATTTTTGTCTCTTAACAAATCTGGAATATTTAATAGTCATGAATCGCATTGCTTCATGAAAACTTTTTACTTCAAGAAGACGTGCCTTTTTATTTTTGTCTTATTGACAACTCAGCAGTTTTGTCTTATTTTCCTTTTGTCTTTTATGCAAACCGTTGGATATCAAGTCTTTAATTACTTTCTTTTTGAAACATAGAATCGCACCTCTTTTGGTTTTTGTCTTTTTCTGATTTTTGTCCCATATGTTTTTTGTCTTATGTGCTGCAGATATTATATTTTGTTTTATTTAATTCTTCAATAATAAAGCACTGTATTTTGTAAAAGATTATCAATCCTTAATTTATTTGCTGACTTTCTTTAAATAGAATCATATCACCTCCCATATTTTGAATAAGACATTTTTTGTCTTATTAACAAATCAGCCACTATTGTCTTATTTGCTTTAGTCTTAAATCTGTATTCGTTGCTCAACTTATCAACTGCTGTAAGATAGCAATCTGTTATTAACAATCTGCATTAAATTGTAACGGGATTTTGGATGTTCTCCCTTTTTTTTTATCGATCACTTGTTCTTGCTGCTATTGTTCCTTCTTTAATCATCGTTGCTGCTTTCACTCCTTCAGTACTTTGAAACTGATTGGTTGCTTAAGTTACTCAAATTATGGAATACAAAATTCCTTCAACATATCATGACATCAATGATAATGATAGCAAACTTCGTCTTTGTACCTTTGACATCAATAACTCCTTTGTGACAACATTCTTCCATGGCATCAATAACTTGACTTTGTCTATAACATTGTCTTTATTCCTTTGACATCAATGACGCAATTCTAACAATCTCTTATATGCCTTTGACATCAATGACAACATTTCCAACAGTATGAATATCATGGAGTGTTGCTCTGTGGTCCGCGAGATGTTTCTGAACCTTGAGAGGTGTGTTTGGTGTCGCTTGTTAGTGGTAGTGCAGGTTTGAACGACCTAGCATGCTAGCACTAATTGGGGAGGATAATTGTTGATTGAGGAAGTGTTGAGAAGCATGTTTGTATAGATTTGGGTCCCAATTAAATAATGGTGTGGTTTGGCTTCACTTTTTTATATTGTGGAAGTGTTTGGTGCTGACCTATTTGGCATTACATGGTAGAGGTGTATACATTTCATTAAGGCCGACCTAATTGAGATTGTTTTAGGTCACGGAGGGTATAAATGCAAGGAGAATTGTTGTATGGATTAAGTGCAAAGTGTGTGATGCGAAAGTGATCAAGTATGTTGATCTTAGTGCAAGCCATAATGCTTATGACTTCCTAATGCAGTGAGCAGAAGATGTCTATATTTTAGTCTGTTTGATGAGTTGTTTGTGCTTCAGTGGAGCTATACCTTCACCATATGAGAGATGCATTGTTAGCAGTTCAAATTGGCAGTGAGCCACCCCTTCCTTCTTCCTTCTTCTAGACAGTGAGTCCTTTGGCAGTGAGCATTTCTTATCTTTTTGGATAGTGAGCCTTATTGTATTCGGTGTTGCAATTCATATATTAGTGAGCTAATCTTCACCATGATTTTTCCCTCCTTGGGTTTTCCACGTAAATCTGGTGTTCTTATGTGTTTAATGTGTTTGCATTACTACTTTACATGTTTACATTTTGTTAATGCATGTTAAGGGTTACCTCAATTGTCTTGTGCATTCTAACAAGCTTTCCATCTATTAAGATGAGGATTAGAGACACGACACACATCTATGACCTTAAATGCAATGTTCTTTTCTCAAATGATTTTATATCTTTGTCATGTCCCCGATTGGGACCTATCTCCAACTGAGCAGGAAAAAAAAGCATTTTTAAATGCTAATTTAAAAATAATAATTAAAATAATATTAAATAAAATAATAATTTAAATTATATGTTAACTTGGATGACCTCTTTTTGAAGGCACTAAAGATAATATTCAAATTTCATTTTGGCCAACCTTTGGTTGGCACTATTATGTTGTATTAATATGAGTTCACAAGCTTCAGGTAATTATCAAGGAGATAATTTGTCATTTCGATCTCAGGAGACGGAGCCCTCCGAAGATTCGATGCAGGTAGGACGTAGCCCCTGCTTGTATCTGTAGCACCTGATCTACACCAAGTCGGGTGTTCCCTCCCAATCATCACATCTGGTAGTCACGCGTCACATGTGCACATATACGTCAAAGATTGGATCAATTCTACCAGCGAACAAAAGGAGGCGACTATACTAAGCGATATTGGCCGAGCCTTGGACTCTAGCCATTTCTTTAGGCCCAACACTGCACACACGTCTGAAACGCACAATGAAATACATGAGAGTCATTGCAAGTTCCCTGTAATTAAGCAACGGCATAGAAGTCTATAGGCACAGCCAGAGTTGGAGATATTGAGTGGCTACCTGACGCCACTGCCAAGGGCGCCATTCCCCAATTGCATCCTACTCTTTCGCTCAGTATCTTGTGCGAACAATTGTCAAATTCATGAATATATATACTTGATGAACTGGACAGCGGTATCAAATCATGTTTGAGTCTGAAATGCAATTTTATTCATGATATATATATCTATATGTATGGTCTATTACTTGGGCTGTCATGTGCAAAAGCTGAGCAAATTCTTTCTATTAATATTCTTAGTTGTTAGTTAGGTTCATATGACTCTGTTTGGGAACTGGGAACTAAATTAGTTTTGATCTGAACATTCTATGCTATCATCTATTCACGTTAACTTCCAGATTTGAGCATTGGTATCTTCATTATTCATAATTGTGTTGTTAATAAGAGTGCTAGTTTCCTTATAGAATTTGGTGTATTTGTACATTTGTGCTTGAGTTTTCTATGTAGGGCATGGGTCTGGTATCCCACAGTGGTATCAGACCCTGAATCCTACCAACCTGCGGGTGCACATACAGATCGACATTGGACCAGAGTAAAAGAGGATCTGGTGAAAAGAGCATGGATTGGCAATCGAAGCTTCGACCTTCGGTAAAAGACACAGATCTTGTTCAAGAGTTGTATCCAATTGAAGCTTCCAAAATTGTGGACCAATACCAAAGTTTGTCAGAGGATACAAAGGCTAGTATTCTCTTTGAGGTGTACTTGAAGGCACTCGAGTGCCACTACCCCCACAAAAGAGGACTTTACAACTACATAAGATGGATGAGGAAAGATGAGGAAGACTCAAAAATGGCTAAAGAGGAGGAAGTCATAGAGTAGGAAGAAAAATCAGAGCCACAAGATATCACAGAACAACAATAAGAGGAACCCCATAAGCAAGCCAAAGATGAAAAAGGCTTGTTGATTCCTAAGGATTATGTGCACCAACAGCAAATTGATGAAGTGAAGGTGGGGAAGACGCCATTTGTTGTGGAGCTCGAGACAAAGGAGGAGGTGTCTCTGATTACGAGTGAAGTCCAAGAAGTAGCCAGCCAAGCTTCAAGAGAGTCAAGAGAGTTGATTAAGGAAGACACTGCACTTAAGCATGAAGCAATGAGGAAGGAGAAGTTGGAGGTGGTTGAAGGCACTAAGGAGATGCATGATAGTTGTTCTGATTTTTTGATTTAGAACAGTAGTCTATTGATTTGCTCAAACGTGAGTTGGCAGCTCTTACTCCCGAGGACGATTATAAGTCCTCTTCCTTTGCGTAGCACATCCATGAGAGATCTTTCGAAGTCCAGAAGTTGATTGGAATCAATGGCCCTTGGAGATTCATCCATCCTCTAGTGTTCGTTGAACGTGATAGTGCGATGACATGGGATCCAAGAATTGACATGTTTGTTGCACTATTTCTTTGGGATCGTGACACAAGTATTGGCTTACTGACATTTACATCTCAGTCGAGCAGTAGAGGTTTAGAGTGCAGACGCCATCACTTGCTAGTCACCTTGGCATTCAGGGACAGGAGCTTGCAATTGCTTGAGGGAAAGCAATTCTCGGGACCAGAGGACTGTCATGTCCTTGATTGGGACCTATCTCCTGCTGAGCGGGAAAAAGCATTTTTAAATTCTAATTTATTTAATAATTTCAATATTAAATAATAATATAAAATTTAAATTATTAAAAATAATTTAAATTTAACTTTCTCTAGCCAACTCATTTTGAGGAGGCACTAAAATAATTTCCTGTTGCCTAGCCAACTTGTTGGAGGCTTGTTAGCTTGCATATATATGTTGGTTCGATGGACTGGGAAGATCATCACGAATTTGGAGAAACGACTCGTGTCGGCGGGGACGAAAAACCTCTATCTGGCGACCATGTGGGACGACACCCTCACGCTAGTAGTTCATGACTATCTTCCTTGCCAAAATTCACGCACAGCATCTAAGACTTGTCACTACACGTCCTGTTTCAAAAACATCACACCAGGTTGTGATTGCGGTTGGTGTAGACATCTCAGGGGCGGCAACCATAGATGATTATTGGTCGACCTTTGCTCTGGCCACTCTTGCGATCCAAGCACCATTCACTATGGGTCGAGACACCCATCGAGCAGCTCCAATCATCAACAATGACACAAGGGTCTCAGCAAAGGATAGGCACCACAAAAGGGCGCTTGCACCATCACCATTCGATATTTGTTGAAATCGACCACTCATAACCATTTGATTGGAAAGGTAGAAATTAAGTGTGAGTCAGTTTACAGGCATCTGCACCCAATGTGAGTTGTATTTGAATTTCAATCATAAAACGCTAGCTCTATCAAATAATCCTATTGTCACTCCTGAATCTAATTACAAGGCATTCTAAGTATTAATGTTGTTCCTGTGAAATATTTTGTACTTCATCATTTCCAATATTGAGGATATTACTTCATTGCAGTATTCAACCTGTGAGTCAAATAAGAGTTGACATTTTAGTATAAGTAGTCATGTTAACATTCATAGATCTTCTTTGGACTTATTCAGACATCTTTTTATTGCAATTGTGAGGCAAATCTGTGCGAGTATCTTACAACGGGTTGTGTGATCCGTATTCATATTAATTCCTAAACTGCTTGTGAGCTGACTATCAAACACTTCAGATCTGCACAATACTTTATTTATCAATAGCTATTTTTATCATCTATAATACTACGGTGATCTATCAATCATGTTTCTCAGATTTGGATATTAGTTCACTTATGTTTAAGCAATCATTGTTACTGAACTTGAACTAAGTTGGAATTTTTCATGTGAGTAATCGTTGTTGCTGGGACAGTACATTACAATCTTTTTGGTCCACTTTCGAGATTTTCACATTTTGTAACCAATCCAATCAGATTTTCCAAAAATATCACAAAATTCTTCTCTTATTTCATTTCTACCAAGGATCTTGGGTAATGAATACAAACTCTTGATTGTCATTGTTGACATCCAAAATCTCGGCACAATGTTGCATCCTCTACTATGATGAATTGTGGGAGTTTTGTGAATACCAAGATCCCACTCCTTTGTGCAAAGCCAATTCCATATATGAGTAAAGGAATCTAGATGTTCTTCACCATAGGTCATATCTCTCACTTCTTTAAGCATCAAGCTCCTCAAAGTGACTATAAACATTTTATCTTCAAGTAGGGTGGGATGACAACTTAGTGAATGTGTCCATTGTTCTCCTAGATCCATCATGTGCAAACCAAAAGTCTCCTCATGACTACAAACTAACCCATCAACGAACTCATCGATCTTGGAAAAAGGGAGTTTCAATATTTCCTGGTCAACCTCCATGCAGTCAATGTGCATCATTATGGAATTTCCTTGATATACTCGCAATCCCTCCTTACGGGGATCAATTTTAGAAAATTCATTATTCACAACAGCATCACATGGTCCAATTATTTCCATACATTGCAATCTATGTTCCACCAAGTTTCCGGTACAGGGGGACGGCGGAACGACGAGACGAGTTTCAGGGACGGCATTTTTTTGAGGGGATTTTGGGGACGAGGGGACGGCTATATATATATATATAGATAAATTTTAAAAATAGAGGGAAATTTCATATTCATATGAGTAATGATAATCATAACAATGAACATTCATAAAGTTGCAAATGTAATCACCAATCATATTGACATATGCATCATAGAGTCAAACAAATTAATACTACAACTACCTAATTGCTTCCATGGACCATAATTCATGTCAAACAGTCAATGTGCATATGATATAAAATAATAAAATGCCCAAAGGCTACAAGTTTGCACTACAAATGCCAAAATGACAAAGTCACAAGTGTCCAAAACATAGTAATAGAAAATATGATGGCTGCGTCTACTCAGCATCTGCCAACATTGCATCAAAATCAAACTCAGAGTCTAAGTCGCTGTCACTGTGAGGGGTTGGCTCATCTAATGGAATTTTTTTTGGCAAGTTAAAATGAGGTCAAATGAAGGTAAAAAGAAGTTTTAAGTTGCCATATTAGGGTTGGGAGGGCGTGGGGTCCACAAAGGAAAGCATTAAAAAAAAGAAAATTAAAATTTTCCTTTTTTTTGTGTTAAATTTGCTGCTAGGAAAAGGGGGACGGTCGGCCGTCCTCGGGACGGACGAGGGACGGCTAGGCGTCCCCTATCCATCCCCTGGACGGCTGGCCATCCCCCATCTGCTTCCGAGACATTTCCTCAATTCGGGGATGTCCTCGAAAAAAGGGGACTTTTTTGGGACGGCTGCCAACTGTCCCCCAGGCGTCCCCTGTCCCCGAGACGTCCCCGATACGGGTACAGGGGGCAAAAACCCACAGGATGCATTCCCGTGTTTCCCTGATTGCAATCCATTATTACATGGTTCCACTATTTTCCAACCAAAAAATTGGGTGGATGTTTCTTGGGCATCATTTGCCATTAGTATTACTGACACATCTTCAACACACAATATTGGCTCTTCTTCATCTATGGGTTTAGCAATTTCTTGTGATTTTGATTCTAACCCTTCTTTTGCTATCACTAATGATTCTCTTGGATCTTACTCCTTGATCTCCTCCTTAGCCATTTTTCTTATGTATTCATATAGACCTCTTTTGTTGGGAAACTGATACCTGAGTGCCTCCAAGTACTCATCAAAGGGAACACAAGCTTTTGCATGATTTGACAAACTTTGGTATAGGTTAATAAAATTAGGGGCCTCAAGTGAAATATCCCACCCCTGGTAGGATATTTAATTTTAAATTTCTGCCTATCTGTTTACTTGTGTTTTATAGTTTTTGTTTTGTTTTTGATAATTTTAAAGTTTTGCTAGGAAAGAAATGCAACTACAAGCTAATTGCAGAAATCAAAACACTTAGGCAAATAACTAAAACTATCAATTCAGATTTCATTCAATGCTTGAGAAATTACATGACGTTCATACTCGGAGCCAAAGTATGAATTAATATGAATTCTGAAAAACTTAATCAGCAATTTGGAAACCCTTATCTTGGACGCCTTGCTCAATAAACTGGTTTCTCCACTTCAAAATTGCTATACAATGGTTTCAATGACCTAGCCGCCCAAGATGACGGAGAAATATAGCTGAGAACCTAAGCGCTTTCCTTCTCAACACCCCCACGTGTCATATATGAAATGTACGGCTGGCAAAGAGAAGTACAGCCAGCTCCAATGATACCCACGTGCCAATCATGTAGGTTGCAAAAAACAATGAAAAAGATTCTAAAATGTATGTCTTTCAATCAATTCTGATCTGCAACTCAAACCCTTGAAAATCCTCTAGAAATCTACTCCTGTAAGCACAATTGTGACTCTTGTATGCAGCCACCTATTGAGCAACCCTTGGATGGTATTGCACACCTATGGATCACTTAATCTAAAAGAATTAACGTTCTCCAAGATTGATTTGCAGCAAGAAACCCTTGTTTCTCCTCCACACAAAGCTTTGAAATTTTCACAAGTATCAATGAATGATTTGCAAATGCTTTTTGAATGCCTTTTATACCTCCTTCAAATCTCACGACCTCCTTATCTTTTTCAATTCGTTTAATAATAAATGATCATTTGCTTTTGTTGCACCATAATAAAATAATATTTAAAACTCAAGTGTGGTGTCCCCCATTAAATTCCTTTTAATAATGACTTTATGATTAAAAGTGACCATATATTATAAAAGTCATTATTCACTAATAATAATATCCTCTTTAATATTTAATTATGATTAAAGTTATCACTTTAATAATAATCAATAATCCATAACTCCACAAATATCGGCATAATACCAAATCCGCCAACACCAAGGGGTAACTCACTGCTTCCTCTGCTCACCAAACTGGCTTACTATAAATAGTAAGGTTTGACTCAAACATCCAAGGGACTTACTAAAAATAGTAAATGTGTGTAAACGGAGCCTGAAACACCTTAAGAAGGTCGTCTCTAAATATCGCTAAACACTGGAGAAGAGAACACTATAAACTGCCATCTGAAGAAACCATAAACTCCCACAAAAGGCCCTCTAAACACCAACATTAGCCTACGAGAACTTGATGATAGGCTAATCCACCAAACTCTTACACTAGCTAAAAAGGGGACATTACATCAGGTTTGTACAATAATTCTTCCATAAGATCCATGTTTTCTTCCTTTGGTAGATCTTCAAGTTTTTTTACTAGAATGTATCCAACATTTTAGCTTTACCCCATAGGCTGGCAAAGATCAAAGCTCTAAAACCAATTGTAATGTCCCTTTCTAGAACATTTCTTATTTTTCCCTCAAAACAATATTTCTAATTCTAAAATGATAATTGCATTTATATATATAGATATAACTTAATCAAAATTATGAATTTTATTATAATATTCAAATATTTTCCTTTTGAAATAATTCTAAAAATAATCTTATCTTGATTTTTGTTAGGTTTCTTCTTCCAATTTACAGCTAGTTTTCTTTAAATGCTTGTCCTTGATATCTAGAAAGTTATGGGTTTTCGTCCAATAACTTGATAGAAGAAATTAAGGGTTTTCGTCCTTAAATCTCTTAATTTTCCTTGGAGGGTTTTTGTCCTCTTTGAATGTAATATTTAATTGAAAAGTCACATAATATTTATTCCCAATTGATTGATCTCCTCTTCTCATTAAATGATCTCCCTTATATATCTTATTGCTTCATGATACACAACCCTTCATACACCCTTTGACTTTTGATAAATTATAATTTTAATTTTAATTCAATCATTCTTTAAACACAAATGCAGATATCTTAGTTTAGCCACCATTTTTTAGTCTCCTTTAATTACCTTCCTTGAGACTAGTTTATGTATTAGTGAAACACCACCTTGTCTTGGGTGAAAGTTATAAATCTGAACATGCCTTTCGGGTTGTTGAGCAAATTTCTCAAAATGTAAATTGGCTTATTCTGAAACAGCACATTACAATTATACATTCCTCCTTATTATCAATTGCAAAATTGGTAAGAAAATTTGCTTTCCCATTAATCTCTCTATACACATGTTGAAATGTGTAATCCTCGAAGGATTCCAAAAGAGGCCATACCCATTTTAAGATGTTAGATAGTTTCCAATTTCATGAGCTTCTTCTCCTAATCACATTTATTATTATTTGCAAGTCTCCTTCCCATTTAAATGTATCTCATTCCGTGTCTTCTGCAAACTTATAATCCTAACAGAAGGGCCCATGCTTCAGTCTCATTGTTCAAACCATTCTTTAACTTTTTCAATCTTGCATACATTAGCTCACCATGCACATTGCAAACGATACAACTAGCCCCTGATTCCACCAGATTTCCTCTAGCTATGTCATCAAAGTTAAATTTTGTTGTACCCCAAATTAAAAAATTTGCTACACTTAGGCATTTTGAAGAAATGAGTAAAAGTCTTGACAAATCTATTAAAAAGGTTAAAATTTGGATTTGCATGTCTTGCATAAGGGGTAAAAGTGTGAAATTTCCAAAATTTGACGATCTGGGTCTGCTCAGAGCGACCAAAACTACAAAACCCAGATCTCAGTTTTTCATCCCTACTTTTTAGGAAAACTGCTATTTTTAGAAACTTTTTGAAAATAATAACTTTTTTTCCGTTTTTCTGGTTTTCTTTCGAAACGGATACTGGCAAAACTTTCTAAAAATAGAAAGTTAGTCCATTAGGGTTCAAACTGATTTTGATTGGCTCAAAATACTTCCTCATCAGGCTGGTGCAGTCAGAATCAAGAAATGATCAATTTTGCCCTAGTGGATCTATTCTGCTTTTTCAATTTCAGAAAGCATTTCGGGAGCTTCAAAAGTCATCAATGGAGGCCAGTTAGCTACCAGGCATCAAATTCAACATGCAAGCACTGAACAGAAGATGGGATTGTGAACATGCACGAACAACGAGGGAGGAGTTGAAATCTGCAGAAAACGACTAAGTCTGCCAACCATGGGCGCCCCAGAAGGAGATAGGTGCCCATCTTTTTAGGGCATTTGATGATGGAATTAGGGTTTGTGCTTCCAGGCAAAGTTGTTCAGAATCCTCTCAACTCCATAGCGAGTCCAGCAACGTCATCATCAGATCATTCAGTCACCCGAAATTCGAGATCAAACAAAGAGGTTTCAACCAAAAGACAGAATGAAAATCATGAAAATGTCTGAAAAGTTTCTAAGTCTGGGAACTTTGGGCGTCCCAGGTGCCTAGGGGCGCCCAACTTTTTGAGATGCCTAACTCAGCAGTTAGAGTTTGGAGAGGAGCTCAATCTCTTCGAAATTCAGTCAGCTTCGTAGTGGATATCTCCATCAGAACATCAGACTAGTCAATCTCTGGCAAATCTAGATCAAAGTTGAAGGTATAAGATGAAGATTCAAGTTTGAAGATGAAATCAGATGAAAATATTCTAAGTGTGGAGGAGATGGGCGCCCTAGAAGGAGATAGGCGGCCTTGATTTTGAGGGCTTAAACAAATGAATTTGCCAATGAAACCTCCAGTGTGACTTCTTCAGATTTGAATAGGCTTTCCAACGAGACCATCAACACGTCAATCGGAGTTGGCAGTCGTCAGATACATAAGGCTGAACAGAGGGTTTGACAAGAGCTAAAAATGAAAAGTCAAAAGCAAAGAAGAAAATATTGAAAAATATTCTAACACTGGTGAAGTTGGGCACCCCAGCTTGCCAGGGGCACCCCAGCTTGCCAAGGGCACCCAAGCTTTTGATGCCTCTAATGAACTTTTCTACAGATGTGACTCCTAGAAGACCCCTCTCAAAATCTCCTCAGCTCCGCAACGAGTCCAGCCATCAGTCCATCCGATGCCCGGATCATCAGATCTGACAAAATCATCTGGAGAAGAGTTGAAGAAACCTAAAAATGGTTGTCTAGTGAACTTGGGCGCCCCTGGAGAGAATAGGCGCCCAAGGTTTTGAAGCCTGAAACGATAGAATTTGCAGATATAGTCACCAAGATCACCACGGCAGATTCAATCGAGCTATCCAACGAAACTGATGATCAGTCAATCGGATCAGTGTAGCTCCCGGAATCGATATTTCATCAGAAGATCAAAGGGAAATGAAGAACTTGAAAATCATACAAAAATGGCCAACACTGTGAAGGTTCAATGCCCCAAAAGGAGATGTGCACTCATGATTTTGAAGGATCAAACGAAGGTTTTAGCTGAAGGTGCCTCTAGGATGATCTTCTCATAATTAGCCAGGCTTCGCGATAAAACATTCAGCTTGTCCATCAGATCAATCTGAAAGCTAGAGATCAAAATCAAAGTAGAGGTTCAAAATTGAGAAAAGTTGAAAAACTACAAAAAATGGTTAAGTCTGGGAGAAGTTGGTGCTTCTAGCCAAGAAGGGCGCCCAACTTGCCATGCCTTAGTCAAAATTTTCAAATTTCAAAGTTGCAAGATGAAAGATGAATGTTCAAGTTCAATGAACACGTTGATTTTAGGGTTTGGAGGATTAAAGCAAAAGAAAGCAAAGTTATTTCAAGCCCAAAATCTATTTAAGACATCTCTTCCATTCAATTCTCATCATTATTGCAGGTGGCGCCCAAGGGAAAAAAGTGGAGCAGCAAACTTTGAAGTTTTATTTTAAGATTCAAGAGCTCAAGGTTGCTGATTTTCAAGAATAATTTTCATACCAGCAACTCAAAACCTTGCTTTTTCATGCTTTTTCATTCAGAACATCAAATTTTTGAAGAAGGTCAAGGGTTTTAATTTTCAGCCATCTGGGTCTTTTCATCTCATCCTTCTGAAGAATTTTTGAGAAAATGTATCAAGTTGCAGCAGCTGCTTTTTCCTTGCATGTTAGAGAAATCATCAGAGTTTGCAAATTTTGATCATCTGGGTCCTCTTGAAACAATCTTCTAAAGAAAACCCAAATCTTAGCTTTTTTCAAGAAAATTTCAAATTCTAGGGTTTGCTGCTTTTTCCATCAGCCCTCTGTGTTTTTCAAATCTAATCAATTGGGTTCATTCCAAATTGTATTATGAACAAAACCCAGGTGCCAACTTTTTTTGTTAAAAAATTGAAGAAATTAGGGTTTGTTGCTTTTTCAATCCACATTCAAGATTTTCAAAAATGGGCGATCTGGGTTGTCTTGCAACGAAATTCTGAGCAAAACCCATATCTTAGAAAAAATTCGAAAAATTTGTCCATTGGAGGAAGAAAAACCAACATTCTAAAAATATAAAGTTGCTCAAAACTTGTCTAAACCTAGACGAGTTTACAATCATTCTTCAAGGTTTTCAAAATGGAGTACACTCCCAATGATTTCAAAACCAAATCAGCTCTCTACCACAACTTCATCAAAACAACTGATACAGACTTGCATCACATCAAGTCAGTGTTTGACTTACGTGCTTTGGAAAGTGCAGGCAACACTACAATCAGAAACCTGGGACACTCTGGACTCCTCGCGGTGGCATCCATTCCTATTTCAGTTCAGAGTCTTGAATTTGTAATCGCTTGCATCAAGCATTACAATACGGCGACACAAGAGATCCAATCAGTAAATGGCAGAATGATCTGCAGTTTGAAACCTGACACGATTGAGAAATGATTCTCAATTCCCCCTTGGCCTGAAAGTGTGACTATTTCTAAAGGAGAATGTGAAATGATATGGGAGATGCACAAGGACAAATACAGCAAGAAGATTGCTCTGAAATGGATGAAAGAAAAACATAAGACTCTACCAAGTCACATTTCCACGATGTCAGCAAAGTTCGAGAAAGTGGCCAATGAGGTTGAAAATTTCCTGAGATCAATTGTAGATGGTGAAGAAATCTTGGAAAAGCGCAACTTTAGTATTGATGGTATAGATGCACCTGACAGGGACACAGTTTCTTGCTTTTTAGCGGATGTCATTGAGATTTAAAGTGGCTTTCTTCTAGAAGCTTTCTTTCCGCTTTATTTCTATTCTTGGAACAATTCTTATCTATTCTTTGAAGAAGAGAAAGAAGATAAAATGTAATAGTTGGCACTTCCAACTTTTCCTGCTTTCTTAGGTGTTAGATGATATCTTCTTTTAGTTTTAGAAATAAAGTTTGTTTGCTGAGCAATCCCTAGTTGTAAAAGCAAGGAGATTTTAGGGTTCCCAACTCCTTTGCTTGCCTATAAATAAGAGTATTTGCTCATTATTTTCTTTAACGGTTATTGTGATAGCAAATTGCAAGCCTGTAATGCTGCAAGTTGTTATTCAATGTCAATTCACTTTGTGTAGGAACCATGCTAGTGATAACAAAACGTTGAGCCTATAGTGCCTTCTATTTGTTATTCAGTGTTGTTCAATTGTGTTTAATTTTATGATAGTGAATTGTTGAGTCTCTTTTAGCCAGCAAGTAGTTGTTGTAATTGTTGTTCCCTTTGTGTAAGAACAAGATTGCAAGCCTCTTTAGCTGCAAGTTCCTGTTCCGTACATGTGTTTAGTATAATCTCTGTTCCAAAAATTTGAGAAATAAAGTTTTGAGCCTCCTTTGCCTCGATATAATGTCTCAAGTTTCCATCTATTGTGTTACACTTATATGATCTTAAATTTCAGCTTGCATTGAAAGTTAGTAGATGTGTATTGAGAGGAGAGTTTATCTAAGTGTGTTTATTGTGTTATGCTTATGTGATCTTAATTTCAGCTTACATTGAAAGCAAGTAGATGTATGTTGAGAAAGAGTTTATTTGAGCACTTTGTCAGATAATCAAACTTTGTTCATTTCTAATTCTCTTGCTCTGCATATTACTTGAGAAATTAGAAACGTCTTTAGCATAGGTTAGTCGTAGTTGAAGTTCTAAATCAGAAAATCTCAGCTACGGCGCTTTGAATTTTATAAACCTTCTGCTCTTAGCTGATCAAAAAGATAGGCAACTTAGTTTTAGTTTACTTTCTTAAACACCATCAGCAAGAGGGAGCTTCCCCTCCTAATTTGAAGAGCAGTTTATCTGTGCATAGCTGTCCGTTTCAAATTCACATTCCAGAGGTGCGAATTTAAATGCCAACAAATTTCATCCACCCTGGTTTCAGAAGCATCCATTTAGCATTTTCACAATTTTGAGCGGAGTCTAAACCTCCCACACGGGGAGCCAATACTGCTTATCAGTAACAACCCAAGGTGTCATTTTCTATCACTAACTTGTGATTGAAACTTTTCCTGCTAACTGTGTCGATCATTGCTTATGGTTGAACTTGAAACAAGCTGGAAGAGAATTAAGGATCAATATAACTGACTGTGAAACTGAAATATAATATAAGGTAAAAAGATAGTTTAGAGCTTCTAAGTTCTAACTGACTTTGTCACAGAAAGTAACAACCTAAGGTGTCATTTTCTATGATCACTAGCATATGATTGCAATTCTGCCAAAATAAGTGTGCCGATTATTGCTTATGGTTGAACTTAAACAATATGGAAGAGTATTAAGGCTGGATATAACTGCATGTGAAATACACTTCAATGTCAAAAGATTGTTTTGAGGTTACTACTTACTTTGAAACAGAATACATTAAAAAATTGTATGGCATTGGTTACCCCAAAATTACAACGAAGAAAGAGCTCGGTGAATAAAGTGTTACAAACAAGAACTTTTTTGATGTACTTGGACTTTTGCTTTATCATATGACAATCAACCTGCAACATAGCAAACAACAAGAAGTGCGCAGACATAAAAGGAATTTTAGCTTTTACAATTTCTTTATTTTGCTAAATATATAACTCTATTGATTCAGGTTTAGCTACAAACAATGAACTCTAAAATTACAAGGAAAAAAGAACAGTGCTAAGAAAGTGTTACAGCCAAGAACTTCCCCAATGGATTTGGGCTTTGCTATATTGTTTGACAGTCAACCTGAAACATAGGAAACAACAACACATGCACAGACACAAAAGGATTTTTAGGGTTTACATTTTCTTTGTTTTACTAAATATATAAATCTATTGATTCAGATTGAACCACAGACGATAAACTCTAAAATTACAAGGAAAAAACAAATCGGCTAACAAAGTGTTACAACCTTAAACTTTTGATGAATTTGCTATATCGTATAGCAACCAACTTGAAACATAGCAAATAACAAAACATGCAAAGGCACAAAAGGATTTTTAACTTTTACATTTTCTTTGTTTTACTAAATATGTTCATCTGTTGATTCAGGTTGAACCACAGACAATGATGCAACGGAAAAGAATGTTGTTTCCAAATCAAACACACCAATTTTGCTCAGGAATAATTGATAGGTTTCAACAATATTAAAAAAAAATTAAAATCATGTACTCAAGGGAACGAGTTATGAATAACCCGTAACTAAATTAACATACAAACAGTTCATTTTTTGTGTTTTGGGGCAATATGATAAACAACTAATCTGGAGCACATGTTTACAACTTTACTCCTTACCAATCATCATTTGACCCAGTTGGTGTTGTGTATAATGCACCAGATTTTCTCCAGTCCTCAAATAGTTGTTTAGTGTAAGGTTCATCTGCTGGCCCTCCTCTTGTCCGCTTATTGTGCAATATAATGAGTGGCCATTTCTTCATCAAGCTTCTTTGGCATGCCTCTTCCACAACAGATTTTAACTGTAAAACATTATATATTGTGCATTACATTATAGCTAACAAACAATTACTCGAGCAGTCATACCATGTTTTAGTACGTCGTATTGTATCATGAATGTCATTCTCAGCTTTCCAAGTGTTCTACAAATATAAGGCCAAAAAATTAACAACTACAAATACCTGATGGATGTTAAAGCCCCCATCAGAAAAGTTTTGCTGATAAAGACCTACGTTTGCACCATCCACAATATATTCATAAGGACCATGTAGATCCAGCCACTCCTGGACGAAAGAAAACATCTTATTCTCACACACCAATAAATTTACCAGTGTCAACTTAAAGTCGATATGATTCAAAAACTTAAGACTAAGCAACATAAAATTATTATCAAACTTCCATTCAGTTCCTTACATATCTCAAATATTGAGCTTCTTAAGCAATTTATTCATAGAGGAAGTTACAAGTATATATCATAATTTAAATTTAGTTCTGCTTCAGAATGTAGCAACCCAAATCCTTGGATATTTTTTGTGCACCAAACTATCTAGAAGGCATTCTGAAGCTCTAGACATTTACATGTTCAAATCCTAGCAAGATTACAGCAAGTCCCCAAAATATAATATGTTTGAGTAGGAGGTCTTAAGGCTGACAGAGAGATTAAGTTTAGTAGACCGTGTGGCTGATAGCTTTGTTTTAGAGGATCAGTTCTTCCAGTACAAACATAGCCATTTCTTTCAAAGAACTGATTTGCATTTTTTGGCTTTAATATGGATTTAATTAACAAGGTTTTACCCTTTTGATCTTTTGGCTAGTGCCTTAATTTCACAGGATCAGTTCACAGAATTGTTTTGCTTTAGGGATTTTATATGCAGTGACTTATGTACGATTTAGCCATTTTCTCTTCTTTTTGGGTTATTTTCTTGCAAATCTATCATTAGACATTCTATTGTCAGTTGATGTTCCTTTCAGCACTCCTGATTAGCTATTTTAAATTGCTGTACTTTTGGCTACCACTGATTTCTAAAATTCTAAAACACTAAGGATTAAAACCACAGTTTTCCACAAAGCAACCTAAGGAAAGTTATTAAATCCTCTAAAGATCAAGTGGAACTGAAGGAGTGGAATCTATAGTATCGGATGGTTGTCTGGAGTGCCTTACATAGGAGAAAAAGGTAGGTTCATTCAAAAGAGGATCAAGGAGCACCATGCATACATTTGTCTTTAAAAGATTAGAAAATCCAATGTGACAAAACAATCATTTTTCCACAAAACATCTCAATTGTAGAATATGTCAAAGGCATGATGGTTGAGGATCACTACTTCAAGTGACAATTTAAATAGGGATGAGAATTTAAGTTTAAACCATAGATGGCAGACTCAGCGAAAGCTCGGCGAGTCAATGAAAACTCGCCGAATCAAAGGACTGACAAGTCTTTCTGATATTAACTCGCCAGAAAAACTGGTCAATTTTTTGGCAAGTACTCGCCAAAACTTGATGAGTACTCACCAAAACTCAGCGAGTTTGACAAAAAACTCGCCAATTACATCAAAAATATGAAACACAAAAATAAATCAAAAAAATAGTCAAAAACTCAGATTTTTCCCTGTAAATGCATGAATGCACCTCACACTTCCTCACATAGCACTTGGAGAGCAAATATTTTTCATCAAAAGTTTCCAAATACCTAATTTCTCCCTTAAGTGATAAAATTGTGAAATGGTGTGTGACAAGAAGTTTTATGTCATTTCAAAGGCCTTAATTTGGGCTTGGTGGCGAGGGCGTTGGCCATGCACCCCACAAGGAGCGCTGCCCCTTGACCCCACTAGGGGTGCTACCCCAAGATCCCCATGAGGGGTGTTGTCCCTCGACACCCACCGAGGGTGTTGCCCCCAGACCCCCATGAGGGATGCTGCCCCTCAACCCTGTTGGAGGCGTTGACCCCAAACCCCCACAAGTTATTGGGATCTCTTCTCATATAAGAAATTTGATTACAATGAGGGGATTTGGGAGTTGAGACTAGTATCAACAACTTAGACAATTATCTTTATCACTGTCATAATATCATTTGATTAGAACATCTTGTTAATTTTATGATCAGATATGAGAAGCAGAATTTAATTCAAATTTTAATCAAACAGACACAGCATATACCTTGGGAAAACCCTCCACTTGAGGGAGAAAAAACCCAGCAACAATATATCATTTATATATTGAATATGAAACAACAATAATCTTTACAATGAGGCGGATTACAAGGCCACTCCACAGCACCAAAACTTGATGCAATATATGATGATAATAATGCCCTTCAAAAGACAATAAATTCAGCCTTCTTGAGACTTCAATCTGCACTTCAATCTGCACTTGAATGGAATTCGCACTTCTCTAGATATCGAACAATGAATAATGAATGTGTATGAATGATGGCAAGTGAACAATGATCATCTCGAATATATACAAGAGTGGGAGAGATCGCGTCCCTTCAAGTCAACATGTCGGCCTTCAATATGAAACAATATGTCTCAAAGGTGGCGAATGATCAAGGTCAGCCTTAATGAAAAATCGTGTCTCCTCAAGAAGTCGGCCTTCATTAATTAACAATAATTAAATATTATAATTCAAGGTGAAGCGCCTCTTCACCAATAGGCGTCTTAATAAATTAAATAGCCGATAGGCTATGCATTTAATTTATTCTTCAATGATCAATCAGGGCTGGAAGTAGAAGCCTGACACTGCTATCATCAACACTCCCTCTCAGCTAGGGAGGAATACTTCCAGTTATCCAATGTCATCCACAATGGTTACACCCATATGTGAAAGGAGCTCATCACGGATTCACTCAACGTGATATCAACCATCATGGCTACTCCCATGTATGGAAAAGCATATGTGCACAAGTGCCCATCACGGAATCACTCAACGTGATGTTGTCATCTCATCATGACATTCACCATGGCTACTCCCAGAGGGTGAAAAACACAAGTACAAGAAAAACCATCACGGACTCTCTCACGTGATGTTGTCATGGAGTCACTCAACATGACATCCACCATGGCTACTCCTAGAGGGTGGAAACAAGGGCTTTCACCTCAAATTTCTCTCACGAAGAAAGATACATTAACAAGGGCTTACACCTCAAATTTCTCTCACAAAGAAAGATGCATTAAAGCAAATCACAAAAGATCACCGAAGCTGAGTCTCCCTCTCAGCTAGAGCTTCATTCTCCACAATTCCAAGCTTGTCTCGAAAGTACACAAACTTTAGTCTGGAGAGAGGCTTGGTGAGAATGTCAGTCGTCTACTCATCAATGCTAATGTACTTCAACCGGATAGCTTTCCTCAATACCATATCTCTAATATAGTGGTATTTGATCTCAACATGTTTAGTTTTGTCATGAAACACTAGATTGACAAAAAGTTTCACAAAGCTTTGATTATCACAATGAATGACAATCGGCTCCAACAATTGTCCAAACAATCCTGCAAGGAGCTTTCGAAGCCACACTGCTTCTCGAGCTGCCACACAAGTTGCAATATACTCGGCCTTTGCAGTGCTTAATGCCACTGAAGACTGCTTCCTACTACACCAAGAGATCATCGTAGACCCCAAACTGAAGCAACATCCAAAGGTGCTCTTCCGATCAACAACACACCCTACCCAATCAGAATCAGAATATCCATGCAACTTCAAATCCACACCAGAAGAATATCTCAAGCCATACCCAATTGTGCCACGCAAGTATCTCAAGATATGTTTTGTTGCAACTAGGTGTATTTGCCTTGGTTCGCACATGAACTGACTAAGTGCACTCACTGCATAGCAAATATCTGGTCTAGTATTGACTAGATACATCAATGATCCAATCAACTGCCTGTACATAGTAGGATCCACCAGATCTGAACTAGCTGCAGCCTCTTTTAACTTCTGAAAATTGGTTTCCATAGGTGTAGACATGGATTTGCAATCCATCATACCAAATCTCTTCAAGATGTCTATTGTATACTTCTCTTGACTCAGAATGATCTCATTAGGCCTCTGCCATACTTCTAAACCAAGGAAGTAATGCATGTACTTAAGATCCTTCATTTCAAATTCAGAAGCCAACTCCTTCTGGCATTTGATAATGAGGTGTTCTTCTCCAGTAAGAAATAGATCATCAACATAGAGAACCAAGATCAAAGCCTCACCATTAATTACCTTGAAGTATAGGTTTGAATCAGCATCATTCTTGGAGAAGCCCAAGCTGAGCAGGTATCTATCAATTCTCTCATACCAAGCGCAAGGAGCCTGCTTAAGGCCATACAAAGCCTTCTTCAATCTACAAACATGAGACTCTTTCCCATGAACCTCAAATCCATCAGATTGCTCAATGTATACCTCTTCTTCAATTACACCATTTAGAAATGCAGTCTTCACGTCCATCTGATGTAACTTCCATCCTTTAGCTGCTGCAATAGCAATGATGGTCCTAATGGAGGTATAACGAGCAACTGGAGCAAATGTTTCCTCATTGTCTATTCCCTCTTTCTGAGAGAACCCCCTAGCCACAAATCTAGCTTTGTACTTCTCAATGCTTCCATTAGCCGCATGATTGATCTTGAACAGGCACTTAGAAGATACAACAGATTTCCCTTCTGGTCTAGGTACTATATCCCAAACATCATTCTTAAGAATAGATTGATATTCTTCAACCATAGCATCTCTCCCTACTTGCTGACTTGAAGCTTCCTCAACACTAGAAGGCTCAGATTCAATCATTTGACTCAACAATGCAACATAGCTTGAAAACTTCTGAGGTCTTTTGCTTTCTCTGAATGTTCCTTTAAGAGCTGCAAACTTTTCTGCCTCTTACATTGTTTTCCTAGCCCATAGAGGTCTCTTTCGACCAATAACAATGTCTGTAGGCCCATTAGTAGGTTCCAAAGGCTCAACTGGATCATCATCTTCTTTAGGATCAGTAGCCTCCCTCTGAATCTCAGGAGTATGGTCAACTTCCATGTCCTGAGGAGACTCTTGGTCTTCATTGTCTATCTCCATGTGAGTGCCCTTAGATCTCTTAAATGCAACATCCGCTTCAAATGTAACATCCCTACTGATCTCTATCAGTTTCTGACCTAGAATGTAAACTCTGTAGGCTTTTGAAGACTCACTGTAGCCCACAAATATTCCCTTCTTGCCAGATGGTTCCAATTTTGTCCTTTTATCAAAAGGCACATGAACATACACAGGACAACCAAAGATTCTCAAATGACTTACTTCCGGCTTCACACTCGTGAAAGCTTATTCAGGAGTCATGTTTTCCAAAATGCGGTGAGGGCTCCTATTATGAACATACACTGCTGACCTAGATGCTTCAACCCAAAGGAAGGTTTGCAGATCTTGATCATGAATCATGGCTTTAGCTGCTTCTACAATAGATTTGTTCTTCCTTTCTGCAACACCGTTTTGCTGTGGATTGTAAGGGACACAAAACTCCCTCTTAATTCCTGCCTCAACACAAAAGTCACGAAAGCTTCCAAAGATGTATTCTCCTCCGTTGTCAGATCTCAGAACTTTGATCCTCTTCTCGGACAAGTTCTCTACTTGAGCTTTAAATTCCTTGAATCTCTCAAGTACTTCCTCAGATTCTTTAGTCTTTAAGAAATAAATCCAAGTCTTTCTAGAGTAGTCATCAATGAAAATTACATAATACAAGAAAACACTCAAAGAAGCAACAGACATTGGACCACACAAATCAGAATGAACAAGATCTAGAATGCATTTAGATCTACTTTCACTACTATGAAAGGGTCCTTTAGTATTCTTACCCAAAGCGTATCCTCAGCAAGTACCTTCATGCTCCTAGCTGAGTTTAGGAATGCCAGTGACCATCTTCTCCATGGTTGGTAGTGCTCTAAAGTGAAGGTGAGCAAGTCTTCTATGCCAAAGCTCACACAAACTTGATGAATCATGCAACAAAGCCTGTAATGGACGAGCGGAAAGTCTGTAGAGACTCTCATGCCGAACTCCAATTACTCAAGCAGTCTTGATGCTTGAGTTCTTCGGCCATGCAAGGACTTTACCTTCAGGGAATGAAACTTGATATCCCTTATCCTCCAAAGCTGAAATAGAGACAAGGTTCCGCTTGATGCCAGGTACAAATAGTACATCACTCAACTGAAGAGAGATACCAGAATCTAAGTAAAGAGAGGAGGTCCCAACACCTTTCACAGAATAGCATGCATCATCTCCAATTATGACTTGAACACTTGAATCTCTCTCCACCAAATCAAATAGATGCTCTCTAAATCCAGTGATGTGGTGAGAGGCACCACTATCAATCAACCAAGTGTTGTTGTCCGTTGGAACATTGCTTGATAAGGCAAAATAGAAAAGAAATCCACTTGACTCCTTTTGAGGAGAGATCTCGCCCACATCAGCAACTAAAGCATGTTGCTTAGGTCTAGTTGGACAATCTTTTGCATAGTGACCAAACTTGTCACATCTGAAGCATTGTATGCGGGAGAGGTCCTTCTTCTTCTTAGATGCAGGGGCACCATCTGATCTTTTATCTCTATTCCTCTTGAAGTTGCCTTTCTTCCCTTCTCTTCCTTTCTTCTTCGAAGATTGAGTGGCAAGTACATGAATGTCTTCATTTCTAAAACTTTGCCCATTGCCTCTCGCAGCCAATCTTGATTCTTCTTGGATGCAATCTGCCCTCAAGCGATCAAACTTAGGTAGTTTTGATCTCCCACTGATACCTTGGATAAATGGCTCCCAAGATTGAGGAAGACCATTAAGCGCCAACATAACCAAATCCTTATCATCAATCATATGCCCAATGGTAGAGAGTTGATCTCTCAACTCGGTGATCTTCATGAAGAAAGAGATGACAGAATCTCCTTTTGCCATCTTGACATGATGAAGTTGTTGCCTCAATGCAGGAGCTTTGCTTGTATTGTTGATCTCATAGATTTCCTCCAAGGTCTTGAACATTTCCCTTGGTGTCTTCAACTTGGAGATGACCGGCACAAGGTGGTCCTTCACGAAGTCTACCAAAATCTTCTTCGCCTTAGTGCAATTCTTCTTCCATTGAGACTTCTCATTCTCATCGGAAGGTTCTGGAATTTTGCTCTCCACGAACTCAGCAATCTCATTTTCTTCCAATGCAAGCATTACTCTAAACTTCCAAGATGTGAAATTGGAAGCACCTTCAAGCCTATCTTCAATCTTGAGCCCATTCACCATTTTTGAAGATAAGGTAGATGCAAGAAGATGAGAACAAGAGTGGATGATAGTGCTGCTTATATAAATCTGATCATGATCTTTCTTAAACCCGCTCTAATACCATGTTAATTTTATGATCAGATATGAGAAGCAGAATTTAATTCAAATTTTAATAAATAGACACACATATACCCTAGGAAAACCCTCCACTTGAGGGAGCAAAAACCCAGCAACAATATATCACTTATATATTGAATATGAAACAACAATAATCTTTACAATGAGGCCGATTACAAGGCCACTTCACAGCACCAAAACTTGATGCAATATATGATGATAATAACGCCCTTCAATAGACAATAAATTCGGCCTTCTTGAGACTTCAATCTGCACTTCGATCTGCACTTGAATGGAATTCGCACTTCTCTAGATATCGAACAATGAATAATGAATGTGTATGAATGATGGCAAGTGAACAATGATCATCTCGAATATATACAAGAGAGTGGGAGAGATCGCGTCCCTTCAAGTCAACATGTCGGCCTTCAATATGAAACAATATGTCTCAAAGGTGGCGAATGATCAAGGTCGGCCTTAATGAAAAATCGTGTCTCCTCAAGAAGTCAGCCTTCATTAATTAACAATAATTAAATATTATAATTCAAGGTAAAGCGCCTCTTCACCAATAGGCGTCTTAATAAATTAAATAGCCGATAGGCTATGCATTTAATTTATTCTTCAATGATCAATCGGGGCTGGAAGTAGAAGCCCGACGCTGCTATCATCAACACTTCTCCTCAAGTTTTCACTAGACTACAACGGTGTGCAAAGATTAGAACCTCTCCCCAAGTTTTCACTAGACTGGGATAGAGGAAGATGTCAAATGCTGTAATATGCAATTTATGAATTATGATGATGATTTTCAAAGACAATCATCATAAATTCATAATCATTGCCAGGTAACTATCGTATCAAGGTTTAGCATGATGATGCGATTTTGTACTCAATTTGTATTCAAATGAATCAAATTTAATAGAAAACACTTTTGTACTCATTTATGGACTCCAGATATATTTTGTCTTTAAATTTTGCCAAAAAAATAAAAGTGTTTTTAAAGAAATTTAAGCAATTTTTTAAGTTGCCGAGTCTCTGCCAAGTCACAAATTTTGGGTCCGCCGAGTTTTTGCCAAGTCCAATTTTTCCAACTATGGTTTGAACCACTCATGTATCCCATAGCAATTCAGGCCTTGCTGGTGCAAGTCCCATTCTTAACCATCTCTCGAATTCCTACCTACAAGCTATCTCTCTTGATTGTTAGTGGAAGGTTTTAATTTTCCATAGGCAATAAGAACTAGTTGTTGAAGTGCATGCGCGCAAGTTGTCACTGGCACTATGATAAAGGGTTCTTTTGGAGATTGGCTCTTAAACACCATCCTTGAAGAGTCTTGCATTTTAGCATTCCACTTTAAATTCCTACCTTGGTCTCACATCTATCAGAAAGGCAATTGTGTGGCAGATTTGCTTGCAAACAGTGGTTTGGAGACTTCATCTTCCATCGTGATGCCTCACCTTTGACAATGTCAGAGTTTCATATGATTGTTGCAGCTGAAGCAGGTGCTTCACCAGATAATCATAATTGCCGATGCCCACCTTTACTTTAAAGGGCATTAACTTTGCTTAATGGCACTGTATTCTCAATGTGATACCTAATCTCATCAAGTGTGCTTGTAGAAATTAAGAATTGACAAATTAATGGACTGTGCTACTTATAATCAAAATAAATGACAGTCATGAAAGAATGCTATGATAGAGAAGTGAACATAGATTTTTACCCTAAAAATCCCCCAAAGGGGAAAAATAGCTTAGTACTAGCAGTCTAGCAATGCTACAAAATTATTATTGGAAGCTAAGCAATTACAGTGAGTTGTAAAATAGTGTGGAATACAATCTGCCCCTTCCTCCACTTGGCTACAAACATGCTGTCAAATCTATGGAAAGAATTACAATTGGAATTCTATTTCTCAATATTCAACAAAACTCAAATCTACCTCTCCTAATCCAATCCAGCTCCCTCTTATCCATAAATAGGTGTTGGGATGTCCTTGTATACCAGAAGATCCCAAAGGCGGAATTGGAAGGAGAAACATTGGATTGTTGCTTCAAATTCTAGATTTCTACTATCATGACAAAACTGCCCCTTCACGCAGACTGGCAGTTTCATTATTGCTAATTCAGAGGAACTGATGGTTTCATTCTGTTGATGAAACCAGGTAGTTTCTAAAAGCTGAAACTGCTGAAAGTGATTCCTCTAATGAAATTGACTTTTCCCTGATCCTTATGGATCAGCATGTCAAGTCATTCATTGCCATACTCAATCTAAGGTAAAATATACTCTGATAAAATAGCATGGTGGGTGGTGGCAGCTCTAGAGGTGATATCAGCCTAGTTAGAGATAGCAGCATGGCAGGCAGGGCTTTTCTAGTGATAACACAACTTTGGGACTGGATGAAGCTTCATCTAAGCCAACAGCTGGTGATGGTTGGTTTGTCAATGGCCCCCCATTTTTGGTGTTCTCTCTACATGAACTTTGTAGCTTAATGTTTTGAACTTCTTTGAATGTACTTGACATTTTAGGGGTTACTAATGTAATAAGGCTAAGATATGCTATTTTGGTGCAAGCTAGATATCGATGCTACTATAAGGTTTTGTAAGACTTGTTCTGCTGGACTAGTATTTATGTAGTGAAACATGTAATGCAAGATGATAGATATAAAAGTGTATCAAAGTGGTCATTTGTCAACTTACTGGTATATACATATCTTGTGCCAATGACCTAGTTGCTATGTCGGGAAAAATAACGTTTCGGCCATTCATGGAGATCAATTATCAATAACAGACATAACATATCCACAATCCATGTAAATGTAATTTAGAATGTTTCTTGTAAAAATTGTGGGAGTGTTTTTGTATGAACCAATGTTCCACAGGGACATGCTCCCCCCGATGCCCAAAAAAACCTCATGTTTCCTAGATGTCCTTGTCTCAGAGACTTGGGAACTTGGAGGGGGCGTCCCCCCACCATCCCACCACCAACACCACCATCCCACCACTAACGTCACTATCTCCAAGACACCGCTAGGACTTCGAGGACGTCGGGTTGTCCTCAAGATGTCTAGGGGACTCCTAATTGTCTCCAAGATGTATAATTCTTATACTCATACATCTTTTTATAACTATTTTTCATGTACTATATGTATTCCAGCACCCTGCCACCACCCCGCCACCGTCCCCCCGTCATCCCCCCATTGTCCCCAAACTTAGGCCCTTGGTCCCCCCGTCCCTGAAACCCGTCCCCACGTCCCCGCATCCCCCCGTAAGGAAACTCTATGGAACTATGGTATCAACATTTCAGATCATACTCCATCTATTAGGATGAAGAAGAAAATAATAGAATTGCAGACTTAGCTCAATAAATAGATGGGAGAGTCAATGGTAGGGGAGGAAGGAATGAAAAATGAGAAATAAGGAGAAGATAAAATTATAAAAGAAGCCAACACAAAAACAAAAACAAAATAAAATGCCAAACCAAAATAAAATATAATGCCAAGCAAAAAGGAAACTAAAAAAGCCATATACATAGCTATATAAAAGAATTAAAAGAGAGTAAATAATCCATAGTTGCAGCAATAGAAAAGAAGAAATGAAATACAAAAGGAGTGGAAATGAATATACAAGAAAAGAAAGGAGATAAAAACAAAGATCATAAAAAGAATGGGACAATTATAACAGGTTAACAAATAAGAGAAATAATCAAAAATATATTAATATAAACAACAGAATAATTCTAATCTACTTTCCTTTCTGATTGCCATTATATTTTATTATTGTTTTGTGTTGGTTTAGTTTATAATTTATTATTTTTGTGCTAGTTTAGTTTATTAATTTAATCCTCTCCTTTCTCGTTTCTCATTCCTCATTCCCTCCTCCCTACCACTAACCTCCCCATCTATTTATTGAGCTAAATCTGCAAAAATACTCAACACAATTTTTACTAGAAGCATTCTAAATTTCATTTATCAATTCATTAAGGGAAAATCCTCCACCACAGGAGAAGGTTTGTTTATTTGTTGTTATTGGTGGGATAAAACCAATTATTGAACATTTTACAATAACTAATGCATTCTCTTTTTTCTCCTATGGTGGGTCTAGTTGACGTCAATGTACTTAATGGAATTTTCTATATAAGAAACTCTACTCTACAATCCTAACACATCTAAGTATCATGAAAATAGATAACGATGGATCGTGTGGTGTTATCTGAAATGTTAATCGGAGAAATTCTGCACAGTTTCTTCTCAAAACAATTGTTTTTTAAGTATCATGGACCGTGGACATTTTCTGCTTAGAGGAGATGCATCAATAAATATATAAAGTATATTTTGATCTTTAAAAAATGGAGGATCATTGTCCTCAATATTAAGGCTGTTGCATAGTCTTTATTTCCAGTAAGTATCCAGTCCTCTTTATTATGCTGTTAAGAGATGAATAAGATGTAAATACTGGATGGTGGCTGTTATGATAAGCATTCATCAAGGTATGCTTGGGGTTGGTTATGTAATATACTGCCCAAAAATATTTATCCAAAACTTGAAATTTTTCACAATTTTTGTCATGCAAGCATTTCATAAAGCAGAGTGCATTTTAGTATAGTATTGGCAGAATCAGGATCATTCTTCTCAAATACAATTGTTGATAATAATTTACTGAATAAAATCAGCACCAAATTTCATTTGATAAAATAAATGAACTGCTATTATGCACTGTTACATTCAGAAATCCCATACAAAATTATTGATATCACTGTATAGTAGTAAATTTGCACCCCACTTGCAAATTCCCCTTTTACATCCTTCACCTTAGAAAAATCAAACCCGACCATGTAATTCCACATCATCCGTCCATACTCCATCCACTTGGTGCTTGTTTTTAGTGTCAGTGGGGGAATTTCTATCGAAGACGCGCACGCAGCGCGCGGACGCCTGCACGACGCACTGTCGTCCTGACAGGATTCCTACCTCTGGAATCTGCAAAGGCGTTACGTTCTCCATTGGTGACGAAACATAACACCCCTACGCCCTTCAGCCAACCTTTGAACGGCTCTTTCCCTCCTAAACCATCTTCAAATGGCTATCTTTTATTCTCATTCATTCTACTGGATCTTTTTCACACTCTCTACATGCTTCTTCACAATTCTTGAGCAAATTCTAGCAACTCTTGAGCTACTTGCTGCACTATTGGCTTCATCCCAACATCACAACATTCTTCACATCTACCATAGAAGCTGCAACTTGGTGTCTTACGAGACTCCCTTCAACGTCGCTACAGCCACGTCGACTTTGCCACGATTGTAAGCTTGCATTCCTCTCTCATTGGCCTTGAGCACCTCTGGTTGAGAGTGGTATTGTTCACTTACTATTGCATTGTTGTTGGATTTGAGTAGCATAGTGTTTCTTGTAGTGTTCGATATTTCCTTTTATGTACTTTCTTTATCGCATTTCTATTTCTCTATCTATCTGGTTGTCCGTGGAGGTGGAAACACCATAATGAGGGTAACTGCGGCAAGCCCTGAAACAACCCCAGCATTTTTCCCCATCTTGTTGTGTGTAGGTACTCGTTCGTGTGGAGCTTGCAGGAGAACTCGACCTTTTGTGAGTTGAATCTTTATCGTCTTTGCTCTTATCATTCTTGTATCGTCTTTCTCGTCATTTCAGTTATTCTGTCATTTATTGCTTTAGTCATCACTAGCAAACCTTTAGCTAAGCTGCTTAGTAGGTTTTTTTGTTATTCTATCTATATATTTTCACTATCGATCTGTACGGACACCAACGCGTTGCACTGTCATCCCTATTCTACACTACTATCCTCTGGCAGAGAGTTGCTCGAGGTACAGTTTGAGTTTCAGAAACCTACTCGCTTAGTCCAAACCTAACTCTCAGGCTAGTAGAGTGATAGAAGCACTAAGAGTTCTTTTCATTCTCTATCCTTAAACATCAAACAATTCCTTAAACACTTGTGCAGTTGAGGTAGATTAGGGCAGCCTTCAACTCCTAGCTCTCCATGACCTAGAGTCGTTGAGTGGTCGGTCCCCCTCTACATTTTGGTGAACCCGACGTGAACCATTTTCGTTCTGTTTGGTAGTGCTGAAAGACCCTTCCCTCGTATCCTAGGAGTGTTGTGGGTGTGAGTGTTGCGAGGCGCCTAGCCTTGCAACCCAACCTACGACCCCTAGTGGCGTAGTTAAGAGGTTTCCTAAGCATTGCAAAACGAAATCTTGAGTGGGTCACCATCTAATTGTGAAACCCTTGGGGGCTCCTATGAAAGTTCTATTTAGTGTACGTAGAGATGGCTTCCTTCTTACATCTACCCATCCCATCTGTGCAAGCTACGAGTGGATCTCCCGCTGTAACATTTACCTTGCAGGATTTGTCGATGAATCCTAATAGAGAACCATCCCCTTTGTACATCCCCGCATGTATCAATGGGAATACCGTAACTGGTGTCCTCGTTGACCCTTCATGTCGGGTGAATGTCATCACAAAGGAGATCATGCTGATCAACTTCTTACATAAGGATGTATATGATGAGTCTAAAAGCACTATACGTACACACGATGGGCTTTTTGTTCCTCCCATCGGTTGTATCACCCTGTTAGTCCTAGTTGGGCCTAGAACTGTGAATGCACTCTTTGACATCATCCCAAGGTCCGAACTATTCAGAGTGAAATTAGGCATTGAAGAGCACAAAAGATTTACTGAGAGGGGGGGGTGAATCAGTAAATCAAATACAAATTTTATTTTTACTCTTTTCAAACTTATTACAATCAATTTTTGATATGAACCAATTTCCTCAAATTGATACAACTTTATTGAAACAATATTTTTCAAAGTAGGCACCAACCTACAGATATACACCAAGATGATTTAGTAGAAAATAGCCTACATGAAACACCTAGACCTCTGCAAATTTAGTAGACACCTGCCTACAAGGAGCACTAACCCCTAATGCAAAGCACCAACCTTGACTTGATGGAAGTGAGACTGCCTTCAATCTGATCTGCACAAGCCCAACTCTCCAATCTGCTCTATGTGATCCAAGATATCACCTTCAGCCCACACAAGGAGGTAGGAATCTGACTGAACTGCTAGTCTTCAAAAACAACCACACAGCAACCTTGATTCTAACTTCATATAAGTATTTTGATCAAACATAGTGACTTTTGGCTGAAGCAACCTATCATTTTGAATCTGCTCTTTCAAGACATATTGCGTCCTTTTGTACTGCTTTAATGTATTAGTTTGTTTGTCCTTTTCAAAGGAACCTTTAATCTCATCACAAAAAAAAATTTAATGAACACAAATTCAAACTAGATCGCACCATATGGAGATGAGACGCGTCCTTTTAACAGATCGCATCATTGGCAATTTTATTTCATCCTTTCAATAGAGCGCTTCATATTAGAAATGACGACTCTTCATTTAATCACCTTTTTTGTCAATAACTCTTCATTTAATGGACTCACGTCTCTTCATTAGTGAATCGTTGTCCCTTATTTAACCATCGCACCTGTAGGAATATACGATTTTGTTGAAAGAGGCACGTCTTTTTTAAAGAGGCTGAAAACTTTTTTTAGATAATCGCGTCCTTTAGGGAATACAACAGATAAGAGTATGTTAAATAAAACACGTCCTTTCAATGTTATAATGCAAAAGACATCATAGTTAAGAAGCGATGTATATGTCTCTTTTAAAAAACGGATGACATTTATCTTTACACGTCTCTTCAAATCGTGCCTTTTCTTTTTGCTATCGAACCTTAACTCGTGCCTTTTCTTTTTGCAAAAGACGTCATGATTAAACTTTTAACTCGTACCTTAACTGAATCAAGTTTATCTTTCTTTAATTTTTCAAAATAATCTGATCTTTAAAAAAAACCGATCTGAACTTTCAGTTACTTCAATAATTCCGATCAAATCCTTTTTATATAGACTCGAATCCATAACTTCAGAAAGTACGACTGATTTTTTTAATATTCTAATCACTTGCATTTTAATATTCTGATCACTTGCATTTTAATATTTTGATCACTTGCATCGATCTGATCATACTCAAAAAATACTCACAAATGATGGCATCAAAGAAACTGATTTATTTATCTAAACAAATTGATTGAGCCAAGATAAATGAGGATATATTTTTGCCTTGACATCAATGACAACACTTCTAATAGGCATACCCTGGCTGATTTACATGAATAAAGTTCCCTCGATAGTCCATAAGTGCCTGAGGTTTTCCTATGAGGGTTTGGTGCATGTAGTCCACGATAGCGGTTACAAACCGACGATTACGCATGGGGACTACTCACTGGATCACTTTTGGCCTGCCCCTATTGGTCCGCTTCCTCCTAGGACGGATATATTGTACCGAACTTATGTGAAGTACAAGAGTGGGGGCATAACGCCAAAGGTGAGATACCCTCCTCCCTATGACATTTCGCATAGAGCTTGCCTGAAGGCAGACCACGAGGCTACCTTGGCCGCTCAAAAAAAGGAAGAGAAGCATGCAAGAGGCTCTTCTTCTTCTTCTTCTTCTTCTTCTTTTATTGTACCACCTGCCGCTTCCTCTCGCCCTGTTGTGGCGCCATCATCTTCTGCTCCTAGGCATTTGCTAGAGAATCCGATGGTGCCCGCTTGGCGAAAGCCCAAGAGTCCAGCATTTGAACTTCCTGTCTTATCCACGGTGCCTTGGCCAATTTTGTATGGTAAGGGGAAGGGTCCCCATGGAGTGTCCTCTATGTCTCGGCCTGCGCGGCCTCCTACTGCTCCTACCTTTAAGGTCGTGAGAGGGAAGAGGCCCGCCACTGAGGCGCTCGAGCTTGCTCCTCCTGCGACTGTTCCATCATCCTCTCCGTCTCTTCCTCTCGTTCCCGTCCAGGAGTCCCTCCCTCTGCCAGAAACGACTGAGATGGATACTCCAATGGTTGAACAAAAGTCTTTCGTCCCTTCTCAAGCTACAGCCTCTAGCTCCCAGAGTCATAGAAACCACCTTGCACGTGAGCGCAAGCGTTGAAGGAAGGCTCTGGCTGCTGAGCAGGTTGCCTTGCAGAAGAAGGAAGAGGAGCCAGCAACTCCTACTTCGGCGTCTTCTATTGTGTCCTCTTTCGTCCTCTCTACTTCAATTCCCTCAGCCTCAATCTTACTTCCGGCTCCCCCTGCGAGAGTGAACGATCCTCACCTGAAGAGGGTGCAAGTATTCATTGCTCTTCGGTTGAGCCTTGTTGGCGTAACAACTAGCACCTCTGGAGTAAGAGTTGGTACGGACAGCTATGCACACTACACAATGAGTGCTCTTCAAATTAGGAGGGGAAGCTCCCTCGTTGTGCTTGACAAAAATACTTGCAAAGGAAAATAAACTAAACTAAATCCTGTCTTTTTGTTTCAGCTGTAGAGGTACAAGGCTTTCTCGAAAACTATATACGTTGCAGCTGAGTATTTTCTGGTTTTGCAAACTACTAACTACAACTATGCCAATTAATTAAAATCTATCCAATTTCCTCAAGAAAATAGAGCATGAGAAAACGAAGCAAGGGTTTGACTATCGGACGATAAACGAATTTAGATTCTCAACTTGAAGGCAAGGTGGCACATCTATCAGCTCAATCTAAACACGTTTATTGGAAACATCACACGATAAACTAAGAACGGATTCTCAACTTGAAGGCAAGGTGGCACGACTATCAGCGCAATCCAAATAAGTTTATTGTTCACAACAACACACGATAACCAAGCGCAGATTCTCTACTTGAAGGCAAGGTGGCACAACTATCATCTCAATCTGAACAAGCTTATTGAACACAAAACAGATTTTATCTAACTAAGGAAAGAATTCACCATTATAATTGCATGGAACCCTATGTGGCATAACAATTCATCATAATAGTGAAAACACATGAACAAATACAAAAAGAGCAATATTGAGGGCAAGGTAGGCACGGCATATATTTCTCTCTCGTGCAAAAGTTATGTACAAATGAGCAAAGCTCTTATTTATAGACATCAAAAGGTGTAGGGAACCCTAAAATCACCTTGAGTCAACTAAAGTCTTGCAGTGCATGCAAGATTTATTGCTAAGCCCTAATAAAGTAAACTATACAGTTAACTGGAAAACTACCATCAGTTAACCGAAACATCTAATCTAAAAATGGACAATTGTGCAAGCATGCACGTCCTTATTGAAAGCGAGTTAACTGGAAGACTACCATCAGTTAACGAAAACCCTAAAAGAAACTCCAAGTAAATAAAGCTAATCTTAGAATAGATATGCATGAGACAAGACAACGAGTTAACTTGAGAAAGTAACGCCAAGTTTAACTCCTGTGTGTAATGTCTATCCTGAGAGGTAGGAACTGAAGTCTACTGTCCGTGATCTCGAGCAACCAATCCCTCAACGAGATCGTTAACTGAATCACTATCTGGAGCTCTGATACTCTGTCGAAGAATGCTATGCCTGTGCAGCATGTCTTCACCAGCTGTGATCTGGGACTGAAGTTCGCCCCTACTCCTGGTTGCTTCATCGAACAATGCTGACAAGACTGTAAGCTAATTAATCTTACAGCCAATGGTCTCCCCACTGAAAATAGCATGAATGAGTGCCTGGAGCTCTAACTGAATATCAGTAAGCTCAACATAGGCACCACCCTCAATCTGATATCGACACGGTAAGCGAGATACTAAAGTCCTCACAAACCGGAGTGCACTAGTGACGTGCTCTCTACTCTCAGCCAATTATGACGCCATAGTCTCCTCTATCTTTGCCTTGAAAACCAATTGTGTTTTCCAAGAGTAGATAGCTTCTCTATCCTCTATATCTGTGACTGATTCATATGCCATACTCAGGTGAGCAATCATAATCTCATCCCGGGGTCTATTAATTGCCATTTCTTGCTCCTCATCCTGGAGACGAAGACGGAGCTCTCGTGCATTGTACCACAACTGATATAACTCTGCGAGCATAGAACGGCCTCTGGCAACGAGCTCCTCTTCCCACTCATCCAAACGCTTGCCATATGCAACTAAATGATTAAGTTGTTCTTGTTCTACTGGAGGCTCAAGCATCGGTGAGAGTGTGTTAATGGCATCTGGCCTGTGAACAAGACCAGAAATGTATTGACGAAGTTGTTTGATTCAGCCTTGCGGGCCGCCTTATCTTCTCCATCCTTCAGTATTCTATCTCTAGCACTGTCTGTAGCAACCTATAGTAAATCAACCTGAGTCTGGCGTGTGCTACGACCAAGGTTAACTGTGATAACCTCGAAGTCCTAAGATTCCAACTCAGCCAAGCTCTTCCCCTGTGGAGGTACAGCAGTCTCGACTACGATCTCCATGTCAGTATTCCTCTCTACGTGAACCATGTTTTTGACCCTCTTGTCTAGCGCATCCTGATAAACTTCATCAAAATTGGAATGATTAAGGAAATAGGATGGCTGCCTTCTCTTCCTTCCTAGCTGAGCTTCGATCCAAGATTGATCTCGGCTAATACTACTGGAAGGGTCTGTACTAGCAACAGGAGGTTGCGACGAAAGTGAATGTGTAGAGGACCCACTGCGAGGTGGAGAGTCTAAATCCAATTCAATGTGAATTGGGACTGGTGACTGCTCTGGAACTGGTGTAGGAACTTGAGGCTGAACCTCAAGCACTGGCGGACTCTAAACTGGCCTCTGAACTGGCTCTGTGACAGGCTGTTTATCAGGCTCTGTGTGTGTATTAATAGCAAGCGCCTTGCCCTTTGAATTGTTTGGCGCTTGACCTTTCTTAGGAGGTTACTCCTTTTCTTCTGTTTGGGTTTTGACGAGGAAGGTAATGAAGGATTCACCACTACTGGCGGCTCTGCTCTGGGCACACTTACCCTCCTTGTCTTCTTGCTGTCGAGGTAAAGTATACTGTTCTAAATAACTCTACTTGACCTCTCCTTCACCGTTGCGTATTCCTTGGCATACCAATCAACTGCTGGCAACGGTTGTGTATCAACCTGTTCTCTGAAAAACTGAGGAAGGATTTCTCCCTCATCATCTGATAAACCTCCCACATCTTCTGATAAGAAAATAGAAATCTGTGAGAGAGAGAAACGGCCATAGCTGCGTCTGCGAACCTTGAAGTCATCTACGCAATTTGCCCAGTAATCCTCCATAGAAGGCTCATGAAATATGCTTCCAGCAAGGCGAGTAGTATAATGACCTGAAAGATCATAGGCACGTGCTTCAAGAAGATACTTGAGATGATATTTCTCGAGCCCCTGCCCTGCAACTTTGGCATCAACCGCCGTCTTGCACCAATACATTCCAAATTGAAAAGGAAAATTGACAGATGGTTTGTGCCTACGGCATAAAAGACAATGAACGTCATGCATCTATCTCAGGAAATCCATTAAGATTGTCTTAGCCGAGGGATAACATGGAAGCATAGCTGGATTTCCTGTAAATCCGTACACTCGGATGTAAGTATATGTCAGGAACTGAATAAACCAATCTGCCCAACTATCCATCGCTGCCCTAGCAATTGCCGAGATACAAACGTGCAACTCCCGGTCTAAATTTCTCACTGTATAAGTCAGGAAAGCCTCATGAACACGCTTGAAGTGACGTTCAGCCTTGGTGAACTCAAGCTGATCATAATACTGATAGACTTTCTGAACACTGAGAATACCCACGGTGTTTAGTCCTCGGAACTGACCTTGATAAGCGATCAAGTACACGAGATATGAACACATGTGAAACTCATGAGCAACTAAGAAACCGGTGATTTGCTTGTGGATAATATCGCTGATGAAGGATGCCTAGTCATAATGTTCCTGCCCAGATATGATGCGACCAATAATGTAATACATCCAAGGCTGGAAAACATTCGCATGTGGCTGACCTAAGACACGATTCAGGAGTGTAATTAGAATCGCGTATTCATCCTTATACTCACCACGACCCACATTGTTTGGCAATCTGTTCTTTGCTTGCTTTAACCATCTTTTTGCCATCTTTTTCTGACATTTGTCCATATCAGCATTGAATGCCTGCTCACATTGCTCCATAGAAACAACAAGACTGTTCGAGTGTTGAGGTATACTGAAACTCCTTTCGATGTCCTCAGGCTTGAGACTGCAAATAACTCGTCCATCAACTAACACTATCTCACGAGTAGTGGAGTTGTAATGCTTGATACAAGACATTACGAACTCAACACAATGAACGGAGATAGGTATGGACGCGGCCTCCAATAACCCAGACTGCTGAATGTTCTAAATAATCGAGCTTCTGATCTTGACTGGATCTAAGACTGCTTCTGGCAGCACTTTGTGAAGATCTGTCTCAACTGTCCCAAGGAAGTCATGAGTAAGGACTGATTTGGTCCTGTATTCGAGCTGAGTGTACTGCATTCTGGAAAACTCGCCTGTTGTCTGTGAACTCGACCATGTTCTGACAAGATTTCTGGAGAGCTAAAAATAGCCTGCTGAGGTTAAAAATAGCCTTTTGAAGAGTTATTTTCGGCGAAAAATCTGAGATATGGGTTTTGTCCAGAAAAAGATTCTAAGACAAACCAAGACGTCAGAAATGCGAAAATCCAACCTCTACTCGATCATGCAAAGACTTTTCAGTTAAGAAAATTAGTAACTCGAGAACGAATGTTCTGAAGTTAAAAATTCCTGAAAAATCAAACGCACAATTTTAATTCGAGGAAGTTATATAGAAATGATCCAGATGTTGAGACTTGTCGAATTTGCCAATTTCAGGAACATGCGAATCAAAATCTGAGAGAAATCTGAGAACCAAGGAGGAAAAAGACGTTTTTTTTGTATGTTCTTCTTCAGTGAAAATCGCCCTTGAATTCTTCAAATTGCTGATATAAACTTTTAACCTGCAAAAAGATATGTTAGATAAAATCGCCTTTGGTAGCTGATGAAGAAATCCGCCTTTGATCTTGAAGAATTGTGAATTTGCTTTGAAAAATTGCGAATTTGCTTTGAAGTTTGCGCCTTTGTTCTTGAAGAATATGAACTCGCCTCTTGAGAAATTATGAATTTCTATTGAAGCTTGAGAATTCGCCTTTGTAAACTGAAGAATTGAATTTTCCTTGAAAAATACGAATTTCTCTTAAGATATGAATTTCTTCTTAAGAAATACGAATTTCTCAAAGCTTGGTGAATATCAAATGAGTGCGCCATGTTTAAATAAGAGAAAATTCGCACAAACTTGTGAACAGCAAGATTTAAAACCCTGACTGAAATAGATGCCTTCTGATTGGACCCTTCTCAATTTCACTGCCACTAACTCGGAGTTCGAAATTAAATAATAATAAAATATTCATCTTCATGCAATTTGAAAACTTAGCACAAAGAGGGCGCCAACTTTAGAAAATTGCCATTTTAATGCCAAATATGCATAATAAATATTATATATTATTCAACTTCAGTTGACAAACCAGATGAAGCTTTAGGCTTCACCGCTAGACTTCACTGATTCCAAAAAGTCATCATTTAAGCTCATAGGCGTCCATTTACTCAAGATATTACACTTTTTATTAACTTCCTATTTTGTAGCTGACGACAAAGTTACAACTGGCCATCTTCGACACTGAATCCTGAGTGACCGAATGATGCTGAGACTGAACCAAGATATTCATCGCGAACCCTGCTGAGCAAAGAAGAAATGTCTGCTGGGAGTCGTCACTGCAAAACCCATCATTTAACACCCTGAAAAATTAGGCGCCATTGATTAAATTCATTTACAGGTACTAGACTAAAACCATTTTCCTAAACTGCCATCTGACACTTCAAACAGCTGCTGACGGCGAACGGTGAACCCTGCTGACAGGAAACCAAGTTCACTACATGACTGGAGACATTCTGCATCCAACGGGTATACGCACGGCATCTGGAAATTGCATTAAGGGCCTCAAAAGTAAAAGCGCCCCTGACCTTCAGTTGCACTGACAGCGTTTTGACAAAAGTTGAACTTTTATCCAAGTACCCTACTTTGTCCTTCGATATTGAGAGCTGGGATGATCCGATTCGAGCCACGTTTGTTTTAACGGACAGCCAGAAGGATTGACAAGAGAAGTCTCTAGGGGTGACGAAGCAAGAAAACTGCTTCTAAGACCTCAAATAGAAGGGCGCCCATCCCAAGATGGAATAAACGACCAACACTTGGCCATTTTGCGAGTTATCTTCACTTTTCAACACTTCGCCAAAGACCTCGCACGTACGAGCGACTGCCAAATCCTGGAAGCTAATGGCTGGGCTCGTTGGATAGATAAAGTAATTATGCTTGAATCTCGTGAAGACTTCGAAAGCGAACGACCTCATCTGACAGGCCTAAAGGATAGGCGCCTCTGGACTGTAGAAATACAATGAAAACCTTGTACCAGTCCGCCCGTGAAATGACGTGCTTAGTAGAACTTCTGCCACGATCACCCGGAATATCAGATCGACAGGCAACTTGGTGCGACGCGAAGCTGGACTAGAGTAATACTGATGTCAGGAAGACCTTGTCTGCAAATTGGACCATCCTAGGGGTCATTTCAACCAGCGCCCCTGAGCTATAGTTGCGCTGGAAATGCAATGAAGAAGCTCAAAGACGTGAAAACTCCATTATAAGCTCATCTTCAGATGTCGGCTGCCAGAGCTCTGGGACTTGGACGACTGCGTTTGATAGTTCGTTGGACGAGCAGACTAGTCATGAAGAAATTGACTGCTTCAATCATCAGAAAAACCAAAATCCAAACCTCCATCTAGAAGGGCGCCCTCAAGCTACAAGCGCGCTTTTGCTGGAAAAGGACAAGTTTCTGTCATGTTAAACTCTGGAATCTTCAACTTCTGTCGTCAGTTGCCGGAGTTACGGGTCTTAGAAAGCTTCGCTGGATAGCTCATCGGATAACCAGACCAATTCTGAAGAGATTAACTATATTTATGAGCATTTTCAATAAGATTTTGACCTTCAAACAGAAGGGCGCCCCTAGGCAACAGTTGCACTTTCTTGCTTTTCTCTGAGAAATCCTCATAATCTAATCACTAAAAACTTCGTCTTGACCACTGAAATGACCATGTGTAACGTAAAATGTTGTCGCGAAACGCTCCTCCATCATGAAATGCTCCGTTCCGAGTCTCTGATTCAGGTTTTGATCAATGAAACTGCCTTTAACTGACAAACTACTGACAAAACTCCATGCTTGATATTGCCCAAAAACTATACTTGACATCATTTTAGCAAGATTTAGATTATTTAAACAAAATGCCTTGATGAAGCAAAAATTTTGGTTTTGGGTACAACAAGCCTCTCCTTCTGATGTCCCTTCCGGACATCCCGCCATTTTCGAAACCCATGGACATGCCAAATACCTCGATGGTGTCTATCACAGTTTTTCTCCTCTTCCTCCGTGCCCTATGCTTTGTTTATGGGGATTTCACATCCTCCAATGAAGCGAAAGATGGAGGATGACCCTACTAGCAATTGAGGTCAGAAGAAGGGTTCGCCTTCTTCGAAGGGTGGCTCTGCATTGGCTTGTGCCGTCCTAGTGACGGAGGAAGCTCCGACATCCCGGGAGTTCGTCACTGCTCCCAAGTCTTTCGGTGAGCCTAGCAGCGAATCTCAGGCGCTGCCTCCCTCGCCTGCTGAGTTGACACATGGCACTCCTATGAAGTGTATGTTTAACTCTGTGGACGAAGTACCAACCTTATCAACAATTCTCGCAAGATCACTGACATTCACCTCACAGGAACCGAGTGGAGAAGACCTCAAGGGGCCTTCCTCCTTGGCTCTTGTTGCAGGAAGGTCGGAGGGTACCCCCCTTGATATTCCACCCTTGCAAGCTCGTCCGCCCTCCCCTTACAATGATCTAGAGTGTGTGTTGTGTTCCCCATGCTTGTCCTATATGTTCCTAGATGACCCTTGTCACCCCTATAGGTGCTTGGATACAGGAGTGTTTTTATGTTGTAAAAATTCTTCTATTTGTCACATCATTCTTCTCTTTGCCGTTTATTGATTTTCGACAATTGGGGACGATGCAAAGTGTTGGGGGCATTTAGGCCTCCTTCCATGTTGACCCAATTTTTTATTTTCATTTTGTTTTCATGTGCCTTCTTCACATGGTCTAATATAGTAGGGGGTTGATGACAGTTCATTTATATATTATTATATCTATTTATCTATATTTATGAGCAGCTCTTACCCCGAAGTATCAAATCCCCCCATCTCTCGTTCGTTATGTTATTGTCTTTCCTTGCATCTTTCTCTCTTCTTTGCTTGTGTTGTGATGTTGTGGTGTTCATGTGTTGTCCCTCGCGTGTGACAGAATTACCACAGTTACATCTCGTCATGTTCCACGGGCCACAACATCACTTTTCATTCTTGCTTTTCTCTCCTTAGGATGTCATGTGCCTTTGTGCTTGGCACGCACCATCCTAAGGGGGGCCTTTCATGCTGCTTCAATTTTCAAAAATGCATTCGATGGCCAACGAATCTTTTTGAAAATCTTTAACTTCTCAAAATATTTTTCAAGAATCGCATTCCTCAACAAGGACCCCTAGCGGAATACTTTTCCTTCATCATGGGTTCGTAAAGAAAGAATTTGAGAAACTTTCCTCTGAGGAAGGGGCACCTTTTCCTGCAGGAGAGGTCTTGACTTTCCCCTTGCGAGGGAACTTTCTTCCTTTTGAATTCCTTGATGAAGTGAATTCTTTCAAAAGGATTCCTTGATGTTGAATTGATTCACGAAAAATACTATTGCACTTTCAAACAATGTGTCCCTTGAGTGGACCCCTTTTCTTTTGAAGGGTTCCCGAGGGACCCCTTTGAAAGCTCTTCCTTCAATTTTTTACTATCTATGTGACTGTCTGCTTGTCTACCTATGTGGCTTCTTTTTGTTATCTAACATGTTTTGTCTGCGGATTAAAACGTTGCTTTGCAGGTGCACCTGTGAAGCTACTTTCCAATCCGACTCTACAGAGTCCCCTACATTGGGCTTCCTTCAGGACCGAGCACCTGGGGGCACCTCTTTGCAAGTCTGAGGATCTGTGAAGCGCTTACATCCTGCGAGATCTATCTATTGTTGTTTTAATCAGAAATGCAAATTAACAGAAAATTCAACACAGTGAACAAAGAACACAGAATTTATCCTAGGAAAACCCTCCTTGAGGGAGAAAAACCCAGCCAAAATATCTCTCTTATATATTGAATTTAAAGAGCAGTAAACTGCTTACAATCTTGGCTACACACAAGGTCGATATGATGCAATAAAGAATCGCACCTCACATAGATGCAAATACACAATTATATGATCTCTCCTTAATGTCAATCTGCTTTATGCAATAATATGATTTGTTGTAGATGCACAAACTCCTTGATAAGTGCGAATGTCTCTTGAGAATAAAATCGATGATCAAATGAATGAGCATCTCCTTCCATACATACAAAGTAAGGTGCCTCTTCACAAGCAAGGTGACTCTTCACAAGGGTCAGCCTCATTCAAGAACCAAGGCGACTTTTCATCTTGGGCTGGCCTTCAAAATAATATTTATATATCATTTATTATTTCAATTTTGAGAGAAGGATATCTCCCGCAGCTAAAACATCAACACTCCCTCTTAGCTAGGGAGGTATCCTTCCAAATATCCATGTCATGGAGTCTCTCAACATGACATCCAAAATGGCTACACCCATTTGAGAAAAAAGTTCATCACAGAGTCTCTCAACATGATATCGTCATGGAGTCACTCAACATGATGTCCACCATGGCTACTCCCATGTGTGGAAAGAAACATATGCATGAGTGTCCATCACAAAGTCTCTCAACGTGATGTCGTCATGGAGTCTCTCAACATGACATCTCATCTCAGTCTAAGAGATGAAGGGCTCACACCTCATATTTCTCCATCTCAGAGAAATATACACTACAAAGGCTTTCACCTCATATTTCTCTATCTCAAAGAAATATACACTACAAGGGCTTTCACCTCATATTTCTCCATCTCAGAGAAATATACACTACAAGGGCTTTCACCTCATATTCCTTCGTCTCAGGGGAATATATACTACAAGGGCTTTCACCTCATATTCCTTCGTCTCAGAGGAATATACACTACAAGGGCTTTCACCTAATACTTCTCCGTCACAGAGAAACATACATTACACAAATCTTCATGCTGATGTGACTCCCTCTGAAGCTCCAAGTATCAACCTTTTGACCTCCTCATCCAAGGTTGCCTCTGATGGATTGTCAGACTCCCTCTAAATGTTAATTCCTCCTCTTCGAAGAAACGTCTCCAGTTATGTGCCACCAACTCAGTCCCATGGCAGCAAGCTGTGTCTTCATGTTTGTTCATTTCTTCAGCCTGCGTGTCTTCCTCATAGGATGCAGCAAGCTCTTCCTCCCTTGAATTCCTTACGCAATCTCTCATCATCCTTTTGCTCCTTGATCCGTCTTAGAAGCATTTTAGAGAGATTAATAATAGTTCAAAACTATCCCAAAGAGAAATATCAATGCTAGAAGCATACATGATTCACTATTCCCAATGTTATTGCATGAATTATTATTAACTATAAAATTCATGATCATTATTCAAACATAAAATACTTATCCCTTTATGTTGGTCAATAGATGTAATCAAGTGCTTGTCTTGCAGTCTCCTCTCAGTTGTTAAATGTAAATGATAGAGTTCCCTAAAATCTCTAAAGCCTCAAATGTATACACCATAGGTAATTTCCAAACTTTACACCAATGCGCAAAAGCTCATATGACTTGAAGAATGAACACTGTTTTTCAGACTTGAGCATTCCATTAAACTCATATCCCATACGACACAAGAATGAGAAGAGATAACATAGAACCTACACACTGTCTTCAGCAAGAACCAATACATAACTCCATTACAGCCCGCACAGATCTTCAAAACAATGTCAAGAAACCAAAGTACCATTGCATCCACTCACACCAACAACCACTCATGATTTTCCATATACAACCACACCACAGTCATATACTTCCAGATTTGTTCTCACAGTGATATCTAAACCCGACTTGCTCCCTTCAAACGCAATTCCTCCTAATATCTCTATAATGTCTTGTTGCTCCAATATTATAAAAATATTCTATCACATCTGAAGCTTCAAATATCGAACTCCTTGAAAGCACCTGAAGCTTAAAAATAAAATCAAATTCCTCCACACCTGAAAGTGATCTTAAATCTGCAATTGCTTCTGATCGAATTTCCCTTGAACCCGCTATGATACCATTTTGTTGTTTTAATCAGAAATGCAAATTAACAGAAAATTCAACACAGTGAACAAAGAACACAGAATTTATCCTAGGAAAACCCTCCTTCTTGAGGGAGAAAAACTCAGCCAAAATATCTCTCTTAAATATTGGATTTAAAGAGCAGCAATCTACTTACAATCTTGGCCACGCACAAGGCCGATATGATGATATAAAGAATTGCACCTCACTTAGATGCAAATACACAATTTATATGATCTCTCCTTAATGTCAATCTGCTTTATGCAATAATATGATCTGTTGTAGATGCACGAATTCCTTCATAAGTGTGAATGTCTCTTGAAAATTAAATCGATGATCAAATGAATAAGCATCTCCTTCCATATATACAAACTAAGGTGCCTCTTCAAAAGCAAGGCGACTCTTCACAAGGGTCGGCCTCATTTAAGAACCAAGGCGACTTTTCATCTTGGGTCGTGTTGATGCATGTTTTATGACTCATGAAGCACTTTAGAATAAAGAGTCCAAAGACGCTCTATCCTCTCTTGAAAAACTACCTCGTATGCTAAGATTGCTAAAAGATCATACGGTAATTCCAATGTTTCATAAGTTTGGGGATGGACAAGCTCAATGCATGATGTGATATGCTGATTTCACAAAGGGACCTTGGATAATGAACTATTCAAAAGAAGGAATTTAGATTAATTTGACGTTGAACGTTCTTATATTTTTGGGATTTTCGACTTTGAGATAAAATAAAAGGAAAAGGGATGAGGGTTTAGAAACTAGATTTATGCCAAACTACTCCTATGAACTTAAGAGACGAATGCTGGATAGTGAAATTTAAACCAATCTTTGTTTTGCCAAGCACAATGACTACAACTAGACAAAGATGATGCAATCTTCAATGGATTTACAAGTGATGTCCTATTACACAATACCACCATCAATTCGAAAAATGTATATAGGTAATAGAATTCCAGTTAAACAGTTTCAAAGTTCAGACTAACCTTGCACATCAAATTGAAAATCATTCAATTGAAAAAGGTATGAACTAATTTAACTATTTCCAACACTATCAATCTTTCATTCATCTAAAAAATGTTGAAACTAATTTACTTTATTGAAGAAATTATGAAACCATGCAAGCTCTCAAAATAACAAATGCTCAACTCTGAATCAAATTATTATCTGAATAGCACTAGTAGCAACAATTTCATAAGTCTCTCCCTGAATGAATGAAATGCGTGGGGTTTATATAGGCACCCCAATTACAAAGCAACAGCCCAGATTGATTTGAGATCAAAGGCCAAGATTATTTCAAAAAACCCTAACCCTAAAAAGCATAACCAACTCAATGGACACATGGCACAAGTAGGACGAGCCACTTGGAGCGTGAAAATAATGACACCTTGCAAATTATTCGAGCAAATAGGAATCCAAAATACAATTCCCTTTGGCCTGCTCCCTGGCTGCAAATGCAAGAAATTTTGTTAACACCAAATCGAGCTCCTCCATTGATATGCTTGGCATAGAATCTAGTTGTACTCTTATTATGTCCAAAGTTTCAAGGCATTGAGTGAAAGTGCTTTCCCATCTATCTTCCTGTTTTCGAAAGCTGCCCATAAAGGTCAAAAGAGAAGACATATCATCAAGCTGATTTTTTGTAACAATCTGCACTTCCTTGAAGTAAATATTCATCACATTTTCCTTCAATCCTTCCAAATCCAAGCCATTTGCATCATGATGCTCCTGCCCTGTTAATCCTTCAAGAGAAGTGAGGATTTTAAACTGAATTTTTCCAAGTGCATTCTGTATAACAGCACACTCTTCCTTCATTCCATCATATATCTTCTTTTTAGCCAACAAGGAATGATACCATCTGCTGAAATCATACGAGGCTCCTTCCTCAATAACACCTTCTTGGATCAATATTTGCAGGGATACTTCCTTTAAAACCTTCAAACGAGGTATTACTTTGTCATTTACGTACTGGAACTCTTCCCAGTTATCTTCAATTTGGACAATTTCAGTCATAAGCAAGGCAGACCTGTCATAAGTCTGGGCACATTTCTCCAAGAATTGCTCCATTTGCTTTGAGATATTGTTGATCCAACTCTTAGTTGCTTGGCTTGTCTTCCTCATAGCTTCAAGAGTGTCAACGGATTCCGGAGGAAGGGATGACGGTGGGATAAAAGCTTCACTTTCTTGGCGCAAAGGGGCTGTTAGCTGCTGAATGAACTCCATTAGCCTTAAATTTTCTAACTCTAGTCTTTCCTTCTTCTCCTCTGTTTTGTCGAATTTCTCCTTGATGGCCTTGGAAGTGTCTGCTAACTCATGGAAATCCTGATCTATCGTGGTTGGCCCAATGTCCAACGTTGTAACATCATAATCCATAGGAGTAATCTGATCTCTAGGCTTGTCAACTTTTGGGATTGCAACTTGTAAAACCCTGGATCCTGCATCATTCCTGATAATTTGAGAGTATTTCTTAGGCTTCTTTGGCGTTTCGGCTTTGCCAATCCTTTCTAAGAAGTCCTGCATGCTTTCAACTGGTTGAACTTCATCTAGTGGTTTAGACTTCTTCGTCAAACTCTCAGATAACCAAGCTGGGATAGTGGATAATTCCATCCCATCTTCCAATTGAACATCATCGTCACACTCCTTTAAGGCAGAAATTATTTCATCTCCCAGCTCCTCATTGTTTTCCAAGATTTCAGTATCTCCCATGCCTTCAATCATCAGCGTATCATCTCCTTCCAAACACTCAGTGAAGGTTTGCTCTTGGACAAAATCCAGCGGTTCCAACTCTTGAAATTCAACCTCTTGTTCATGGTTTGGTTCAATCCCAACAATGGACACTTCTTCTACTACTCTGATAGATAAAGTACTTGAGGATGATGGAATTTCACTCACCTTTTGCTTCTTACTCTCCAATTCTTTGCTAGCTGCTTCCTTTTCTTTCGTCTGAAGGTCTTCGATCATTGCTTTCCTCTTGCTTGCACATGGGAATTCATCAGGACCTTCTCCAACTGCTTCCCCTTGACTTTCTTCATTGCTCAACGTGGCATAGGTAAGGGAAATTCCTTCTTTTCTCAATTTGCTGATCTGACTATCTACCCATTCCCTTGAGTATGCTGCAATATCCTTCATCAATACATCCAAATCAGTCAACTCAGGATGTGTCCAATTAGGCAACAAGATAGGCTTGTTCTTTTCCTGTTCAAATTGAGGATGCACGTAGTCTCCATTATCCTTTATCTAGTCAGGGACGGGCAATAAGTCACACCTTTTCACAAGGTCTACTGGAATTCTAGACCACATCTTCTTTCTGACTCCATATTCGTCCACCAGGGTAGACCAATAATCTTCAATCTGCATAACATGAAGGGACTTCTTCCCGTGAACCCTCAAATATGGATCGTAATCAGACCTTGGTTTATAAGTGGAAAACTTATAAAACTGTAACTCTAACTTCGCTTCCTTAGCTGATTGTAATGAGGGGCAAACTTCTAGCATTTTCCCAATTGTAACAGGAAAATCCACTCCTTGTTTGTTCTTCTTCCCCTGAATGGAATCCACGTGTGCCAACTGCCTTGCAACTTCAAGCATGATAATCTTGTCCGTTGGATACTGAGGGAGTTGATACGGAGCATTCGAGAACCCATGAACTCTTATGTATGTAAAAGTCAAAAATTGGATGAACCAAGATCCGAATTTATCAAGCAATACCATAGCCTCTTTAGACAACCTTTTCTGAATTCCTCCTTGAAGCAATCGGGTGATATACATGAGGAAAGCGTCATTAGTTATCTTATAATTGTCTTTATAATGCAACTGTAACCGTGGGTAACACTCATATGCTTTGAATTGGCTATTTCGAAGTCCAACTTCCCCTTTGCAAATTAGTCCTCTATACTTAGTAAACCGTGCCAAGATATAAACTACGTAGGAACTCATATAGAAGGTCTCGGTCTTCTCCAAGTTTCTCAACTGGAAATCAATGTTATCACTTATCAATTTTGCCCAATTTATTGCTTCCACTCCTAATACGACCTCTTCCACATATGAAAACATCCATACTTCGAAGAAAGCTCCTTGAGAAGTACCCATAATCCTATTCAGCATATGAATCATGTCACTGTATTCTGGTTTAAAATCTGTGCAAATTAATCTTTTTGGCAACTTAGAGCGGTGCCTTTTGGGTTCCTTGATCCAATTGGAATTAACTATGTCCATACAAGACTCTTTGGCTTGATCAAACATAGCCTGTGATTCTTTTTGAGTCCTGTTCAACATTTTCTGGCGACGAGGAATTCCAAACACTTCTCGGACTGAATCTTCTGTAAAGTATGCCAAAGTGATCCCGTTGGATGCTTTAATGGATCTTGTTTGTGGATTGTATCTCTTGGCGCACTCAACCATCAGCTCACTGCACTGAACTGCAGGTGGAAATCCTGTTGCCTGATCAAGTCCGCACTTGACGATGTTAGTTGCAATGGGTGTAGGCATTTCATGCTGAGTACCAAACATCCTTTTCTTGTGTTGAATCGCATTGAACTGCTCAAAGTTGGTATCTGCTACTTTTTTCCATTTTGACGATAGTTGGGATTCTGGATAGAACTCCTTGAGAACTTCCTTTACCTGGATCTTTCTAACTCCACCTCCTACGTTCTTCGAAGTAGACATTATGCCTGTATGAAGCTCGGAGTTAGAATATTTTAACAAAATTTGTAAAAAAGGCAATTTTATGGCTGGAGAGTATTTAAATAAATTAATTAAAAAAATCTAGACTTTGACTGCCTAGGCTGGTTGGAGAATAAATCTTAATAAAATGAAGTTTAACCAGCCTTAATCATTTTAAAAGAACATTCAAATAATTTTTTAAACAATTTACTGGACTTTCAAGTGGAAAACTGAAGTTTTTGTGCAAATCCAAGATGAAAATCTTTTTTCTTCTTCAAATTCGCCAGTTATGATTCTGCAGTTGATTGAGAAATCTGAAAATAGAAGAAAAATGTCCAACCTTATGCTCTGGAATTAATGTAACTTGCAGCTCAAGAAGAAAATAAGAAGAAGGACGCCTTTGGCTGAGAGAAGTTTGCCTGTGAAAAAAACTTAACCTGTGAACAATGAAAAAAAAATTCACAAGCACTTCTTTTATAATAAAAAGTTTCCTTATTTGCCAGGGTCGATCTCTTCCTTGATTGGGTGCTTTTGCTTTAAAACGAAAAAAGCAATCTTATCTTCTTTCTTTGACTTTTCCAAGGCGTCCCTTCTTGCTTGCTAACTAAGTCTTTAAATAAAACTTAAGTTATTTTATTTCTCTTTTGCCTTTAGGAAAAATCGACTTCTAAGTGGACTAATCCACTTTTCAACTAGATTTTTTGTTTTTTCCTCTTACCAAGGTAACTCTTTGCCTTAGAAAAAATTTCGATTCTCTCCTTCAAAATTCGACTTTCAACTGGAATTTTCATCTCTCTAACTGGATTTCCTTTATCTTGTAATCCTTGAAGTCCAATTCGAATTTTTTTACTTGCCTTAGCCAATTTTTATCATTTTCCAACTGGAATTTCAAATTTTCCAACTGGAATTTCTCAAGATTTAACTGGATTTCCAAATGGATTTTTTAAAGATTGAACTGGATTTCCTCATAGGCGCACCTCTCCAGCCTTAGGCGAATTTCACCATGATTTTCCTTGCTTTTTACTTGATTTTTCGATGATTTTCTCTCTTGAAGGTGCGATTTTTCAATTGATTTTCCAGCCTTTTGCATGCGCTTTGTCTTGCTTTTCTCTTCTTTGCATGTGCTTTTCTCTGCTTTTCAAATCTTTGCATGCGCTTTTCTTTTGCTTTTCTCATGATTTTTGCAATTTTCTAAGATTTTTGCTTGATTTTTGCCTGCTTTTTTATTCCAAAAGTGGAAACTTTCAACTCCACTGCCAGTGAGACCAAGCACTTTCTAAAAATAGAAACTTACTAAAAATAGAAAAAAGCAAAAAGCAACTTTCTAAAAATAGTAAATTCCAAATTGGTCTATAAATGCCAAAAATGAAAAAAGCAAAAAAGCAAAAAAGCAGAATCCCTAAAAAATAGGAAGTGTCTGAATTGAGCGAAAGCACAGGCGATCCTCGTCTACCGGGTCTTCTAAGCACTTGTATGACGTTCATGTTCAGTTTCAGGCTCAAATTCTCAACTTAGCTTGGGTGATGACTCCAGACCTTGACATGAAATTCAGAGCAACAGAGATTATGAAATTGCTACTCAAAGCTAAACCCTAAGAGCAAACCAGTGAGGGTCCCCATTTGCAATGGGGCGATGTGTGAAAAAGGTCACAACATCTGGCGACTCCACGTGAGGAATGTTCCTGAACATTCCTAAGATAAAGACCCATTCTGAATCCGAAATCTCAAATTTAAGTCACACTAACTCATCCTTAGGTTAAAATTTGTACTCAGAAAGGATAGGAATTCTAAATTGGATTGAGACACTTTTTCTCTTAATCACAAGTGGGTGCAAATGCATTCATTTCTACCTCGTAAGACCAATATGACTCTTTGGTTCCATCATGGCTGTTTGTGTATTTTGTCTCAACTCCAAAAGCATCCTTGGATAGAGCCTCGCTGCCAGCGAGCGTCTATAGCCCCGGCAAGGTTATCTTCTATAATCTCACGAAGATTGCTCTACTTCCGGCAATTTATCATTATTTTGATTCTTTTGTACATCTGTAGAGATGTCCGCACACCCAAAAGCCAAGTGTTTCATTCTTTCTTTTGATTCTTTTTGATATTCTTGATATTTTGTATACTTCCACACTTTGGCCTGTAAGCATCGAAGCTCACCTGGGTTTGAGCATTATAGTGGCACTGAAGCGAGACTTTTGATTATTCTTAGTTTAGCCAATGACTTCGCCTAGGAGACCATAATGACTCAGAGATTTCATTAAGTGTGTAAGATATGATGGTTGTAAGATTCAGTGTCAAAACACAATAGATGATTCCCTTCTAGCCAAGTACAAGTCCTAACCTAAAGTTAAACTAGAAGGATTCAACCTTGGATTCCGAGATCCCTAACAAATATTTATCAAAGGAATGATCCATGCATTACTTTGTGGAATAAGACCAGTGTGTGCTTGAATCTTCACCACCTTTTGCAAATGTGGATCCTCATTTATTCAAAACTAAACCTAAAGCAACAAACAAAAGCAAACAAAGCAATCTAATCTAAGGAAACAGGAACAACTAAACTAACGCAAACCAAAGCAGGGGAAACTAAACTAAAACAAGACCCAACCGGAAAGAAAGCTAATCTAATTATGTACAAAAACAAGACTCGCTAAGAGCCTAAGACTGGAAATAGTGTTTAAGGAATCGCCCATTGACGGGCAATGGGACATCCTCTCCGGTTAACGTCTTCAGTCTAAATGCATTGTCTCCAAGAATTTCCGAAATCTGATAGGGACCCATCCATAGATTGTCAAACTTCTCGTGGTCTCCTTTTCGTTCATGCGCTTTATCCCAACAAATGACTAAGTCGGAAATTCTAAATGCCTTTATTCTAGCTCTTCAGCCAAACCATCTCTTCACAATATTTTGATGTTTTGAAAAATTCTCCAGTGCCTGATCTCTTTTCTCTTCCAACAGTAACAACTGGGACAATCTGGTTTTGACTCTGTCTTCCTGGTGCAGGCACTCTTGCATGAACTGTAGCGTGGGAATCCTTAGCTGTATCGGAAATATGGGATCTTGTCCGTAAACCAGATGATATGGCGAGGTACATAAGGAACCTTTTATTCTCACTCTATCCGCCCAAAGAGCGAATCTCAATTGCGTATGCCAATCCCTTGGGTTTTTATCCAACAACTTCTTTATGACATTCAACAAATTCTTATTAGTAGATTCGGCCAATCCATTTCCTTGGGGATAATAATTCGAAGAAAACTTTAAATTCACCCCATATTCAAAAGCCCAGTTAGAAAATTTCAGAGAAGAAAATGCAGAACCATTATCACAAACTAAAGCATAAGGACAGCCAAACCTGGTGATAATGTTTTCTTCTAAGAACTTAATTACTATATCCGTTGTGCATAATTTCAGGACCTGAGCTTCTGACCATCTAGTGCAATAGTTAGTCGCGGTTAGAATATACCTGTGTTGCGCAAATGAAGGTGGATTGATCGTACCAATAAAATCGAGTCCCCATTTTGCAAAAGGTCGCACTTTGATCACAGGTTGGAGCGGCATAGCAGGGTTCTTCTCTCGTGCAGCGGTTATTTGGCATGTGTGGCAGGTTTTTACATGATCGTATACATCTTTGAAAATTGTTGGCCAATAATAGCCTGCCATTAGAACCTGGTGCGCTGTTGCTAGTGCTCCTCCATGGCCGGTTCCAAATCTGGAATGAAAGTGTTCTATTATCCGTTTGGCTTCTCCTTTTCCCAGACATCTTAAGAAAATTCCTTCATGATTTCTTCTATACAACACTGCTCCTTGCAACATATATCTTTGACTCTTCATTCTCAGTGCCCTCTTTTGTACTGGATTGAGATGGTTCGGGCATTTGTGATTGAGCAAAAAATATGTGATATCATCGTACCATTCGTCTTGGGATACTTCCTGTAATTCGTACACCTGCTGTACGAGTTCTGGTCCTGTGGCAATTGTTTGTGTTAGAGCTTGGCCGTGGACAATCTTCATTGGCTGAATTTCAACATCATACTCTTGGATAATTGTAACCCATTTGCCTCTTCTCTCTCCTAATTCATTTTGCATTAGGAGGGTTTTGACAGTCACGTCCGGAACTATAGCAAAGACTTTGCTTCTTAAAATGTAATGTCGGAATTTCTTTATTGCTTTGACCAAAGCATATGCTTGTTTCTCAACGTTTGGGTATTTCAACTCTGCATCCTTGAAAGGTGCACTCATAAAAGCAATAGGATGTTCATCCTTCTCAACTGTCCTTTGTGTTAACATTGCGGCACTTGTGTGTTCCGAGGCAAAAGAGTAGAGATAAAAAGGCTTTGTATAATCAGGACTAACCAAGACAGGAGCATCAATTATGGCCTGCTTGATTTCTTCGAAGGCTTTTCTTGTTTGCTCCGTCCATTCTATCTTTGCATCTTTTTTGAGCATTTCATTTAGGGGCCTGACTATCTCAGCAAATCCTGTGATGAACTTTCTCACAAAGTTAATTTTTCCGAAAAAAGATTTTAATTCTTTTTGGCTTGGCGGCAAACCAATCCTTGAAATAGCCTCTACTTGATCAGGGTCAATAAGAATGCCCTTCTCTGTTATCACATGGCCAAGCAATTTTCCCTCAATTACCCCGAATATGCATTTTTTCGGGTTCAATGATATTCCGTATTTCCTGCATCTCTCAAATATCCTTATCAAATCTTTGACGTGGTTTTCTCTTTTCTTTGAAAACACAGTAAGGTCATCCATGTAGACAATGATACATCTCCCTATGAGGTCTTTGAAAGCAATGTCCATAGCTCTTTGAAAGGTGGCTCCGGCATTGATCAGACCAAATGGCATCCTCTTGTAAGCAAATGTACCCCACTTTGTTGTAAATGCTGTCTTAAGCCTATCTTCAGGTTCCACGAGGACTTGGTTATAGCCAGAATATCCATCAAGAAACGACATCATCTGGGATCTGTTTACAACTTGAATGACTTCATCTAATGAGGGCAATGGATAATTATCCTTTTCCGAGGCCTTATTAAGATTTCGGAAGTCTACACACAATCTTATCTCTCCACTCTTTTTGCAGACGGGTACCAAATTGGCGACCCACGTTGAGTGTCGTACTGGAAAGATAATGCCTACTGAGAGTAGCTTCTTTACCTCTTGAAAAATGAGGGGTTCTAGTAGAGGATTCACCGGCCTTTGGCGTTGCCTGAATGGTTTATTGCCTGCTTTGAGGGGAATAGTGTGTGTAATAATTGAGGTATCGTATGTCTTCAGACCCTCGTAGCTCCAAGCAATAATGTCTCTAAATTCTTTTAAACTTTTGATTATCTGCTCTTTTTCTTCATTCGTGCACACCTTGCCAATAAGAACGTTCCTCACTTCTTTTTGTGTTCCAAGGTTGACCGCTTCATGTTGACCTCCTTCATTTCTTTGTTGTTTTATGGCATTGATCTGATCTTGGTCAAAAATTCTTTCGAGCTGAATCATTCCTCTGGGGATGATGTTAGTCTTCAGGTTCATAATACCATCTACATCAAATTCAGTCTCTCCCCGATCTTCTTCTTCGGCAATGACTTGAGTGAGGAAAACATCGGAATTAGTTAAGAAGTCTAGGATGTGTTTGTCGTCATCGAACACTTGGAAATTTGTAATGTTATCTGGGACTGATGGAGTCGAAGTGATTTCCACTGTAAAAAATTTTACGGCATCCATCTCTAGTGGCTCTAGGGAACTTGCTGATTGGGCTAAGGAATTCGCCACTTTATTTTGAGAATGATACACTGATTTGATATTGAAAGCATCAAAGCTTTCAATGAGATCCCATACTCGGTTTCTATATCCTCGCAATCTTTTATCATGGCAAGCGTATTTCTTTCTTACTTGCCTGACTACTACTTTTGAGTCACCATAAACATGCAAGATTTTGACCTTCTTCTTAACTGCGTGGAGCAATCCGTGGACTAAGGACTCATATTCTGCCACATTGTTGGTGCAGGGGAACTGTAATCTCAGGGCTGATAAGTAGGTCTCACCTGATGGGCTAATCAGCTCATAACCAGCTCCGTTTCCCTTTTTGGACTTTGAACCATCGAATCTCAAGGTCCAAACTTGCTCTTGGTCTGGTAATTGTATGGGACTGGGCATTTCTTTCTTCTGAATTTCTTCAACGGAATAATCTACCTGAACCTTGTTCACTTCTTGAGTGATTTCTGCTTTTGGCGAGAATTCTCTGTCAGAGTTACTGTTTTCATCTTGTATTGTCAACTTAAAGTATTCGTCTCCAGGGACTTGGGGAAATCTTTTGTATACTTGATCCAATGCCATCTTACACATTACACAGGAAAACTCTGAATGGAAAGCATTGTGGATCCGACACCAATTGGGTAGCAATAAGTCTTGCACGAAAGCATGATTCCCCAGTTCTTTCTCTTGTTTTGCACTCTTGAGCACAAATCTTCTAAAGTTTTCAAACATGCTTTCACCTTCATCTGGTGAAAGTTCTTCATCACTCTCTATGGGAACTTCTGAAATTTTTAGTGTATTTTCTTGATTATTCGAGCAGTGTAGCATTAAGACTTCTGGTGATTTTGGTCTATACTGACCAAGATCTGTTTCACAAAACAAAATTTCATTACTTTCCCCGTACTCGGTAATTATCATCTTAAGTCTTGGTGTACTTTCAACCTTGATTTGATTGGGAAATAATTCTTCCATGTAAAATCACATGTGCGGTGTAACTGCCATTTAAGTAATTCATTCAACCTTACTTAAGTCTCTTCTCTAGAACTTATTCAGCATCTCCTGGACATCACCACTTAAAGACGAATGAAATGCTGAGGTCCCGGCTTTGATATTTGCATGAATGTTGTTTAATTCCTCCTACAACCGGAACTCTGCCTTTGTCCAACCTGGCTACTTCTGTTTGTCTTCTGGCCCCAATTCCATGCATACAAAGGCATTACATTACTGGATGCTCCTGAATCAATCAGACAGTTATGTAGGAGTTTATTGAAAATTCTAAGCGAAACGAGGAAGGGAGCTGGTTCATCTTTCCCTTGATAAAATATCACAGGGCTTCCTCTCTGCACACCCGCTTCTGTCTCTTTTGTTTTGACCCTATTATTCCTCTCAATTTGTGAAGCTTCTGCTTCTTTAATTGAATTTTCTATCTTGTTTTCCTTTGGACTTTGACGTGCTTGCTCAGTTTTCACTGTTTTCTGTCCCGGCATTTCTATGCCTTCTTTCACTTCATACATGCCTCGAGTTACTCTGGAACTCTGAGATCCATAAGCAACATTTGCAATCTGTGGTTGTTCTTGAAAAAATTGTAATTGTTCGTCTTGAACCATATTGGATATTGCCTCAGTGGGAATTTATGTTCTCTGGAATTCCTAGGTAATGGATCCTGTGGTTGGATCTTTCGGCCATCAAGAACGTATTCCTTTATTTCTCTCGTATTTTCACCGGCCTAAAGTTCAATGACATCGCTTCACTTCGGATTTCTTTTCTACTTCCCATTGCACTGTAATTTCAATCTCTTCAACTCGTCTTTAGGAGGAGTACTACTAGTAGAACTACTAGTATTATTTCCTTGCCTGTATTGTGGTGCGTCCTTTGGAAAAGAGGGGTTATTACTCGTATTCGGGTGCGGTGGAGTTTGAAAATTGTGTGGGGGAACTGATGAGGTTAAGGGCTCTTGATTCTTTCTATAATAAACCTTTGGTTGCCCATTCCCTGTCTGTTGAAACGTCTGAACCTCTTTTATGCCTTCAATCAATACACTGTTGTTCAGGGGTGGGAAATAGTAATTCGTTGTGTCTTCTACTGATCCATCAGCAATTGTGTGTGAACACATAGGAGGTGACGCCTCCACTGGCTCATTGGCTGATGCTGGTGGGAATCTTCCAAATTGGTCAGGTGCTTGATATTGTTCAAACTGTGGTGGAAATGTGAAGTCCTCCAAAACTAAAGCTTGATCGTACTTCACTACAGGGACTATAGCAGTAGATGAGTCATCTGGTATTTCCCTTTGTATTTCCCTCTAGAAAATATTGGCTGCGAGCTGAAATTCTCTGCATTGTGTCTCAGAATGTTGATTGGTGTTGTGTAATCGACACCATCTTGACAAGGCTGACTCGGTGAGGAGTATACTTTCTGTTGGTCGATTCTCTCGAGTTGCGGGATTATCTAGGGGTGATGGCACATTTCCATTGTTCGGTCCTGTATTCCATGCCCTCTTCTGATATCCTTGATTATTGTTACGGTAGCCTTGAGCATTGCTTGATTGACCTTGGTAATTTTGATAATTACCTTGGTATCCTTGAGAATTCCTTTGCATGTTGTGGAGTTGATTGTTTTGATTTCTCAGATGAGTTACTTCAGTAGACAATTTCTTCACTTGTTCAATTAATCCCTTTCTTACCTGGGTACTGCCACAACCCCTTTAGATCAAACCCCTTGATAGAACCTTGTTAGATTTAAACCATACCTATAATCGAGTCTCTTCTACACCTATCAAAATGTTGATAAAAACCACATTTGATTTACCTTTTGAGTGATCAAATGAATTTATTTAAAATTTATGCTTTGTAAATTGTGAGCCCTTATTATAAGCTTCCTAAAAAGTATAATCTTTTAAATATTTTTAATTTGATTATTATATTTATTTTTTTATTTCTTGTGAATGTAGGATTTTCAATGAACATCAAGTTCTTTATTTCACACATACGAAAAAATAGAAAAATAGAGAAAAAAATTCTAAAAAATACATGTCCACTAGGCATTGATGTCCTTATTCCAACAAAAGAAGAATAAGTTAATTCAAATGAATACAAAAAAGTTATGCGTGCCGAAGTACACCTCTGTCCAAATTATAATTACGTTGACTTGAAAAATTAATTAAAAAAAAATATGAAACAAAAAATTATGAAAAAATATCCATCCCCTAGATATCGGGTGTGAAAAAATTGCATTTTAAAAAATCAATTGTATCCCCATCTATAAAAAGAGTTATGTGCTAAGGAACATCACTTTTAAAAATGTCAGATTAGGAGAAAAATAAGTTATTAAAATCATACAAAATGATTCACAATTCTATTTTTGATTTTTTAAATATAATTAGAATCTACACAAAATATCTAACAAATAACTAGTTTCGATTCATCTTCAAACCCAATGGTTTAGCTGCTATAGTGTAAGAAAGCATCGTCCGTGAAAAATCCTGGATTTTAATGTCAAGTTTGGCCAGAAATTGTAACCCATTATTGTGGGATCACCCTTCACTTCTTTCTTTCTTCAGGTCCCTCGGTGGACGCTTGTTAAATCTTTGGTAGATATACCTACTGTGGAAGGTTGTGCTTCGAAATAGGACCTCTGGGTGAATCACCAACTCCATTGTCAGTGGCTAATGGGTTCATTACTCATGATGAGCCAATGCTTGGTTGATTCCCGCTATTTGGTTTGGCATAGCAGCATACCCCAAATGGTTAAGTGGTCCAGCAACATTCATGCCTAAGTCAGAGTTAACTTTAATTGCTTCGGCATATGCTCCTTTGAGGTCAGGTGGGACTGGGTTGGCCCTTCTTACAAACATGGACGTAAGACTGTCCAAAGCAGCATAATATATTGGTAACGCTGCTGCATCGTTCAATTCATATGGATCACGTAACCTTGTATACGCCTTCTGAAATCTGTTGTTGAAGGTGTTGATTGGCTCATGTTCTGATCTTTTCACTTCAACAAATTGTCAGTAGAGTTCAGCTGGTGTAGTTGGCAATCGGAATTTTTCCAAGAAGGCATCCTTTAGATTTTGCCAAGTTCGAATTGAATTCACTGGTAGGTTTACGTACCAATAATATGCTTCCTCTCCTAAAGAGCATGGGAACAATCGACACGCTACGTCTTCATGTTGAATGTCTCGGTTCTGGAGAATATCTTCAAAAATCTTGATATGTTCATCAGCTGTCCGGTTCATATCGCCGACTTGGAATTTGGAGCAAAAATGCTCCGGATTCTTCGACATCTCATGATAATCGGCAAATGTAGTAAGAGGCGACACGTTAGCTGGACGCCAAGCCATTGGAACGTTCTGCTGATTTGTTTTAACTGGTTGAAAGGGTTGTGCAAATACTGGAACTTGAGTAGTGCTTGGTATGGGAATTTGTGGTGGCGGTGTTTGGAATAGACTGGAAGAAACTTCTCTACTTGGTGATAGTATCTCTTCACTAGGACCCACCGCACTAGATGTTTCACCTTGTGATATTTCTATCTTCTTTCTTTGTGTGTTTCTATAGGGTGACAACTCCACAAATTCTTTGAAAGAATTAGGAGTAGATCTGGTAACTCTTCAAAATCGATCCACTGAGAAAGAGCCAATTTGATCCAGTGTGCCTTCTTCAATCTTGTTGAGGACGTGTAGGGACCACTTCAAGCGCTGGCTGGTTTACTTGTTGATTCTGCTGTCGCTGGAGAGTTTCAAATCTTTACAAGGAGATCTCTCTGAATGTTGAACTCAATACGCCTAGCTCTCTCTTCTTCCTCTTCAAGGATGAAGCGCATTCGAAGCCAGTCAGGGGCATTTCTTTTTACTTGCCAAGCAAGGCTAAACAATTCGGTGATAACGTCTTCATGTTTGTCGTGAAAACCCAAGTTTGGTTGTAATACCGGCTGTGGATCCTGATTTGGATTAGGAATGTTGGCCGGGAGCACCATTCTTCATGATATTGGAAGAACTTGGATTTGTTGAAGATGAACCGGTGGCAATTGATCGTTCTATCTCGTCAAAAGTTTGTTTCAAGCGATCAATTTTCTGTCTTATTAAATTTCTTTGAATTGCTTCTTCAAAACGTTTTCCTTTTTCTTCCTCCCTAGCAAGAACACGGCTTGTCTGACCAAACTGAACACGATCGGTCTATGTTTTCCAAGCTAGTGAGTACAATTGATCTATGATATCAGTTGGTGGTTGATTTGGTTGCTCAACAGGTATGTTTAAAGGAAATTCATGCGGCAACACCATACTGCATCCTGCCTATTTCGGAATAACTTCACTATCACAAATTCACCCTCCTAGCGCCAATTCTGTGTTGATGCGTGTTTTATGACTCACCAAGCACTTTAGAATAAAGAGTCCAGAGACGCTCTATCCTCTCTTGAAAAATTATCTCGTATGCTAAGATTGCTAGAAAGGTCATATGGTAATTCCAATGTTTCTTAAGTTCAGGGATGGACAAGCCCAATGGATGATGTGATTTGCTGATTTCACAAAGGGACCTTGGATAGTAAATTACTCAAAAGTAAGGATTAGAATTGATTTGACATTGAATGCTCTTGTGTTTTTGGGATTTTCGGTTTTGGGATAAAATAAAGGAAAAGGGATGAGGGTTTAGAAACTAAATTTATGCGAAACTACTCCTATGAACTTAAGAGACAAATGCTGGATAGTGAAATTTAAACCAATCTTTGTTTTGCCAAGCACAATGACTACAACTAGACAAAGATGATGCAATCTTCAATGGATTTACGAATGATGTCCTATTACACAATACCACCATCAATTCGAACAATGTATATAGGTAATAGAATCCAAGTTAAACAGTTTCAAAGTTCAGACTAACCTTGCACATCAAATTGAAAATCATTCAATTGAAAAAGGTATGAACTAATTTCACTATTTTCAACACTATCAATCTTTCATTCATCTAAAAAAATGTTGAAACTAATTTACTTTATTGAAGAAATTATGAAACCATGCAAGCTCTCAAAATAACAAATGCTCAACTTATAAATGCCGAACTTATAAAATTGCAACTCTAACTTTGCTGTCTTGGCTGATTGTAATGAGGGACAGACTTCTAGCATTTTCCCAATTGCAACAGGAAAATCCACTCCTTGTTTGTTCTTTTTCCCTTGAATAGAATCTATACACGCCAATTGCCTTGCAACTTCAAGCATAACAATCTTGTCTGTTGGATACCGAGGGAGTCTATGCGGAGCATCTGAGAATCCATGAACTCTTATGTATGTAAAGGTCGGAAACTGGATGAACCAAGATCTGAATTTATCAAGCATCACCATAGCCTCCTTAGATAGCCTTTTTTGAATTGCTCCTTGAAGCACTCGCGTGATATACATAAGGAAGGCGTCGTTGGTTATCTTATAATTGTCCTTGTAATGCAGCTGGAGCTGCGGGTAACAATCATATGCTTTGAGCTGACCTTTTCGAAGTCCAACTTCCCCTTTGCAAATCAGTCCTCTATACTTAGTAAACCGTGCCAAGATATAAACTACGTAGGAACTCATATAGAAGGTTTTGGGCTTCTCCAAGTTTCTCGATTGGAAATCAATGTTATCACTTATTAACTTTGCCCAATTTATTGCTTCCATTCCCAATACGACCTCCTCCACATATGAAAACATCCATACTTCGAAGAAAGCTCCTTGAGAAGTACCCATAATCCTGTTCAGCATATGAATCATGTCACTGTATTCTGGTTTAAAATCTGTGCAAATTAATCTTTTTGGCAACTTAGAGCGATGTCTTTTGGGTTCCTTGATCGAGTTAGAATTGACTATGTCCATACAGGATTCTTTGGCTTGATCAAACATGGCCTGTGATTCCTTTTGAGTCCTGTTCAACATTTTTTGACGATGAGGAATACCAAATACCTCTCTGACTGAATCCTCCGTGAAGTATGCCAAAGTGATCCCATTAGGTGTTTTAATGGATCTTGTCTGTGGATTGTATCTTCTGGCACACTCAACCATTAGCTCACTGCACTGAACTGCAGGTGGAAATCCTGCTGCTTGATGAAGTCCGGACTTAACGATGTTAGTTGCAATAGGTGTGGGCATTTCGTGTTGAGTACCAAACATCCTTTTCTTGTGTTGAATCGCATTGAACTGCTCAAAGTTGGTATCCGCTACCTTCTTCCATTTCGAGGACAATTGAGATTCTGGATAAAATTCCTTGAGGACTTCCTTTACTTGGGCTTTTCTAACTCCACCTCCTACGTTCTTTGAAGTAGACATTGTGCCTTGTGCTCGAATTACTTTAATTTGGTACTAAGAAGAAAATAAGGACTGAAGAAGTTTGCCTCAGAAGAACTCTGACCTCGCGGAATAATGAAAAAAATAAAACCTCACAAGCACTTTATAATAAAAAGTTTCCTTTTTAGCCAAGGTCGATCTCTTCCTTAATTGGGTGCTTTTGCTTTAAAACGAAAAAAGCAATCTTATCTTCTTTTCTTTTTCCAAGGCGTCTCTTTTTGGCTTGACAACTAAGTTTTATTTTAAAATAAAACTTAAGTTATTTTATTCTATTTTTGCCTTTAGGAAAATTCGACCTTTAAGTGGACTAATCCACTTTTCAACTGGATTTTTTCCTTCTACCAAGGTAACTCTTGCCTTAGAAAAAATTTCGATTCTCTCCTTGAAAAATTCAACTTTCAACTGGAACTTTCATCTTTCTAACTGGAATTTCACTTCATCTTGAAATCCTTGAAGTCCAATTCGAATTTTTACTTGCCTTAGTCAATTTTCATCATTTTCCAACTGGAATTTCGAATTATCCAACTGGATTTCCTTATACAAGGCGGATTTTGGCAAGATCTCTCAAATAGACGAATTTCAAATGGATTTTTCCAAGATTTCCCTTTGATGAATGGATTTTTCAAGTGGACTTTTCAAAGATTCAACTGGACTTTCTTATGGGCGCACTTATCCAGCCCTAGGCGAATTTCATCACAATTTGCTTGCTTTTTACTTGATTTTTAAATAATTTTCTCTTGAAGGCGAGATTTTTCAATTGATTTTTTCAGCTTTTGCATGCACCTTTTCCTGCTTTTCTCACTTTTGCATGTGCTTTTCTCATCTTTTTATGCGCTTTTCTCATGATTTTTTCGATTTTCTAAGACTTCTGCTTGATTTTTGCCTGCTTTTCAATTCCAAAAGTGGAAACTTTTGACTCCATTGCTTGCGAGACCTAGCACTTTCTAAAAAAAAAACTTACTAAAAATAGAAAAAAGCAAAAAGCAACTTTCTAAAAATAGTAAATTCCAGATTGGTCCAGAAATGCCAAAAACGAAAAAAGCAAAAAAGCAAAAAAGCAGAATCCCTAAAAAATAGTAAGTGTTAGATTGAGCGAAAGCACAGGCGATCCTCATCTACTGGGTCTTCTAAGCACTTCTATGACGTTTACGTTCAGTTTCAGGGCCAAATTCCCAACTTGGCTCGGGTGATGACTCCAGACTTTGACATGAAATTTCCAAAACACCAGAGACTATGAAATTGCTACTCAAAGCTAAACCCTAAGAGCAAACCAGCGAGGGTCCCCATTCGCAATGGGAAGTATGAAATAGGTCACAAGGGACCCTTGAGTATTCTTACCCATTACACATCATTTGCAAGTACCATCATGCTCTGACTAAGTTTGAAGGCGGTAACCATCTTCTCCATGGATGGAAGAGCTCACGAGAAGTGAAGGTGAGCAAGCCTCCTATGCGAAGCTTGCCCGAAATTTGTGAGAATCATGCAGAGTCTGCTTGAATTGGGCCGAATGGAAAGTCTATATAGACTCTTGTCAAACACCAATCCTTTCGGGCCTATCTTGATGCTAAAGTTCTTGACCAAGCAAGAACTTTCCCTCGAAAATGCAACTTGATATCCTTTGTCCTCCAAAGCTGAAATTGATAGAAGGTTCCTCTTGATACCTGGTATGAATAAAACATCACTCAAATGAAGAGAGATGCCGGAATCTAGGTGAAGAGAGGAGGCTCTAGCACCCTTCACTGAATAACACACATCATCTCCAATTATTACTTGAATGTTGGTTTCTCTCTCCACCAAATCTAAAAGATGTTCTCTATACCCTGTAATATGCCGAGAAGCGCCACTATCAATCAACCATGTGCTACTATCTGTTGGAACATTGCTTGATAGGGTAGACATAAAAAGAAATCCACTTGAGTTATCTCTTGATTCCTTCCGAGGAGAAACATCATCCACATCTACAGTAGAAGCATGTTGCTTTGGTCTTGTTGCACAATCTCTAGCATAGTGACCATACTTGTCACATCTAAAGCACTGAATATGGGAGAGATCCTTCTTCTTCTTTGATTCAAGAGCAACATCCGATTTCCTGTCTCTATTCCTCTTGAAGTTACCTTTTCTCCCTTCTCTTCCTTTCCTCTTTGAAGTTTGAGCAGCAAGAACATGATTGTCGTCATTGTGAGAGCTTCGACCATTGCCTCTTGCTGCCAACCTTGATTCCTCTTGAATGCAATCTGCTCTAAGGCAATCAAACTTTGGTAGCTTCAATCTTCCGCTAATACCTTGGATAAATGGCTCCCAAGATTGAGGAAGACCGTTAAGTGCCAACATGACTAAGTCTCGATCTTCAATTATGTCTCCATCAATGTAGAGTTGATCTTTCAACTCAGTGATCTTCATAAAGAAAGAGATGATTGAATCCCCTTTCGCCATCTTGATGTGATGAAGTTGTTGCCTCAATGCAAAAGCTTTGCTTGTGTTGGTGATCCTCATACAATCCCTCAAAGTCTTGAACATCTATCTAGCTGTCTTCAACTTGGAATAATAGGCACAAAGTGATCAGCTGCAGAATGAATCAACTCTTGGCCTTTGTGCCATTCTTCCCCATTATGTCTTCTCAGTCTCATGAAGGTTAGTGCCTTGCTCTCCATGAACAGAATATGAACATTGCAGCCAGAGCTGAAAGGGCGGTGGGAAAAAACATGGAATTCTTCAAGCGCGAACAGGTTTATAGAGTTGGGAGCAGAGCGCCGGAGCAGGGCTAAATAGAATATGTTGTATACAAATCCGATCATGATCTGCTTAAGCCATTCAATACCATGTTAGTTTAAGTTAGAAATGAAATAAGAAAGCAAAATAGAGCAATTTCAAACAATAGAACACACCATATACCTTGGGAAAACCCTCCTACTTGAGGGAGAAAAAACCCAGCAACAATATATCACTTATATATTGAATAATGAACAGCAATTCACTTTTACAATGAGGCCAATCACAAGGCCAAACTAGCAGCACCACACTTGATGCAATATCAAAAGAATAAGATCAAACTCCTTGAAGAATAATGTCGATCTCCTTGAAGAATAATATCAATCTGCTGATATCAAACTGCTTCTGCAGGTAATTCGCACTTGACTTGAATGAATAAAAATGAAAATGGTAATAGAAATGAACAGCGCCTCCTTTATATACAATTCAATGTGGTGATTGCCAAACAACATGTCCCTTCATCGATGAAAGGTCGGCCTCAAATGAGTGGATGTGTCTTCCACAAAAGGTGGCGATTATTTAGATGAAGTCAGCCACCATTAATAAAATATAAATTACAAATTGAATGGAAGTGTCTCTTCAATAATCGGCTCCAAATAAATAAATAGCCAACGGCTATATTTAATTTATTTGCTTATTAACAATATCGCTAGAAGAATGAGGCCCGTGGCTACAACATCAACACCAAGAACACAAGATAATGACTCTAGGTAGTGTATGGATTTTCATAAAAGGCACACTTTATTCCGTGTAAGTCAATATGCATGTTGCTCGTTATTCTTTAGAGGTGGATTTGACTATAGGATTTGTCCAAGACCATTGTCGAATAGAGATACAAAATTTGTATCATTTTGGCATACTTTGTGGAAGAAGTTATACTATGTTGCTAGTTTTTCATTATGGGATCAGAATGCATTATGGGGTTTTGGTATCTGAAGTAAAATGAAAATATTCTTAGGTATAGTATGTTTGAGCATAACCTATATACTATATATATGCAAAAAAAAAAAAAATATACAAAACTATAAATACATTTGATAGTATGATACTTCATCATTGATCAATGTTAGTGATAAAGATACATGTCAATTGATAGTTCAAAATTTTAATATTATGTCATATATCATATATATCTGGAACGATTCAAATGAAAATCATTACAATTACAAAATTTGAAATAATTACAATCTAAAATTGGTATAATTGTCTTCAAATTTCATCCAAAGGATCTAGATCAAGGTCATTGTTTGGTTCAACATCATTTGAATGATACACAAATGGAGTACCACTCCAACTAACATCATGTACACTCAAGGGCTATATCCCAATTCTTTGTTGTCCCTCCCTTGTAGTCACCTTGCTTATGTGATAGAAGATGCAAGTTGGAATGGATATAGACCAAGTCTTCTAGTTTTTTTTTTTAGCCAACCAATTATGCTTCAATGAGTGGATAAAGGAGTATGTACTCCAATTTTGTTTAGCCGAAGAAAAACTTGCAACTTGTTGAAATTGGTGAGAAAACCAACACAACTTAAAAATAAAAAATGCAAAAGAAACTAAAGAATGGTAGGTACTAAGGTCTACAAATGTTAAAAACTAAAAAATAAAACAAATCCTTTCTTGTGATAGAATCTTGATTGCAAGAGGTTGGAGGAACAAATAATCTTGCCTCTATAGGCATCACCATGTACGAACATCTTCCTTGTATTGGACTTAAAGAACACATACACTATGATCTCCTCTTGAGATGAACCTACTACACTCTTTCCTAACATTATCCACCACTTTTGGATCTGGGAAGATTCTTCGGAATGCCAACTTGTACCCATTAGCAACTTCATTATCTCTATATGGTGCAATTCTCCTTGGCAAAAAAATGATCTCTTTGCTATAGTATTTGGGGTATAATGCACATGCAAGGAGATGCAATGGTGCGTTCATCTTGTTCTAGTGGTGATGAATGATTTTTTCCACAGTTCGGAAAAATGTTTCTTTAGGGTCATTCACATTTTTTTCTTTTATGACCTTTATTTTTTTCTATCATGGAGTCAATGCCATCATAGATTTACCCAAGACATGGCGAATCTATATCAACAATCTTGATATTACTCATGATAGGTTCAGTGAAACCCAAGACATAGTCCATAGGAGCCCACCAAACGTCATCTAGGATCAATGACTTGACCTTCTGAGCCCTCTCTAAATTTGATTGCTTCTAAATACCCCATTGGTGGCTAATGACCATGGCATCCAATGCCTCTTGCACCTTCACAAGTTGTCTCAAAACACTTGTGTGTGATGCGAATCAAGTCTCAAAAACTTAATGTTGTGTAAAAAATACATTAATAAAACACTAAAATATAAGTAAACATGGCATAAATTAATTTAAAAATAAATTAAATAATTAAATTAAATTCACCTTCAACAGTTCCAAATTTGATAAAGTCTTATAAATGCCTTGTGGCATATAATGGTTTGTCACAAACATTTGGATCTCCTCACCCTGAATGTATATAGCTTTCACCCACTCTATTTGGGTGCCAATTGCTTGCATCACCAAGTTAAGGGAGTGTACAATACATGGTGTCCACAAAATGTGTGCATACCTTTCCTCAACCAAAGCATCTACTACCTTGCAATTTTTCACATTGTTTGTAATGATTTGGACAACATTTTCAGGACCCACTATCTCTATGGACTCAATGAAGATTTTAGAAATGAATTATGCATCCTTGATTTGCCCCTCACAATCAACTACCTTCAAAACCATTACCCCTTTGGGGGACACTACAATAATATTTATTAAAGGTTGGATTTTGCAATCTTTTCATCCATAAAAACTAATAGACACTTGTGTTCCAATCCAATAATCCCTAATTGGTTTGAGTGATGTCTCTACAAAAAAAAATCTTTGGCCAATAAGGTGGTACACACCTTTTCATACCCAAGACTTGTGAGACGTGAAGGTGCATTACTAATTGCCATCACCATTTCCTACCAATATGGTGATCTCACCAAGTTGAAATGAAGACCATTGGTATAAATGCGATGTGCAATTTTTTCCTCTGCAATGTCTTGTTTCACTCTAAAATGCCTTAACCAATGGGTCTCTTTTGCGGGAGGGAGAGGGATATTCTTCTTGGATAGAGGATGTCTCCAAGAAAGGATGTTGGGAGGCCATTATTGAATCTATAGGTATCTTCATTGATGTTTTCCTTGCTAAAGGATGAGATTTTAGTTTTTATCTCACTCAAAGCATAGGTGTCTTCATTGATGTTTTCCTTGCTAAAGGATGAGATTTTAGATTTTCTCACTAGAAGCATCAACGCCTTCTTTCTCTTTAATGAATGCCATCGTTTTTTCTTTCGACAACACCACCTTATTACACCCTTCACATATTCTATTTTCACACCGAATTATAACACATAAGTGAGCTTCCACTCGACTATATGAGCTTTTAAATTGGACTCCACACTCATTAAAATTCCAAATAAAAGCCCCATCTCCTGGAAGTTGATCAAGCATCATAACATATTTCCATAGAGGAGATGCTTGAACATATTTAAATTATTTGTTTGTTTTAATGCCCATCGAACTTGAACTAGTGGCCATTCCAAATAAATTGCAATTTGTTGCTATAAGAAATTTAAAATCTTTAAATAAATAAATGCAACCCTACAATATGTGTAAACTAATAAAATTTCAAAACAAACCAAAAAATAAAATAAAAAATATTGAAACTTATTTCTTTTCTCGAAAAAAGATTTTTTTTTTTTTTTCTTAACTTGAAAAAGTCACCAAAAACTTGACAAAATTAATTAAGAAACTAAAAGAATCGCTTAGAATACTTACCTTAGATGACTATATCTTCTTTGTGCAAGTTATATTCACCCCTTTGGCACTTTGTGATCGATCTTCTTTGAAAAAACCCAACTTTCAAAATGCAAAAATGGCTTAGCAATGTGTGTTCTTGTGAAATGGTGTTGTTTTTAGAATGTGAGGGGTGAGTTTTAGGTTTAGGCAACTTTTTAGGGTTGCATTTTGTGTTTTTTATTAAAAAATGTGTCTTTTCTTTTTAATAGAGCAAGTGGCATTTCCCTTTTGTGCAACTACAAGAGCACTTCGGAGCGCCTAAGAATGGCCAAGGAGCATCTTGGCCGCCTTGGGTTCCCTTGGTGGCTGAGACGCTCCTTTGCCTCTCTTGTCACCGCTCCAGCACCTAGAACAACTCAACACGAGTTTGGGACCCCAAGCGCAAGTACCTGATAACTTAGCAGTTCAACACAAAATTGGGTTTTAGTTCAGCCTATCATCTACAAATCAATTGGCAAAAGATGGTTATTAAAAGAAGCTTTAAAAATTTGTTGAAATGTTTGAATAAGAAAAACTGAGAAGTTGATTTGGCTAGGAAAGATTGTTAGCATATCCACTTCAAAGTAAATATGCTGGAATCTGGAGTTAACATTGGCATTGTACACTAGAGTAGTTGAATTTTTTTGGCAAGGTACCTAACCTTACGCAAAGCAGGGGCAAACTAACTAATCAAATATCATTAATTGTAGTAAATACCCACTCTGGGAAGAGAATAATAGATTTATGCTGTTTCTTCCCTTGGAAATTTTCTTTTTCAATTTGACTGGCTCTTATACATTGTTGATCTGCTTAATCTAATTATATACATTCTACATTTTTGTGTTCCACAACACAATGTTTGGTTATTGTTTTGTACTCTTCTAATCGCATACCCTGGCAGGTAGTTTTCAACATGCAGAACTTAATACAGACACGTTTGTTGTTGATGAAAGCTAGCATATGCGAGGTGCAAAATCTGTATGATCCCTATGTTAATTAATTATATCTTTGCTTTATTTGTCGGTGTAGTCGGCCTTGGTCGTAGTCGGCCAATTGCTAATAAAGCTATAGATTAGTAAGAATAATAATGTCATGTACTTTCGGGTAGTCATGTTCGGATTAATGTTAATGATAGTGTTGTTATGAAACGTCGTATCGGTTGGTTATCTAACTACCGCCGAACGTTATATGTAGTCTGTTGGGATAGTCGGAAGGGAGTTATGTGCCGATGGTTATATTGTTAAGCACTGCTGATACTCTTGGATTGTACATGATATCTCTGATAATGAATAAAGTTTCTGGTATTCAAACATGATATCTTTCTGGTTACTGTTTTATTCTATGATTACGCACATGATTAGTTTACCCGGTAGTACATAAAGATTTGAATTACATTCCGTAGAGCAAACATTTTGGCGCCGTTGCCTGAACGGACTAGGGCATCATCTGCCATGGCAGCGTAATGGGTCAACCAGCGGAAGAACCTATAAATGCTAATGAGGAACGGGAAGACTCATTGACAAAAGATCTGGTAAATTTGTGGAAAATATCGCTACGTGACCACGTGCGTAGGGAATCCCACATTCGGGAGATCCCTGAGGAAGTCATTTGGGATCGGTTGGAAGTGAACGACGAGGTGAACCACCTCCTGAATCGCATGCCCAGGTTACTGGCCCGCCATTTCATTATCCTACAAGACTTGCGAGAAGAAGAAGATCGCGAGCGCCGAAGGCAGCAAATCGTACAACGTTGTGAAGACAGAACCAAACGTGAAGAGGAAGAACGCGATACTAGCCGGCGCCGTACTTCCGGCAACCAGCAATGATTGCTTGAACAACTAATAAATGCCCGTACGGCCGAACAAAGACAAGCATCGAGTACTTGACGGGCACGGGACTTCGGAAGAGCAAGTTCGGCGATCACTCAGGCTGCAAGAACAAGAAAATCGGCGAAGACGACTAAGGCAAGTCGGTAAGGAATTGGATGAAGACTTAATTGAAATAAATCAGAGCATAAAAAGAACATATGAAAATCTGACAAGAATAGACACATCCATTGAACGAGCACACCACAGTTTGATAGAAGGAAGGGACGAAGACCCTTTCAGCACTCCACACGCGAGAAGATATAACCCCTATGAAAATGAAGATGATTTGAATAGTAGCATCAGACAATTTTGAGAGTTGTCCAACTCGGACGACGACGACGAGTTAAGGAGGGAAAGACCCGGTAAGACCCCAAAGGCGAGAGAGCATGAAGAGGGATCTGAGAACCCACGGTGTGAGGCGGCGGAGAGGGGCGTGGGAGGTGACTTCATCACGTGGCCAAAGTGCAGAAATTGGCCTACGGGGCGTGGCGAGAATCCACCTGATCTAATCGGGTCCAACACACAAGGAGGACAGCGGGGAACGATGGCTCATCCAGAGCGGCAAAAGCTGCCGAAGTTCATGGGGAATGGGTTTGAAGATCCCGTACGGCACTGTAAGACATGTGAGACTATTTGGATAGCCAGTGGACAGGATGATCCCGACCAGTGGCTGAAAGCATTTCCAGCGACACTCAGAGAGAGTGCCATTGATTGGTACTCTGAATTGGATCAAGCACAGAAAGCTACATGGAGGTTATTCAAGAAAGCTTTCCAGGAGGAGTTCAAACTTCTTCGAGATGACAGCGAGATTGTTGCGGAGATATACAATACCAAGCAAGGAAAGCACGAGAGTGTGCGGACCTACAACCGAAGACTCAAAGATTTATTGGGGAAATTGGAGGCACAACCGGTTGATGGGTTGAAGAAAAGATGGTTCATCGAGGGCTTGCTTCCGTCATTAAGGAAGAAAATGAAATTCGTACCTCCTTCGTCATACGCCGAAGCATACAATCGGGCAATGGACATAGAAAGTGAAAATAAAACATCCTCCCGAGGGAAAAAGAAAACAGACGACGAGGAGAGTATGGACGACAGCGACAGTGAATCCAAAACAATACAAGCACTCAGGAAAGATATGATGCGAATGATGAAAGAATTGAAGGCCAGCAAGGAGAATATGAGAGAAGCCAGAGAACTGTGGTGTACGAATTGCAATGCGGAAGGTCACACGAAGGCGAACTGTCCCAAGAACTTATTTTGCGATATCTGCCAAGTGATGGGACATTCCGTCAAGGAATGCCCATACAACTTAAAAGCCAGAAGTGCACAAGTACTCTTCACTCATGGAGAGCTGTCAACACCGCCGAACACACCACCAAAGCCCCTGTACAATAGCAATGCATCCCCTGGAGGTTATCGAAGCAATAGAAGTCCGAGAAACATGATACAATACGATGCAAAAGGAAGGCCTATGATCCAATGCAGGAAGTGCAACGAATGGGGCCACTTCGCCAGGGACTGCCAGAACGGTCAAGGTTCGGGAGGGCGATTGTGTAAGTGGTGTGGACCAGGCGATCATGAAGATAACGAATGCCCTAAGCAAAAGGGTATCCACATGCTGGAAGTAGAAGAACAAGAGGTACTGGCGATCACTAGAGCACAAGTAAAAAAGGCCACTTACCCAGATCCATGTATGGAGAAACAAAGGATGAAGGAAGCAAAAACCGAAGTGGAACTGGCGATGGCGAAGGAAAACAAAGTACCTTTGGAGAAGCTAGGAGCCTCTCGACGGTCGGAGGCGGAAACCAACATCGTACGGCAGGTATTGCAGACCACCATACCGATCAAAGTAACTGACCTTCTCCAGACTATGCCGCAGTTGGGACTGGCGATTACAAACATCGTCGGGGATGGCAAGCAACCGCAATCGGAGGAACGAAGGCAAGAATGGATACCAGAACTGCCACCGTACGGTGAACAAACAATCGAGCTAGTATTGCTCACAACGAACATCGGGAAGATGCTAGCGGTCGTGCATATGGAGATCAAAGGGAATATCTTGACAAATACTATCGTTGATGGAGGATCGGGAGTCAACGTACTACCTGAAGACACATGGAAGAGTCTCGGGAAGCCTACACTTTGGCCGCCGACATTCCAACTGGTGGGTGCTGATCAACATGGTATCAAGCCGTTGGGAACATTGATGGCACAAAAGGTGACGATCGGCCACTGATTTTGCTAAATTTTGTGCGTCATCCCATTCTACGAGGAGGAAAGCATCTGATGCACTTCTGCCCAGGAGAGGATGCGATAGCCCTTGAAGACAAAATCATAGTGGAAGAGGAACACACTCGATCAAGAACAATGGGCGAAAAGTCACGTCATTGACTTGAAGACCAAAATTTGTGGCGGTGGCTTCCTCTAGATCTGAATCGGATGGAGGTGAGTCGGATGTGGACGAAGGAAGGAAAGCTATGGAACCGAACACTGAAGGCGTACTTGAACTCGAGAGTTGTTTGGAGGACGAGACAAGCTCACTGAATGGCTTATTTCATTGGCAGATGGAAGACTATGAAGTGTTCCACCAAGAGTGTAACATGCTACAAATCGGGGAAATCAAGGAAGAAGAGAAACAGGGAAGGCCCAGCCAAACATTTCCGGCCGAGAATGGAGAGTACAAAGAAAGAGTATCAAAACTGGACGATACACCAGTCCACAAATCCGAACAGGTACGAGATGAAAAAATTGTGTTGGTGTTAGAAAAGAGAAGAGAGAGGAGATGAGAGAGAAAATAAACAAAAATTGAAAAAATTAAAGATAGAAGAGAAAAAATTTAAAAGGCATAAAAAAATGGAGGATCGGAGAATGAATGGAGAAAAACAAAGAAAATGCAGTAGAAAGGAGAGAGAAAACGGAAATAAAAGAAACATGGATCACAAGTTAAAAGGAATTAAAGAGAGAGAAAGAATGTTAAGTGGGAAAAATAAAAGTATTAGAAAGACAAATATATTATATGGAGTTTTAAAAAATAAAAGCAATGGACTTCTGGTAAAAGCAAAACCGACCAAGGAAAGAGAACAAAAAATTAAAATTAAGGTTAAAGTGCGAATTGTGACCCTCATTCGCCAAGGAAAGAAAGCCACCGAAGGAAGTAAAAATCGACGAAGTATTAAAAGAGCTAAAGTGCGAAATAGCCGAATCTTAGACAAGGAAGATAAAGTGCGACCTTTGAGAACACTCGGCATGAAGATAGTGACGTATAGGAGGACGAAGGTACGGCATCAGAAATTTCATACTTAGCATAAATTGCCAGATAAGGAATTCGTACGGCATCTCAAGTACCTCAAGGCCGTATGAGGGTCTAATAAAGCTTTTCAAGTCATACGGCAAGGGTTGATTCCTTCATCCACTGGGCACAACTTGTTTCCTCTGATCATACGGCAATCCCTTTGGTCTTTTGAGGTCGTACGACAATTCTTTTGGTCACTAGAAATCATACGGCAATCACAAGCTCTTCATTCTTCATTCCTTTGGTCACTGGAGGTCGTACGGCCATTGCAAGTTGGAATTAGTGCTAGGTTCTACATTGTACGACCATTGCAAGTTGGAATTAGTGCCAGGTTTTACATCGTACGGCTTTGTCACTCTCAAGTTCTTGGCATCGTACGACTCTCAGAAGATTTCCAAATCATACGGCTTCCTCATTCACCAACATTTCACAGCGTACGGCTTCATCATTCTCAGATTTGCCACATCGTATGGCCCTCTTCTTGTCAAAAATTTCAGGTCGTATAGCATCCAGGCTATTCTCAAGTCGTACGGCATCATCCAGATTATTTGCAAGTCATACGGCATCTAGGAGAGATCTACATCGTACAATATTTAGCATCTTCTCAATTCGTACGGAGTCATGAGGTGGTCAAGAAGGTCGTATGACATCCTTACATCGTACGACATTTAAAAGAGATCTTAATTGTACGACATTTACAGGGGAACTTCATCGTACGACATTCACAGAGTCTGCATATTGTAGGAACTTCACTAGTTATCCAAGTTGTACGACATTGCAATTTAAGGGTCGTACGGATTTTTATCTTGGTTAAGGAACACTCAGCAATTCTTCACATCATACGGTGTACTAAGAACTCATTGGTCGTACGACATCTCCAAGATTAGGCCGTACGACAGTTTTTAATCCCTCAAGGCGTACGGACAGAGTAGGAGAGAGAAGCCGTAAGTAGCGCGACAGGGAGCGCGCCAGGGGCGCTGCCCCTGGACCCCGCGAGGGGCGCTGCCCCTTGACCCCGCTGGGGGCGTTGCCCCCAGACCCCCGCAAGGGGCGCTACCCCTTGACCCCGCTGGGGGCGTTGCCCCCAAACCCCCATCAAATTTATTGGAATTGTCCATTTGCAATATAGCCAGCCAACGTAGTACAGTTGGCAGCCGAGCAAATGAGAGTGACAACTCTCGAGAAGTTAGCAGAAAGGGATAGAGTATTGGGTCAGTTGATAGAAAATGATACCTAGGTGGCCGATGCACATCGACTTTCAGCACAGAGGGAGAATCAATTACACGAAAACGACGAGGAGTTGGCATTTTTTATTTTCAGTCGTCTGGAAGACGACTACTTTGTAGGGGGGGATGATGTTAGTCGTATTTCTTTGCTTTGTTGTCAGCCGTAGTTGGCCTTGGTCGTAGTCGGCCAATTGCTAATAAAGCTATAGATTAGTAAGAATAATAATGTCATGTACTTTCGGGTAATTATGTCCGGATTAAGGTTAATGTTAACGTTGTTATGAAACGTTGTGTCGGTTGGTTATCTAACCACCGCTGAATGTTATATGTAGTCTGTTGGGATAGTCGGGAGATAGTTATGAGTTATGTGCCAATGGTTATATTGTTAAGCATTGTGATACTCTGGATTGTACATGATATTTTTGATAATGAATAAAGCTTTTGGTGTTGAAACATGTTATCTTTCTAGTTTACTGTTTTATTCTATATTCTGCACATGACTAGTTTGCCAGTAGTACGTAAGATTTGAATTACATTCCGTGAGCAACACCCTACGATCCAGAATCCACTTCTCCATGGCAAAAGCTGAAACACAATCAATTTTGACCATTTATAGGGGTAGCATATATTTTTACAACTTGTTTTTAATGCCAAATTAAGGATGATGGCCTGCAATTTCTTTTTTCCAAAATTCAACTGCAACATATGCTTCTATAATTTTGTCCTGTGTACGGTATTGAAGGATGCACCTGCACACAACCCAGAGTTGTGTTGTAACTGGAACAGAATCAATTTTAAGGATTTTTCAGAGCATTTCAGAACCATTTTTCACAATTTTGGGGCTGGTGTGTAGAGAAGGCTCTTTAGTAGTGTTACATTCACTTATGTTACTCTTATTTAACATTCTATAAGGATTCAATTTTACTTTTACAGTTTTAAATTTGACATCTTCCTGCAATTATAGTAGCATATACACACAATACAGCAGATATCCCCAAAACATATCCAACTTAAAAGGAACCACTTTAATTTGTGAATGTAAAGAAATTTATCCTTGTATTACAAATAGGCATTTGAATCAAACCGACCTTTTGAGCTATTCTTTCTTCGAGATGGAACTTCGAAATAGGTCCAGAAGCAATATCAATCAATGGTTCACTGCTGCTAGGAGGACCAAGTCTTACATCACTGCTAAATTGCTGGAAGTTCATAGAATCACCTGAAACTTTGGAAGCTAAGACTTTACTGGAATCCTGAAAAAAAATGATTAAAACTGGTTTAATAACTGCAAAAGAAAGAGCATTGAGAAAGTGTAAATATTGACAAGTGAAGGAAGAGAAAGACACAATGAAGACAACAATGTCGCAAATGACCTAAGAGTAGCAGTAGGTAATAATTAAATAATCTCTGTTCTAGGCATAGATCTGTTCTAATATTCAGATTACTTTCTTTTTTAAATGGGAGAACAAGAGATAACTCCCATATTAGTAAAATGTAAACATTAACCTGCTGCAGCATATTCATTTAGTTGAAAATGCTGTGTAATCAACTAAAATATTGATCTGCTAGCCCATCAGGTTGTGGTTAAGTGATTAACGTGGGGTGTCAAAGCTCAAAGACAAAGGTTCAAACTCTGTGTAGAAACCCTCAATATTTGTATATTTCAGTAGTCTGGTTGGCCCAATGGGCAGAAAGAACCTTGCTGTTGTGTCTTAAGAAAATATCTGACCCTCATTTGTGAAATCTAAGCCAAGGTGCTTCCTCTTCCTCAAAGCAACACAGAAAAAAGGCAGGATTGCTTTATTTGTCAAAATATAGGTTTCATGAGAGATTTTTCTCTTCTTACTCATCTTCTAAGCAATTTGACCTCCAAGTTTGCCCCTCAACCAAAATCTCTTGGAACTTTCTGTTATGCCTGTGCCCTGTGGTTCATTTCCACAAACCTTTCCAATCTTTGATCATTTTGATTCTTCTTATCCATTTTCTAAGTCTTCCACTTATATCACAAATATCATACACTATCTACCCTCATCTACAATGTTCCATCCATATCCCTTCCTTTTAGATTAATCATAATAGTATTAGTCCATGACTGTATTGGATTTTTAAATCATGTTGACCATCCAACGTCAAGGTTTGTCATATTCCTTTGGAATTTATTATTATTTTTAAATTTAATGAAGCAATAATCAAAATGGTTTTTGTTTCCTCTTCTTTCTAATAAAACTAATACTTGAAATAAAATAAACAGATAGAGTAGTAATATGTATCTTTATTCACACATTAGGTTCTTACAAAAGCAGACCAACGATAAACAGCCAAGGATTAGACTACTTTCCCTGATGAGCCTGACAGTTGCCAAGTTGAACACAACCATCTAACAATTGCTCCTATAACTACTTCACAGCCAACAAACAATTAGTACATACTCAGATACAACCATATTAACAAAACATAATAAAGCCATTGTATGCTGACTATGATTGTTTTGACACATATTTTGTGATATCTACTTATAATTCAAAAGATACTCTAAAAACATTAGATTGGATCGGTTAGGTCATCAAGTGGGCTTAGTCACTTATTGTTCTCCTTGAAGCTAACCACTTATGCTTAGCACAACTTGAAGGATCACTCTTGAAAAAAGACATATAAGCTGAGTTGTAGAATCTGTTTGTCAGAAAGAACAGAGGAAGAAGCAATTGAAGGAACTACCTGCACATGGAAACTGAACCTGACAAATGATAAGCCAGAAGTGACAGGTTTGACAACAAATGATACCATCCTTGTAAGAACTAGATGTGCAGAGAGGATTTAATTGCAGTCAAACACATCTCAGAAATGATAGAGACAGGCTTGGGGGTTTTCAGAGCTCCAAAAAATGTCCAAAAGATCCCTTTTGGTTTCAATGATGCTTGAGCTTCCTTCTTCAACTCTTTTGTAACTCATCTTATTATAAAACCTCCTTGAGAGGTCAATGTGTGTGTAAAAACCCCACTAGAATTGCACGACATTTTTCGATATTTTCAGTTTGACACATGTATCATTCTGTCAAACAGTTTGCATGCTGATTGCACTAAGTGTTTCAATGGTTTGAAATTTAAACAGCATAAACATGAAATTCAAGAAATGTCATCTCCATACAATGCATTATTTCAGATGGTAAGCTCATACAATACAATAGCATGTACCATTGAGCCTTCAGCAACTATATTTCTGAACATTAACAATGGCAGAGATATACATCTTCAAAACTGAAGATTACAAATCATAGCATTAAATACCAGTTTGCAGAGTCTTGTGTACTAGGCGAGCTTCCTAAAGATGCCACAATTTGTAGAACAAAGCCCATGCTGGAATAAGAGGGAGGTGACTATGTTTGCAGCTGTATACCTCAGAATATCACACCCAGCAAACACATAGATACCCAGCTAACCCTATGCCACCTTGCAGCAGGTAAAAGACAGGAGAAATGAATAGTATTGGAGGTGTGGGGAAGCCCACGCCCCTCTGCTATACCCACAACCACAGAAATACCCACAGCTACAAGAAAGTCTACACACTTCCTTTACTCAGCCACACAACTCTGTACAGCAGTATACACGGCCTCTATTCATGGAATATCGATCTAAAGGCGTCCCAGAAGCTCATGACCTCCTCTTTGCTGATTTCCTTCAAGGGTGCAATGATAGTTTACAGCTAGGAATGGTCCCACGACTCAGCCAGACATTATTGACAATACCAGTCAACCCAGCCCTTATGACTAATGCATTCGGCCAGGATGAAGTTTTCCCATAGAAATAATCCAACCTAAATGTTACCCTATTCATGGAATATCAATCTAAAGGCGTCCCAGTAGCTCACGACCTCCTCTTTGCTGATTTCCTTCAAGGTTGCAATGACAGTTTACAGCTAGGAATGGTCCCACGACTCAGCCACAGTCATTATCTGACAATACCAGTCGACCCAGCCCTTATGACTAATGCATTCGCCCAACATGAAGTTTTCCCATACAAATAATCCAACCTAAATGTTACCTCCACTCCAAACACAAGAAACAATATCACTATTCCTCAAATTTGTCTCCGCAGGAGACTCACAAATTTGCCAATATCATCCACCTATGAAAGACCCGAATGATCTCTCCAACCAGACCAGCTAGGGTGGATTAGTCTCACCATCGAAACCAATCACCCTAGGGTTTCCACCCCCAAAGCCAAGAACTCCGAAAAACTCCTCAAAGTATCAATTAGAGAAAATAAGCAAAGCATACTCCAAATGAGCTCAATTTCCACTTTATCTATGACTTGCACTTTTCCTGCTTATAAAATAAAATAAAGTGACTTTATAAAGGTCACTTTTAAATATTTCCCCAAAGACACTTTATAACACCTTTTAATTAATTTTTTAACATTACCTTAAAAATGTACCTTTTCCTACCAAGCAACATTAAATAATTAAGTAAACCAATTCCCTTTACCAAACTATAGCCTATGGGAATTAAATAGGCTAATAAGTCCACCTGGAGCGATCATTGAGAAGGGGACATTATAGTGTGAGAACTTTCTCCTAGAGATCAAAAGAAGTTGGTTGTAGATGGAATAGATTTAGGTTGAAGAGGCAAAAAGAATAGAAGAAGAAATCAGAAATCAACTTAAGGTAAAAGAGGAGAGTGTTGAGAGACTTGAATCTGAAGTTGATTCACTTAGAAACATAGACAAATCTTCAAAACAACTGAGTGAAGAGAAGATAAATCAGAAAAGTTCTATGTCCTTGGACAAGATAATAAATGCATAGAAGGCTCCTAGTGACAAAGGTGGAGTTGGATTTGAAAAGGGTGACTGTTTCATGTCTACAAAAGTGGGACAGCAGAAAATCAATGATTATAGCACAACAAACTCTGCATTAAAAAACAGAAATGATACTTTTCAGGGGCCTCCTATCTCTAGACAAGCACATATGACCAGGTTTAACACTTGTTTCTTTTATGGTTATTGTTTCTCTTGCAATCGTTTTGGACATAGAGCAACCCACTGTAGAGTGTTTGCAAGAAATGATTTCAAATTCATGGGTAGAAATTATTTTGCTCCTTTGAGAAATTTCAATGTGATATGTTATAAGTGCAATAACTTTGGTCACACTGCAAGAGCTTGTAGAAGTGGTATGGCAGATTTTTCTATGCAGTACAAAATGGTTGAGAAAGAGGTCAAAGTAGAAGAGGTTGCTAAGGTTTGAAGGAAGAAGGAAAAAGAAGTTTTTGTTGAGTCTTTGATTGTGCAAACAGCCTTTCATGCTCTAAATGAAAGAGACAAATGGTATATTGATAGTGGCTTTTCTAGGCATATGACTGGAGACGAGCAAGTTTCTCACTCTCAAAAGGACTAATTAGGTAAAATAAAATTTGGTGATAATACATCTGCAGAAGTTTCAGGTAAAGGTACACTTGTTTTGGATGATGATAAGACCAAAGTTGAGAATGTTTTATATGTAGAAGGTCTGAAACATAACCTATTAAGCGTGAGTCAAATGTGTGATCAAGGACACACTTTAGTTTTCAAATCAGATTGTTGTGAAATTAGTAAAGATGGCAAACATATTGCTGGTACAAGTAGGGATGCTAACAATCTGTACATTCTTGATGATGTCAAAAGTGAAAAGTGTTGTTTGAGTTAGGTAGATGAAGGTTTGCCTATGGCATAGGAGGATGGGACACATGAATTTTGATAATCTTATTCAGATCAGCGGAAAGGAAGTTGTTAGAGACATGCCAAAGCTCACTAAACCTTCAGACATTGTGTGTAGAGAATGTCAATTGGGAAAACAAACAAAGAAAAGCTTCAAGTCAAAGGAGTATTCTAGCACAAAGCCTCTTGAGTTAATTCACACTGATTTACAACTAGAACTAGAAGTATGCAAGGTGAGAAATATTTTATGCAATTAATTGATGATTTTTCAAGAATGACTTGGGTTGCATTTTTGAAGGAAATATAAAAGCACTTAAGAAGTTTAAGGCTTCAAAGCCTTAGTAGAGGATGAGAAGGGTCTAAAAATTAAATGCCTACGTTTAGACAATGGAAGAGAGTTTACATCAAATGAGTTTGTAAATTTCTGCGAGAAACATGGTATAAAAAGACAATGCTCAGCTACAAGGACACCACAACAAAATGGTGTTGTTGAAAGGAAGAATAGATCAATCCAAAAAATGGCTTGTAATATGTTGAATGAGTCTACGGCGAGTGATTCTTTTTGGAGAGAAGCTGTCCATACTGCTGTCTATATTCAGAATAGGGAGCTGATTAGAGCAAAGCATAACAAGACACTTTATGAGTTATGGAAAGGTAAGCCTGCTTCTGTTAAATATTTCAGAAATTTTGGTAGTCCTTGTTTTATTAAGAGGGATGAAGAGATACTCATCTAAAAGTAAAGCTTATAAATTTTTTAACAAAAGATTACGCAAGATTGTTGAAAGTGCTAATGTAAAGGTTCATGAAGACACTAATGGTCATAACAAGATGCAAGATAATGATGGCTTTTGTCAAAACATGAAGAAGGAAGTGTTGTTCAACAAACACCTTCAAATGCACAACATGGGACAGCAGTTATGAATTCTAGAAATAAACCTTCGAGTGTTCAACATGGGGAACCAAATGTAACTACAAAAAATACACCTACAAATGTCCAAAGCAATCATATAGAACACTTTTTGAAGACTTCTTCAAAGTTTGTTAAAGAAATCATCCTATTGATTAGATTTTGTGTCATGTCCCTGAATTGGAGGAGATATTAAATTAATTATTTATTAAGTTATTCCAATAAAATATTATATCAAAATGAATGGCTTTATATTTAATTAATTTAATAAAGTGATTTAAATAAAATAATAAATTATAAAAGTCACTTAAGAAATAAAATAATATTATTTCTAGAAGCTTCTTGAGAAGTCATTGAGAAATCTATTTAAGGAGTTGTGGCCTTTGCATTTGGGCATACTTGACTTGAATCTCATTTCTCATTACCAGTTTGGTAAGAAGTTGAATGATTTGCTTGCTTGAAGGTTTGAAGACTCTAGAGTACCAGGTTCGGTTGTGAAAGATCAACCCTAGCTAGAACTGTGGAGGAATCCATCCAAGATTTCTACAGGTGCTTCATTGCAAGTTAACCTGAATCATTGCAATAGTTGTTGTATTATTGCAAAGATTTATTCAGTGTAGTAGCTAAGGTATTATTGCACTTGCAAGTTGAATTGATGCAATAGCTGGTTTATTACTGCATTGCACAATTGTTGCAACTAATATTATCATTTCATCTGAGGAGAAAGTTTATTTTCTGCCGATTCAATTAGTATCAAAATTTAATGACCTTTGGCCAAATTTTGGAGAGACCGTTTGAAGAAAATATTTGCAAGTTTTGTGATCATTTTTAGTATTCTGGGTTATAATAAACATCAGAAATTGGTAACCTATTTGCCTGTGTTCTTGATCGATTTTTACTGAAGAAGAATATTTTATTAATTTGTGAAAAGAGATTATTTCAATCCACTTGGCATATTGAACTCATCATATGAGGGCAATCAAAGACTGGAAAAATCGTGGTCACCAGTCACTACAGACAAATCTGGGAGAATAAGACAAAATCAAGATCATTTGCATTTTGAGATAAGACAAGTCAGAGAAAAGACAAATCGATCAATAGAAGATTGGATTGGCAATATCGATTCTATTTAGAGAGTGTACTCAAAGATTCAGAATAAGTCAAATCTACAAGTAAGGACGAATTTGGATAAGACAAATTGTCAGGGGAGATAGACGCCAAGAAATATTTATCGGGAGGTACTTCCAGATTTGTTAAAAGAGTTTGATTTATGTTCTCTATTCAGAGTCATCCTAGTAAAGAAAAATTGTAGGCATTGAAATTTGTAGATAAGACAAATCTGTCTTCTTTCATCTTCACATGAGAGCCATAGGAGAAAGACGTGTGGGTTTGAGGAATGGTTGTATTTACATGACAAGTCAAGGCGCCTAATTTAAAAGCGGAATTGAGGCTTGGGATAAGGACATATGAAGGGTCGATCTTATTGCTGGTGAATGATGATAAAATCGGGGTTGATGAAATGACTGGGGCACTGCCAAAAGAAGATCGATATACATCTTTCTAAGGTGCGAATTTGAATTGAAAAATCGTGGCATTCATAATAACCAAGTGTCAAGTTGAAAAGATTTCTGGAAAGAGTCATTAAAGTTTTCAGTGTTGGTTTCTTTTCAGCAAGATGTCTAGCCAGCTTTTTCATTTCTAGTTGCAATAAGTGAATTGATAGTTCTTTGAGTAGCTGGTCTATTAGTAATAAAGTCACTGCCATTCAAAGGTGTTCTTATGGCAATATTTGCATTCACATGACAATAACTCTACATACCATAAGGACTGGGTTAGTTGATACTTTGCATTATATGTTGTCTCTAAAGGGGTCGATGAATATTGTAAATGTTTGAGCTTTATAATATCAATTCAAGGAATTTGAGGATGCACATGAAATGTTTGACATAATGTCAACAAGTTGTAGCTGCAAGTTGCATGAATAAATTGTCTTATTGCATTGAAAAAACCAAAAAGATATATGTTGCATTACTTTCTCTTTCCATTTCAGTATTGGCAGATTGCAATTAGAGTTATTCTAGTTCATCATATCATTCTATGCATCAAAAATTCAAAAAGAAGCATCATACAGTGGTTCAAGAGGTTGCAAGTAAAGTGTTTGACGGAATTCCCGAGCTACAAACTCAGAATTTTGAACCCAGATTTGGCAAGGCTTCTTACAGTGGTATTAGAGCTTTGATCCTGCCAGCCTGAAGGGTTTGGAGATTGATTCATCGAGTGATCAGCACTCATCTATTGCAGTTGCAACTAATTAATGGTTTTGGTAGAAATGAAGTCTACACAGGAACTCATGGTGGAACTCATGCAGGCCTTTCAGGACTATGACAAGAATTTGAATAGGCTTCTACAACATCCAGAAATGTTAGATCCTCTGGTTGCAAAGGAAAGAAAAGCAAACACTAATGCCAATAAACCTATCAATAGAGAGGAAAACGACAAGGAAGAAGAAGCACTCCATGTATCCATGAATCTTCATGACAATAGTGAGATGGAGATTGCCAAATCAATAGAGATTGATCAACCAATTGAAGGTATGGATTCCTTTGATGATCCATTAATTGAGCAAGGCATTATCTCACCAACTCTATATAGTAATTGCAAGGAATCAAATTGTGAGCTGGGTGACCTTGAAGATGGTATTGTTAATACACATGAAGACACCACAAATAGGACACCCCAGTTGTGTGATGGGCGGTCTATAAGAGCTAATAAGGCCAAGATGCTTTCTACCCAAGCAAGACAACACTTACAAGAGGTCAAGGAAAGATGCAATCTAATAGATAATGCAAGAAGACAGAGAATCACACATTAGATCCTTATTTCTTTCAAAAGAAGAATGTGTAGATGTTGAGTATACCAGGGAAGAGCTTCTTGAGGAGAGCCCACAAGAAGAGCATGTTGAGTTGTGTGAAAAAAGAATGAGGAATGATTAGGGAATTCAATTGGGTCTAGTTTGCATCATCAAGTTTATGACTTTCCTCTTTTGGAGAGCCCCTTGAAGGCTCAAAAAGATGTCGATATTGGTCAGACACTTGATGGATCAACCATAAGTGTTATATCCATTTGTGTGGAATGGAACATTATTGTTCTCAATATGGTTAGTCATGCATCATCTACAATGGAAGGACAATTGCTAAGATCATATGATGCATTTTGTTTTAGAGAGCCGATTAGGGGGACTAGGAGGTTTCTTACTAAGAAGATCTTGCATTTTGATAATTGTCGGTTTGTCTTGCATACTACACCTTGGAGTTTGCTAGTAAGGGAAAACATATCAGTTATGGAGGTGATGGTATGGATTAGAAAATGGGACAGCAATATTTTGACATCACATGAGCATGAATCCCAGCTAAATGGTTGTGAAAAGAAATATAGCATGGTAGACATTCATGAAAAGATAGATAAGCATGAGGTGATGGTGGGAACTTCTACTTGCCAACAATCTGAATTTATAACAGTAGTGGGAAAAGAACATCAATCAATTTGTAAGTTGATGCCTCACCCTTATGATGTTGATACTTTGATTGAGTATAAGGATGTCATAGCTTCAAGGCTTGATATGTTACAAGATTAGGCACAAGTAGCAATAAATCTGAGTTTGGAGTTGCTTATCATCTGTTTGTTAAAATGCCTCATGGCTGTAACTGAGCATTGTATGAGTTCCTCAATCATCATAGATCTGAAAGTCACTTGCATTGTACTTCTCTTTCATTTACAAAGTCATACAATAAAGTTGTGATGTTGCATGGGAATTATTTGACGAAATGTCAATTGCTATAACTGCATATTTACACTTAAGTCCAGTCATCTATATGCATAGAAAATCATAAAAAATACTTGCATATTCAGTTTAGTTGCATTTGGAGTCCATTGGGCATTGTTTAGTAAAAATTCTATATCCATTACATCATCATATCCCAAGAGAAAATCAAACCAAACATCATCAGACCAGCTGACAGTAGTTTACAAGCCAAGTGTTTGACAGAAATTCCTCAAGAACCAAAGTGAAAATTTAAAGCAAATTCAGCAAGGGACATTAAATTTTGCAAGAGGATAGACCAAGAGCCACAAGAAGAAATGTTAACTATTCTGAAGATGAAGATATCTCATTGCTGTCCAAGTTTGAGCCTAAGAGTTTTGGGGAAGCAGCTGAAGATAAACATTGGGTGGCAGCCATGGAAGAAGAGATTGATCAAATTGAGAAAAGTGAAACATGGGAGCTTGTCCCAAAGCCAAAGGACAAGAACATAATTGGTACAAAGTGGGTGCTCAGAAATAAATTGAATGAAGATGGTCAAGTAGTGAGGAACAAAGCAAGACTTGTTTGCAAGGGTTATGCACAAGTTGAAGGTATTAATTTTGAAGAAACTTTTGCTCCTGTTGCATGTTTAGAAGCTATTAGAATGTTCTTAGCCTTTGCTTCTTTTAAAGATTTCAAAAAATTTCAAATGGATGTCAAATCTGCTTTTTTGAATGGTAGTTTAAATGAAGAAGTTTATATAAAGCAGCCAGATGGGTTTGTTATATCAGAAAATCAAAACTATGTTTGCAAGTTGAAAAAGGCTCTCCATGGTCTTAAACAAGCCCCACGTGCTTGGTATGCTAGACTTGACAGTTATTTGCAGCAGCAAGGCTTCAAAAGAGGAATAGCGGACAGCAATATCTATGTGAAAGAACAAGGTAATGATATGCTGATTGTTGTAGCCTATGTTGATGATCTGATTTTTGGTAGCAATTGTGAAGAAATGTGTCAAAGTTTTGCTACTAACATGAAGGAGTTCAAAATGTCTATGCTTGGTGAGTTGTCATTCTTTCTTAGTTTGCAAAGTCAACAATCTTGTAGAAGCATTTTCATTTCTCAAAGTACATTAGAGAGATGCTAATAAGGTTTAGAATGGAGGATTGTAATCCTATGAGCACTCCAATGGTGATAGGATGAGTTAAGTAAAGATGATCAGTCTCCTGATGCTAATCAAACTTTGTACAAGTCTATGATAGGAAGTTTATTATATGTTACAGCTACTAGACCTGACATTATGCAAGCAGTTGATTATGTTGCTAGGTTTTAGGCTACTCCTAAGGATGCTCATGTTCATGCAGTTAAATTAAAGATTCAAACATTGGTTATTTATGGTCCGACATTATGAAGACAAAAACATTTACATGGAATCATATGTAAGAAAGTATGAGAGATCAGTTTTGAGCATAATAAGTGTTGGCCTCCTACAACAATTTAATAACTAAGCCCTTACAGCCATGATTCGGAGATTGGACATCTAACTTGAATAGCTACTTCAATCATCATAAAAGTGCATTTAATTTGTCAACCCAGAGACGTGAACTTGAAATGGGTCAGCACAGTTTGTGCACTAGGAACCCAAAGTAGTCATTTTCATTCTACAGCTAAGGAACACACAATGCTGAAAGTAAATTGCTTAGAAGGGTAGTCATTTTCATTCTATAGCTAAGGAACACACAATGCTGAAAGTAAATTGCTTAGAAGGGAATACCATAAATGCCAATTATCAATCAAAAACTACATCAAACTAAAATGCATAACAGAAATGGAAATCTGAGCAACAAACAGGGCACTACTCTATCTGCTCTAGCTGCAAGAACAGTCACAAAATGAAATTCTAGTGGCTACAAGAACAGTTAATGCCAGATTTCTAACTAATTACTAAATAGCAAGTCATACTGAACTAGTACTAAACTAAAAGGATGGATTACTCACCAAGTGGGCCCCCTTGGATCAGTATCCTCTAAAACTAATGAGAACTCAGATGTTCAAACTCAGAACTTTATTTTATTCACTGTAAATCATAAATACAGAAGAGTAATGTATCTGTATTACTGAAAACTTGAGAGTGCAAGTACAATATCAAATCGTGCAACCTCCAAAGAAGGAGCATCAAATCTTTATTTATACTATCAACTAAACAAGGCAGTCAACTCCATGACTAGGAGGACGCCATTTAAGGAAAACAGAGAAAGTGGAGTGGCAGTGGTTACACGTGCATGGAATCTGATCAGACATGCAGGTCCAAACACAGATCTAGCAGAGCAGTAACGCCCGCATCTGCTCAATCATTGAAGTCCACTACAAGGCAGTTACATTCGGTTTGCATGAGGAATCTTTTGTCATCGACCTCTTTTGACCTTTGAGCAATTCCTTTGTTGGGCGTTATAGTGCATGCCTAGCTGGCGGTGTCTTCCTCAACTAAGCATTTTTAAATTAAATCTGCATGGAAATGTCAGTACGCACAATAACTGCATATCTATAACCACCTTAAGGAACATTCATTAACTACATGCAAAATCAATATAGATAATCCACATAATATGCCAATGTCATTAAAACTTGTAGAAATAGGATTAAGCCTAATGTCAATAGTTTGAGAGAAACATTATGAAAATATCAACATTTAATATCAAAGTCCATGACAACTTCCAACAAATAAACTATAGATTCTACCCAAAATTGGACCAAAAACTAGGCTCATCTATAAGAAAGTAGCAATCTAGATGAAGATGGTAGAGCAATGATGAGGCCGATCAAGGAGCCAATAAAAGATATGGAGATGTGGAGCGATCAAACAAATAAAATGAAGAGTGATAATATTCTAAATAAGGCCAATCATCATGGAAGAACCTTAAGCAAATTAATGCTGGCCAACTTTCATATAGAGCTGTTCTTGGGCATTAATTTAAATTAAAGACTTAAATTAATGAAGATTCAAAGTGGCTGACATGTATGCAGCTCTATGTATAAAGTCTCGAGTTTTATACATATATATATGCGGACAAAAGCATTACACTAAAAGACAAAAATGTGTCTTATATAAAGTTTGAGGAAATAGCAGCGATTAGTATTAATAAAGGAAATCTGAAAAGCAGAAAATTTAATTACCAAAAAGGTGTAATGGATTTATAAGGAAAAGTCTAAAGCAAAGTCATATGAGACAAATGGTATATCAGACAGATCAGATAGGACAAAAAGCAAATAAAACAAAAAATAAAAGAGACAAAAAGAAAAAGGAACAACGATTAGCATATACAAAGCAAAGCTTAATACAATTGAAACACTGATATCATTATGAAAGGCTTTGAGTTAATTAACAATTAAAAACAGTGATTACTATGAAGTATGATCCATAAAAGACAAATTTTATTTTGTTTTATTCAAAGAAAAGTGCAGCAATTAAGAGTATCAAAAGCAGTGATGGAAATAATCAATAGTTAAAACAGCCGACTTCAAGAGTTGTAAATAAATAACTAAAGCTCCGATTTCATATTCCCAAATGGTGTGATTTACATAGAAGTGGCGATTCATTTGTGCAGTGAATAAATTTGAAATGGTGTGACTTTAGGGATGCGATTTGCATATTAAACATAATTATTGCTTTAACAAAAATTTTAAGGAAGTGACTTGTTTTTGAAAGAAGGTTGTCTCTCTTGTAGGAGGCACTTCATATGTGAAAAGGTATATCTGTTCAAGAACAATACATCTCTTAGAAGGTATAAATGAAGGTGGTGAAAGATGGAGAAGAGTGTGAGTGTAGAAAAAAGGACTTATCATATATACACCAGGAAATTTCTATATGAAGAGAATATAATAGATTATTCAAGAAGAAATTATAGCAGATTTCTGGAAAATTTTATGGCAGAATGATAAGAAGACTTATGAGAACTTATGTGCAGATCTATTAAAAGAATTATGAGCAGATATAATGCGAATTTGTGAAGTATTTATGGCAGATTTGTAAAGAAGAGTTTATGCAAATTTGTAAAGCATTAATGAAGAGGAGTTTATGCAGATTTGTGAAGCATTTATGAAGAGTTTATACAAATTTGGTGAAGGAATCATAATGTCCATCATCCATTGAGGAAGCAACATATTAAGGGTGGAATCTTGTTTTGCTGTGGAAGTCGGGGCTTCCTAAACAAAAGATCGGTGTGTCTAGCCAAGTTGATGCTTAGCTGTGGTGGTTGGTGCCTACGAACTGAGGGGTTGGTGCCTCTAGTAGGTTGGTGCCTACAATTTCAAAGGTGGGAATTGGTTGGTGCTCACAAATTGAATGAGGGGTTGGTGCCTACAAAGTTTGTAAAAAAGATTTATATAAAAGCAAATATTTTTCCGCGGTTTTCTCCCCTAAGAGTTTTCACGTAAATCATGTGTTCTACTTGTGTTGTGTAATTGTTGCATCTTATATTGTTGTCAATGCGCAATTAATATACTTGTGGTAATAAGTTTGAAAAAGTAAATATTTTTGTTATACTAATTCACGCCTCCCTCACCACCCCTCGCCCCCCCCCCTTCAGTATACCCGTGTGCTCATCAATTGGTATCAAAGCCAAAGGTTACGGGTTCGAAGCCCCTCGGGTAACGCTTAAGGGAAGATTGTTGGCAAATGGTCAGCACTCCCCTCAGGATACGCAACATGGCTTAACCACCTCCTATGGATTCGTTAACTCTGGCGATTGTATCGAGCATTAAAAGGTCAACCCTTTGGTGCAACGGCAACCGTGGGGCCAACATCATCTTGTTCTTGTTGTTTGATTTCTCTTTCATATGGTTTCAATGTGGTTTCAAGTTTTTCTGAAAGTTCTAAAATATGGATTCCCCTGCCACCCCCCCCTCAATATTTCTTGTGTGCTCTTCATAAGTATGGCATGTCAATCAAACTAAATATATATATTTACAGCTAGTATCACTCCCCATCCAAACTTATTGAGTCCTCTTGACACATTGTGAGATGGCCAACTTATATGACATTCAATGATGGATGAGTCTTAGGTAGATTATGGACTGCTGCCCTATTTTTTTGGGTATTCCCAGCTCTTCCATTTTGCCCCAAAGTTCACTTATAGACATCATGTCAAATGTCTTTTTAAATGCATTTGTTTGCAACGTTTATGATACCTTTCCTGAAAAGATGGAGCATCCCTTCCAATTCAACAAATGATTTGAGCTTGCCAGATAAAGCCTCTTTCTTGACTGTAATCCATGGTAAGGTACCCTCTAAAGTTTCTTACTGCAATCATGATCAAACATGTAGTCAGAAAATTAGTTCCTCAGTGCTGTCCACCAGGTAATTTTTTAATATTGTATCAAGCTCAATAGGTGGCACATTAACTCAATAGGTCATTGAAGTTAAGACATTTTTGACTCACTGTATTCTCTTGGTGACACCGCATTCACATTCAACACTTCCTGCTTTGCTTGAGAAAGGTGGCTTTACTGTCCTAGGTAACATCCTTTGGATATACCATGCACTACACCTTTTCTTTTTATTTTGTGAGTAGTAGTGTTAATTTTAACCACAAGCTAGAGTCTTCAATTCTTTGTTCGAGCTTTTTATGTTTGTGTTCCATGGAAGAATTCCATAAAATTCCCATTATAAACTAACACCTAACAAATACATAGCTAAAACTCAAATTTCGTGGAAAATATGAAACGTCTTTGACACCTCCACTCTTTACCCCTTGGGTTGCTTAATAATCTATTGAAGCTTCTTAGACAAAACTGTTGTAGATACCCTTTTCAAGGTTACCTTCATTTCTTTCTTAGTCAGTTTATCGATTGTCTTCTCCACAATAACAAGAGGCCTATAATGCCCCCTCTTTAGCTAGTTCAATGTTGTGATGGATTAGCCTATCAACGGGTCCTCGTAGGCTAATGTGATGTGATGTCCCCATCCTAGTCAGCGCAGCTGGTGACGAGGTTAGCCTATTATTTCGATCCTCGTAGGCTGACAGGAGTGTGCAGAGGATCATCTGGGGCAGTTACTCAGTGTTTGGTAGCTCCAGTTTTGCAGTTGTGTCAGGTTGGGCCTTCGCAGAATCTTCCAGAGTGCATTTTCAAGAACTTTCTATTTTTAGAAAGTTAGGTCAGGCGGAAGCTGCTATTTTGGGCAGGGACACCTGGTTCAACTATTCAGCTCAGAGTCGACCCAGTTATTCAGTTTGGTGACCAGACGGAGAAATAAGGAGTATTTAATGAATTATTAAATATTTAATATTTTGACTTTATAATAAAGTCACTTTATTAATATATTTAAATATTAAGTGATTAAATGATATATTATAAAGTATTTTAATACTTTATAATAAAGTGATTTATTTTGACTTAATGAATAAATATTATTCATTAAATAAGGCGTCATTTAATTATTGTTATTTCTCCTAAGTTCAAAAAGGCGTATTAAATCATTTATTAAATGATTATTTTTAAAGGAGTTTGGGTCGAACTTTTCAAAGGCAAATATATATTCACTCAAGGCAAAATCGAACCATTATGAGATTATTATTCGACTTTTGTCTTTTTGCTCTGAGCATTGGAGTTTGCAAACCCTAGGGTTTCTGGCAGACAGACGTTTCTGGAGAACAAAAACTCTTCAGAGATTAGGCAGACTGAGGCTGTGCAATACCAGCTGAAGCTTGCACCTGGTGATTTCACACAGAGGTCACAGATTGTGCTTATTCATCTTTTCAGACGGAGATTTACAGAGTTATTCATCAGTCAACAAAGGCGACTTCATCAGAGATCATTCTTCAGAGTGTTGGCACATTTCCCAAGGAGCCGTACTTTGTCATTTATTGCTGCAGCAGGCCGTACTTTTCTGTACTTCCCAGGCCGTACTTTCTCTTCTCCAGAGGAACGCATATATTCTTCAGTTTCTGGTGATTGTATCTTGGGCACCTTGGTACTGGAGATTGTTTCTTGCCTGTGACTGGAGAGCAAAGTGGATTTATTATTTTCTTCATGCATTTATTGCTGCTACAGCCGCCATCCAGGTTCTTCAATAAAATTTCATGTATTTTCATTCTTTATTCAGTTTTTGGTATTGTAAAAGCTCTGAAAAATAATATAATGGTGCGCCCATGTTCTCTGAGCAAATTTGAGCTTATTGTATGAAGTTTTGAATTTATTTGAATTTATTAGCATTTTAGAAAGAAAATCGCAGCTTTCCATTTTGTCTGAAAACTCATCAAAACACAAAAAAAAAACCAAAAATTTGCAAAACAACAAAATCTCAGTTAGGGTTTCGAGTTGAGAACCATCAGGGTTCTTACATGTGAGTATTCAAAGGGCCTTGTTTGAGAGTTTTCTTCTTCTGAGATTGGTGATATTGAGGGTTTTCCTTCTAGAGGTGCTACGAGCTCCATTTATGCACACTTACTATTTTTAGTAAGTCACTTGGATGTTGGGGTCCAATCTTACTATTTATAGTAAGGCACCCTGCTAAGCAGAGGAAGCAGTGGGTTACCCTTTAGTGTTGGCGGAATCAGTATTGTGTTGATATTTATGGAGTTATGGTTAATTAGTTATTATTAAAGTCATAACTTTAATAATAATTAATTATAAGTGAATATCATTAATGACTCTTTTGACTTTATATTATAAGGCTTATTATAATAACACAAAGTCAATTAGGTAAGTCGTTGAAAAGGGCTCCCAGATGAAATTATATTATATGGCAACAAAAACAAATATATTTTATTATATTTAATGACTTAAAAGTTCTTTAGTTTTCTGCACTTTATTTCTGTTTAAAAGCATTAAAAAACATTGCCAAAACATAAACAAAAAACAAAGATAGGCAAAATCAAAAAAGTAAATATCCTATCAGGGGTGGGATATTTCAATAATTCATTTCTAAAATCCCCATTGAGTCCGTAGAAATGGTGGGTCCTGATAATCTTGTCCAAATCATTGCAGACAATGCAAAATCTGTAGGGCAGAAGGTTCTTTGGTTGAGGAAAGGTATGGCCATCATTTTTGGACACCATGTACCATACACTCCCTTAACTTGGTGATGCAAGCAATTGACACACAAATTAAGTGGGTGAAAGCTATATACACTGAGGATGAGGAGATGCTTTTAAACATTGCCAAAACATAAACAAAAAACAAAGATAGGCAAAATCAAAAAAGTAAATATCCTATCAGGGGTGGGATATTTCAATAATTCATTTCTAAAATCCCCATTGAGTCCGTAGAAATGGTGGGTCCTGATAATCTTGTCCAAATCATTGCAGACAATGCAAAAACTGTAGGGCAGAAGGTTCTTTGATTGAGGAAAGGTATGGCCATCATTTTTGGACACCATGTACCATACACTCCCTTAACTTGGTGATGCAAGCAATTGACACTCAAATTAAGTGGGTGCAAGCTATATACACTGAGGATGAGGAGATCCAAATGTTTGCAACAAACCATCATATGACACAAGGCATTTACAAAACTTTCTCGATTTTAGAATTGTTGAAGGTAAATTTAATTTATTTTAAATTTTAAATTTAATTTATGCCACATTTACTTACAATTCAATGTGTTATCAACTCAACTTTTACAAAACATTAGGTTGCTGAGACCAAATTCCCATCACACAACCATTTTGAGATGACTTGTGAAGCTGCAAGAGGCATTGGGTGCCATGGTCATTAGCCACCTATGGACTATTTGGAAGGGATCAAATTCAGAGAGGGCCCAATAGGTCAAGCCACTAATCCTAGATAATGATTGGTGGACTCATGTGGACTATTTCAGAAGTTTCACCATGCCTATCATGAGTATGATCAAGTTTTTCAATATAGTTCAGCCATATTTGGGGGAAATCCATGATGGCATCGACTCCATATAGAATAATATAGGTCATAATAGCACAAAAAGTGAATGACCCCAAAGAAATATTTTTCCAAAGTGTGGAAAAATCTTTCATCACTGTTGGAACAAGATGAACACACCATTGCATCTCCTTGCATATGCATTATCCCCAAAATATTATAGCACAAAAATAATTTCTTTGCCATGGAGAACTACACCATATAGAGATGGTGAAGTACAAGTTGGCATTCTAAAGAGTCTTCTCAGATCCAAAAGTGGTGGATAACATTAGGAAATATTTTGGCAGGTTCATCTCAAGACAAGATAATAGAATTTGTGCTCTTCGAGACCAATACAAGGAAAATGCTCGTACATGGCGATACCTCCATAGGCAAGATTATTTGTTCCTCCAGAGTCTTGCAATCAAGGTTCTATCACAATTTTTTTATTTTTTTATTTTTATTTTTTTTAACGTTCGTAGACTTTAGTACTTACCATTCTTTTGCATTTTGTACTTTTAATTTGTATTTCTCCAATTTCAATAGGTTTCAAGTTCTTCTTCAACTTAACGGAATTGGAGTACATACTCCTTTATCCACTCAGTCAAGTGTAACCGATTGCCTGCAAAAAAAGTTCATGACTTGGTCTATGTCCATTCCAACTTGCATTTCCTATCTATTGTACCCAAAATTAAAAAAAATTGCTTCATTAAGGCATTTTGTAAAAGGTGGTAAAAGTCTTGTAAAAATTGTCAAAAAGGTCGGAAAATGGAAATATGCATGTCACACATGATGGTTAAAAACTCAAAATTCCAAAATCTAATGATATAGGTCTCTTCAGAACGACCTTGTCTACAAAACCCAGATCTCAGTTTTTCGTCCCTACTTTTTAGGAAATTTTCTAAAAATAGAATTTTTGTTTCCAAGGCTCAAACTGATTTTGATTGGTTGAAAATACTTCCTAATCAGGCTGGTCCAATCAAAATCGTCAGTTTTTCTCTAGTGGGTCTATTCTGTTTTTTAGAAGCTAAAGCAAGAGCTCTAAGGTCTTCAATGGACGATAGTCAAATGCCAGGTGTCAGATTCAAGGCCTCAAATACTGCACAGATCAAGAAACGGAAAAAGATAATCAAGGAATGGAGAACAGAGAGGAATCTAGAAATCTTGAAAATAGTGAAAATTTGTCTAACACCGGAGATGTTAGGCGCCCCTGTCCAGTCAAGGCACCTAGGTGTTCATGCCTTAGCATATTTTTCAGTCTTCGACATTTGATGCACAAGCAGCTGCCGAGCGCGGAGCGGCGAAGATAACGAACAAAGCGAAAGTTGAAAAACTCAAATAAAATCTAAGTTTGCTAAAGAAAGGTGCCCCAGCTAGCCAAGCATGCCCAACATTTTAAGGGGTTAGATGCACAATTTAGGGTTTATGCCTTCAAGAGCTTGCTCTCATATTTCTTTTGGCTTTGCAACGGATCATCAGCAAGTTCACAAGAGTTGTTGAACGACTTGAATCATGGATTGAGCAGAGAGGTTGCATCAAAAGGGCAAAACCAAAATCATGAAAAACCTTCAAAATATTTTAACTCTGGGATCCATGGGCGCCCCAGCTAGCCAGCGGTGCCTAGTATTTTGGAAGGTCTAATTTAGCTTCTAGGGTTTGAAAAACCAATCATCTTTTTAAGGATTCTTTAGGCTTTCTAGTGGATATCTTAGCCAGGCCATCAAATTCATCAGTTTCCAGATATTGCAGATCAAATGAAGGCAAAGACATGAGGAACAAAAAAAAACAAACTGGAAAGTTAAAAAGCTTCGAAAAATGGCTAACTCTGGAGGAATTGGGTGCCCCAGCTAGTCAGGGGCGCCCAATATTTTGAGAGCTCAGAAGGTGTTTGAAGGGTTTGCAGCCTCCAAAACATTCTTCTCAGATTTGATCAAGATTCGCAACGAGTCTGTCAGCTAGTTCACAGGATTCATCAGATGTCTGGAATCGAAGATCAAAGGGATGCATTTTATCAAGCAAAATTAGAAAAATTCAAGAAAATGACTAAGTCTAGGATGCTTAGGCGCCCCAGCTAGCCAGGGGCGCCCAACACTCAATGCCTTAGAAATTTTTCAATTTTTTTCATTCATCATTCAAAACATTGTCTACATTCGACGTTCATGTTTCTGGATTGGCTTCGAAGTTTTAAAGCTTGGAGAAGAAAGAGCTTTTCATCCTCAACATCTATTTAAGACGACTTTTGCATTCATTATTCACATATTTTGCAGGTTAGCATCTAGAGGAGGAAACGTACAATTTTCTTCACATCAAGATTTGGAGGCCAACATGTGGTGCTTTTTCAATGTTCTTCGTGGATTCAAGATCAGGTTGCATAGAAGCACGCTTTTTAATGCTTTAAATTTCCAAGGAATCACTTTTCAAAAAATGGGGGTTATTTGTTTCAATTTCCATCGATCTAGGTCAACTTGCTTTTCGATCCTCTTGAAGATCAGAAAATTTTACATATTCAAGAATCTGCTTTTTCTGTGCTTTTTCAGGAGAACCTCAACTTTTTCGAAATCTAATCAATTGGGTTTCTCTAGAACGTGGTTCTCTACAAAACCCAAACCTCAGCTTTTCCCGAGAAACTACTTTGTCAAGGAAAATCAGTTTTCTATTTTCAACAGTTTGCGCAAAACTTTTTTGGATATAGGCATGTTCATAGTAAAAATTCAAGATTTTCATCTTACAATATTCTTCCATTGAAAAATTAAGAAGTGTTAGAAGCATAAAAGCTGCAGAAGAAACTGAGGAATGTCAGAAGATGGTCACACACAAGGTTAAAAGATATGTTGAAGCAAGAGGATATATTTATAAATGCTCATCACTCCAATTGCAAAGCCACCAAAATCAAAATATTTGAAGTCACCTTTTGGGACAGCGATGTTTTCCAAGAATAGAACTTAAAGTAGCAGTTAACTCGATGCCTTTTCGGATTTTTCTTGCTATTCTTGTCTCATGCTTATCTATTCTTTTTGAAATAGGAAAAATCAAGTTGTAATAGTTGAAACTTCCCCTGTTTTTTTGCTTTCAACAGGCTGTTAGTTAGTTATCATGTTTTAGTTTTAGAAATAAAGCTTGTGAGTTGGCAAGTCTTGTTGTAAAAGCACGGAGATTTTAGGGTTCCCTACTCCTCGCTTGCGTATAAATAAGGGCAGCCTTGCCCATTTTTCTTTAACTGTTATAACAAATTGTTGTGCCAACTTTTTCCTACAAGTTGTTATTCAGTGTCTGTTCACTTAGTGTAAGAGCAAACTTGCATGCCTACCTTTTGCTGCAAGTTATTGTTCAATTCAAGTGTAATTTGTGTCAAGTGTATTTTAGTTTGATCACTAAACTATAAGCCTGTTATTGCTACAAACCTGCTGTCCCAGAAGTGTAATCATTATCAAAAATTTGAGAAAGGAAATCATATGCTTACTTTGCTTTGATCTATTGACTCAAGTTTTGTTTTATGTGTTTTGCTTATATAATCTTTATTTCAGCTTGCATCTAAAAGTACAATGAGTCTTCGGGTGTGCATTGGAAGAGAGTTTATGTGAGTTTTTTTGTTGAATCATTCCTCGTTTACATCTAACTCTCAAGCTCTGAGTTTACTCGAATTGCTAGAAGTGTCATTAGAGTAGGCCTAGTTGTAGTTGAAGTTCTAAAAAGGTAAAACCTCAGCTACGATGCAAAGAGTTTTATAACCTTGTGCTCTTAGCTAAGAACAAAAGATTGGCAAATAGTGTAGTTTACTTTCTTTAAGCATCATCGGCGAAGAGGGAGCTTCCCCTCCTAATTTCAAGAGCAATTTATATGCGCATAGCTGATTGTTTCTAATTCGCATTCCAGAGGTGCAAATTGAAACGTCAACACTATCACATAAGGAAGTTGACTACAAGGAACGGGTGATGAAGAATTAGGATATAACCCCTGAGTGTACCAACTCAGATGCATCTATTGTAGAGCTTGCTAGAGTCAATGTAGATGATGACAAAACTCTTACATGTGATGTACATAGTGGGAGTGGCACTCCATTTTCTTGTGGTTCAAATGATTTTGAACTAAGTGATGACTTTGATCTAGATGCTTTTGATGAAGATTGAAGACCAAGATACAAATTTTTTATTGTATTGTTTCCAAATTCTTTAATTGTAATGATTTTCATTTTAATTGTCCTAGACATATATGATATATAACATAATATTGAAATTTTGAACTATCATTTGACATTTATATTTATCACTCTACCATTGATCAATGATGAAGTATCATACTATCAAAGATTCAGAATATAGTATTATATGATATATCTGTATCAAATGTATTTATAATAAATATATATATATATGATATAGTCATACCAAGCTATACCATAGCGCAAAAAAAAAAATTGTTGTACCAATATACCAAAACCATGTACCCCTACTCAACCCTGTAACATGACTGGCAAGTTAGTTTTGATACCAATCAATATTACTGTTTTTTTACTTTGTACCAGCATTTATTCTTTCCCTCATTTATCATAGTTTTTGCATTTATAGTATATTTGCAATTTTGGGGGTGGTTAATGACATTGAACATATAAACTCTGCTTTGTCTCTTTTTGACAACAAGAGATGGAAAATGAATTAAGCTACATGTGTGGGACTACATATAGCAAAGAGCTATTAAGGAGGACATATATTAGCAGTAAATTCATGTTACTTGGACCTCTCAGCAATCTCAACCAAAACCAGAACTATGATCAACATTTCTTACACATTGTGGATACCACCATCATTCAACCTGATTATCTCCACATGGCTTGAGGGTTCCAACTGGAAAGTTTAAGATATGCTCTAACCAATTAAAAGTTGATTCAAATCACCATATCGTTGTAATAGGGGAGCTGCTGTCTTTGATCCCTTCAGGCAGAGGAGACTGAGTTCTTTCTCTTTGAGAATCTTTAATCCTATGATATCCTAGGGAAATATTGCCATTGACATAAAGAAACGTGGTTCAATACTCAACTCCTATTTCTGCAATGATCAAAGGTGTTTGAACCTCTTTACAATGAACCCCTCCTTAGGGTTACTAGGATCTAAGTAGCTGAATCGTCACCCTTTGCTTGACGACTCCAGGTATTGTTGTACCCAAAATAAATTTTTGGCATTCTGTATAAATTGAGCTAAATCTTGTTAAAATGCCATGTAAAGTCTGTTTTAGGTCAAACCAATCATAGAATCTTGGTGGGTTTCTGTCCAGGAACACACGTACAAAATTCTGAAAATTTGAAAATTAGGGTTTTTTGCCCCTATTTTCAGGGAAAACCCCCGAAAATAGGACCTTCCCAGAAATGATTGAAAATGATTTTGATAGGGTTAAAAGGCTTCATGATCACATTGGTCAAGTCAGAATCATCAAAAGATAAGTTTTACTCTGGTGGGTCTATTTCTATTTTTCAGGAACAAAGTTAGGAGCTCCGCAGCCATTAATGGCAGATTGGCCAGTACCAGGTGCTGAAAGCTAACCTTCGCAAGCTTCAACGACGCAACTATGGCGGAAAAGGTCTAAAATGATGCTGTTTGATGAAGGGGATTTTCAAAAATGAAAAATACTGAATATTGACTAAGTCTGGGATTTTCAAAAAATGAAAAATGCTGAAAATTGACTAAGTCTGGAGAATGCACGCCTTGCTACCAAGAGGAGGCTATGCAGTCAAATCCCTTAGTCATTTTTCCAAACACCCATACACGATGAATGTGAGACATGAAGAAATGGTGATCTTCGACGGAGGAGATTTCTGAAATTGAAAAAGGTCAAAATTTGACTAACTCTGGAAATGTTACGAAGGAGAGATTGTTCACATGTTGAAAAGAGCCTTTTTTAAGCAGGGGCGCCCATGATTTTTTAAGGTCAAATGAAGTCACCCAGATCATCCAAGGCATTCATTCTTGACATTTGCCTGCTGGCGCGACAATGAAACAAACGGATAAATCATCTGAGGAATAGATCACAAGCCACTGCTAATGAAGCAAAAAGAGGCAGTTGAGGAAATATCAGGAAACCACAGTTAACGGCGAAGTTCTAAGAGAAAAAGAGCCCTTCCAAAAGAAAGGCGCCCTTCTTCTCTGACCTCCAGATGCTGATAAATGACAAAAGGCTTCCCAAGATAACCTTCTTAGCCCAAGTAGATCTCAGCAACGCAACTGCAAACACCAACATCTGACAGGGCAGTCAACAGATAATCGAGATCAAAGAAGGCAACTTTTCAGATAAAGATGATCAGGCCAAAAGACAAAAGCACCCTTTTCAAGGAGGGGCGCCCTTGAATAAAGGAACCCTAAATTGAGATCTAGGTTTTCTGAAGTCAGTCATTTTTGGCATAACAGAGCTGGGTACCTGATGAGACATCAAGCGAAATCATCTGACTCTCCGATCAACGAGAAATCCAGATCAAAGCACGAGAGGTCATTTCAAAAGGCTGAAGAACGAAGTTTGAAAATTCACCAAGGCATTAGCAAAAGAGCCTTTTCTTGGAAAAGGCGCCCATTCTTTTGAAGCCCTAAACTCAGCTTTTCATCATCATGTCTCCCAGGCACTTCTTTTCAGTTCGGATCCATCTCCGCAGTGAATGTGTCCGCAACATCTCAGGATCAACAGATAACGCTAGATTCAAGATCAAACAGAGGGCTTTCAAGAGAAAATATTTAAAAGCTTGCAAGAAACCAAAAGGGACGCCTAAAAGAAGTCAAGGGTCAATTTGTTGACTAAAGTCAAGAGCTTTTGAGTTAAAGTTGGCTAAAACACTCCACGATCAGTGGAAATCACCTTTTTAACTTTAGATCAAGCCAAAATCACTTTTTGATCATGAGTTAAGTTCCCAAATTTGTGGATCTAAGGCTTGAGTCTATGTAATCAAGGTATAGGCATCCTACTTCATTATTTCATTGCAGGTTAAAAGATCAAGAACAGCCATAAGCTCTCAAGGACGCCATTGACAAATCTGGACAAGGTTTTTATCCATTCTTCAATATTTCTTGCAGATCTGAAGCAGAAGAGGATTGCTAATTTGAGGTTGGATTCAGAGACAGATTTTCTCAGGAAATCAGATAAAAACTTCGAACCCATCTTCTGTCTACTTCCTCTCTTCTTGTCTTAGGTTTTCTTGCATTTTACAGAAAAAGCAACAGGCTACATCAGATCAGATCAACTGGGTAGATTCAGCATAATTTTCCAGAGAAACCCATCTCGACAATTTTTCCAGAATCAGCAAAACTTGCTGCCCCTATTTTTGGGGGTTTTTCCAAAAAAGTTTCATAGTCAAAATTCTGAGGAACTGGGTTTGTTCAGCATTGAAGCACGAACAAAACCCATGTGCCAGATTTTTTCGGGAAAAATACTTCTCGGCAAGGCGCTATTTTCAGGGGTTTTCGAAAATCCTCTGAACAAGGTCAAGTTTACAGTCAATCTTTAAGTTTTTCAAGATGCAGTACTCTTAGGTACAATACGGGACCAAGACTTGAAAACAGTTGACACAAACTTACATTAGGTAAATCCAATGGTTGATCTGGAGCAGCTGGAGGGCATGAATCAGATCACATTGCAAAAATATTGAAGAATCTGGGTTGCAACAGGCCGCATCCATTCCCATCACACTACAAAGCACGGAGCCGCCAAAGTTACCAAGAGCAATAGCTTGCGCAAGAAGAGATGCCGTGTCATCAAAGCATTGACTATCCGGAAGCAGAAGAAGTCAACACATGGATCAAGGAGTTGTTGACCAGAAATGGTGAAGTGTGAAAAGACACCTAGAAAGGACGTCCTACCTTCCAATTGGCATTTATGATACTTGAAATTGACTTGATGCCTCATTCCAAGTCAACTCAAGATGATATTAAATGTAGTTGGAGTTAACTTGATGCTTCTTTCCAAGTTTAACTCCACTTTCCTTAAATCATGCATTGTCAGATCTCACTAATTAAGGATGTCTAATTGGCTTCCATGATTTGTGGATCTTAGATCTCCACTAAATGTGGATGTCTATTTTGGAGGGATACTTTCATTAAAGTTCACCTTTAGTTTACTTTCAGTCAACTGAAGTAGTTTCCAGTTGACTCTTTGTTGATTTTCAGTTAACTGAAGTAGTTTTCCAGTTAACTGCTTGTTCCCTCTTTTTAGGAATAAATCTTGCTAATTGATTGGCAAGAACTCATTGTTAACTCAAGGAGATTTTGGGGTTGCCCACTTCTTTGAGTTCTATAAATAAGAGCCTTGGGCTCATTGTTTGTTTAACTTTTACTTGCTATGCAAAATTGCTGCGCCATTGTTGCCAACAACTTTGAAAGCGGATATTTGTTCACTCTTGGATGAGAGTTCGTTGGTCGATTGTAATTGTGCATGATTTCGTGCCTTTGCTTTCCCAACCTTTGTAATTCATTGATGAAGCTTTGAAGGAGAATATCAGAAGGCGCTTGCATTTTGGTCAATCTTTTTGAGTTGTGTCCACGTCTTGTGTTTAATAGCTCGTTGTTTCATTTCCCTCCTCGGATAGGAGTCCCTCCTCCTTGGACATTTGTTATTGACAAGTTATCGTTTGTTGTTGTTTAATGTGTGTCTTCCAAGCTATACTTCGGATAGGAGTCCCTCCTCCTTAGCAAGCTCGTTGGCCAAGGCATCGTAAAATTGTTGTTTCTTGTGAACTATTTCCTAGCCCATACCTCGGATAGGAGTCCCTCCTCCTTGGCAGGTCTCAGATCTAGTTTACCGTATAGAGTGTTTGCTTGTACCAACCTTATCTTGGTGTATACCGAGAGTTCAGAGCCTCGGTCATATTCTCAGGAGACGGCGAATTCAGGTGATCCAACCAACCCATTCCCGCTCCTTTACCCTCATGCTCTGTTTATCTTGAAGGTATTGGATAGATAGAAGCTAGGTTAGTCGTAGTTGAGATCTGCAGAAACCAGAGAAAAAGCTTAGCTACGGCGCATTGTGTTTGTGCACCCTTGTGTCTTGCCGCTGAAGCATAAAAAGATAGGAACTTTAGTTAACATTTCCCTTCCTTATGCATTGCTCCCAGCAGAGAGGGACTTCTCCTCTTTAAATAACGAAGAAGTGTTGCAAAACATTTGAAATAGCTGAACGTTTACAATCAGCACTCCAGAGGTGCTAATTTAAACGCCAACAGGTATGAAACATACCGGGTACGGAATCAAGGACAAATCCCTCTGGAAACACACAGGATTCATTTCTTGCAGCCTGGAATTGATTTTGAGTTTGCCATCACATTTCCGAGTGATTGCAAAGGTGACATGGCAATTCCAAGACATTTTTTAACTATTTCCAGCAAATTTTTAACTTTTTGAAAGTCAAAAAAAGTGAAAACAAAGGGAAAAAAAACTCCCAATGGGTGGATTATTGTTGTTTGTTTTATTTCATGCTGCACAAAAGCGGAGAGAGCAATTTCATACTTTATCAAATTGAACTGTAATCATTTGAAAAAATTCATATCATCTTTTTATGAATATTGAATTAACCCGATGAAAATGGTAGAAATGTGCTGACACCCCCACTAAAGGCCATACACTAAGTTGGATATTAGAGAGTAATATTAATTTTAGGAGGCAAAATTTTTCCTGAATTTTGGGAATGGCAAGGCATACTTTGAAATATAATAATATAATGTGAATAATATATCTTTTGATATTTTGACCCGTGCTCCAATTAATATATTACATTATTATATACTTAATATATTAATATTATTATTACATTCCATTAATGTATTAATATATTATTATTATAATAATAATTTTATATACTTTGATATATAATAATATAATGGGAGAATAATATACCCTTCAAATTATTCTATTTTAAATTTGTATATTATTATATTATTAGTATATTATATAATTATCATACATTATATTATTATGAATATGTATATATTTATTATTTTTATATGCTTTTTGTACGGACGTACCCGTAACCAACCCCAAAACAATTTTGTCGTACCAATGCACTGTACCCACGTACACAATTTTGATTCCAATTTTGATTCAGTAACTAAGACTAGGATGATTAACTCCTTTCAAACCATTGTCACAATGATTGGTAGCCCTAAGAGACCTATGTTGTCAATTCACATGTGTCATTTAGACAAGGACAAAGTAGTGAGAACATTCATCCTTGACAACAATCATGGATTTACTTCATCTCAGCATCAATAGTCTTCAATTCCCCCTTGCATGTAGTCAAGGTCATAGCATAGGTGCACATTATCAATCTTCTTGATCACTAGAGGAGGTCCATCAGCCTTGGGTGCTGAGAAAAAGTCTGGCAAGAGTCCCATGCTCATCATAGGATTCTCCAGCTGATCCGATTAGCACTAAACATTATGCAATGGACATTATTAGGCCCTGTACTTGTGACAATGATGTCATTGGTTCCTCTGGCTGAGGCCTTGCTACAAATTTATGAGAGTGTTGATTCCAAGTTGTAAATGTAATCAAATCTTATCAAATAGGATCCTAAGAAATCTAAAGGAAATACTAAGTCTGAAATTTTGTGTAAGAATTCTAAGTCAAGATTCTAAGTTTCAGATTTTAATTCTCTTATGCTGAATGTACTGATTGCAGAACATTTATGAATTTCGATGTTTGCATATCAATGATGGAACAATGTTAAATACCTTTGGAGACCCTCCTCTAAGAGACGTGTCTCATGAGAGGACGTGTCTTCACAAGTGGAGACAAGTCCACTCATGGGACGTGTCCCTTTGGGTGCGCGGGTCTCAAAGACAACTGACTAACACTCGGTTTAACAAACTTAATACATATGCCCTCACATACATGGCGGATATACATTATATGAGTTCTGATTTTATTCAAAGCAGAATTTGCTCATCATTTTATTATTTCAAATTTATGCATGCTTATAAATTCGTTTTACTTATTTTCCAAAAATATGTTTAAGGATTAAATTCGATCACACATAAATGATGATGATGCTATTTAGTAATCATCATTTATATCTGACCGAAGCTATATCCCATTAACACTCCCTGTTAGCTAGGGAAGATATTTCAAATCAAATAAGTGGAGATATCACCTTCACACGTGATATCGAAGGTATGATATGTTTTCTCAATATTGTCAAGTCACATGACATTCTTCATAACACATCTTCATTATGGTATGTGCACTGACATCAAGTCACATGATGTCTACCATAATTCATTGCATATCCACAGATATATAATTATCCACCATGATTATCTCTTAAGGATCACAATGATCTTCAAATGATATCAAGTCCCATGATATTCATTAAAAGTGTCCAAGAGATACTATCATGACATGTCCACAGATATCAAGTCACATGATATCTATCATGATAGTTCAACTCATCATTGTAGAGTCGTCACTTTACAATGTCAAATACAAGTGTTCATTATAAGAAAGATCGTCACCTTTCAATAATGTACACAGGGGGAGTAGGCCCATAAGGTCATGGAGTCACACACATGACAAAAGAGTTTACACATTAAACATCTTTATATATTAGTACACTTTATAAACAATTTGAATTTCAAACATAAATATCAAATTACATTTCAACCATACCAAGTTTCTTCCTGAAGTGTTCTACCTTGATTCGAGAGAGAGGCTTGGTGAGAATGTCTGCAGTTTGATCATTTGTACTAACATACTCCAACTGGATCACTTTCCTTTCTACCATATCTCTTACATAATGATAGGGGATCTCAATGTGCTTAGATCTATCATGGAAGACAGGATTTATAGAGAGTTTGATGCAACTCTGATTATCACAATGAATAATTGTAGGATTCAAGGGCTCACCAAAGAGTCCCACAAGCAATTTACGAAGCCAAACTGCTTCTCTTGCTCCCATAGAGGCTGCAATGTATTCAGCTTCTGTTGAGCTCTGTGCAACTGAAGACTGTTTTCTGCAAATCCAGGAGGTCATGGCCGATCCTAAACTGAAGCAACACCCTGATGTGCTTTTTCGATCGGTTACACTTCCAGCCCAATTTGAATCAAAGTACCCATGTAGATCTAGTTGGTCATTTTTGTAAAGAAGGCCATATCCAATAGTGCCTTGAAGATATCTCAATATATGTTTCAAAGCTATAAGGTGAATTTCCTTTGGCTCACACATGAACTAGCTTAGAGCATTCACTGCATAGCAAATATCAGGTCTAGTGTTAACCAAGTACATCAATGATCCAATCATTTGTCTATATAGAGTGGTATCTGCACACTTAGATTCTATTGCTGCTTCTTTTAGTTTGTGAAGGTTGGTTTCCATAGGTGTAGACATGGGTCTACAATCCAACATTCCAAACCTCTTCAGAATATCAATAGTATACTTCCCTTGGTTTAGTATGATGCCATCTGATTTCTGCCATACTTCTAAACCTAGGAAGTAGTGTAAGATGCCCAAGTCTTTCATGTCAAATTCTGAAGTTAGATCCTTCTTTCCTTGAGCAATGAGGTGATCTTCTCCTGTTATCAGCAGGTCATCAACATATAAAATAATTATTAACATATCACCTTTGATTACCTTGAAGTAAATATTTGGATCTGCATCATTCTTGGAGAATCCTAGTCCCAAGAGGTAGCTGTCAATTCTTTCATACCAGGCCTTGGGTTCCTGTTTAAGTCCATAGAGTGCTTTCTTTAATCTGCATACATGTGAGTCAGGTTTATGTATCACAAAACCTTCAGGCTGTTCTAGATAGACTTCCTCTTCAATGGTTCCATTTAGAAAGGTCGTTTTCACATCCATTTGATGGATCTTCCAGCTTTTAGCTGCTGCAATGGCTAACACTGCTCTCACAGATGTGTAACGGGCAACGGGTGCAAATGTTTCTTCATAATCAATGCCTTCTATGAAAAACCTCTTGCCACAAAACGTGCCTTATGTTTTTCTATACTGCCATCAGCAGCATGTTTGATTTTGAAGAGCCATTTGGACGAGACAACATATTTCTCTTTTGGTCTGAGCACAATATCCCATACATCATTCTTTAGAATGGACTGATACTCTTCCGTCATAGTGTCCTTCCATACTTGATGTCGGAAGGCTTCTGAAACACTGGTGGGTTCTGAATTTATGATGTCATTCATTAGAGCAACATAGCTTGAGAACTGTTTGGGTGTTTTACTCTCCCTAAATGTTCCTTTGGGTGTTGCATGATTCACAGCTTCTTTGATCATCTTTCTAGCCCAAAGTGGCCTCTTCTTGTTGGTGTCATTTGCATTCTCATCTCAAGTAGATAGAAGTTCATTTGGCATTTCCTCAAGATACTCCCTCTGAATCTCAAGAGTAGGTTCCACTTCTAATACCCTAGGGGAATAATTTTCTATCTCACTAGAACTTCTTGCCCTTTTGAATGCAATGTCTTCTTCAAAGATGACATCTCTGCTCAATTCAATTTGATTATGCTCGGGTATGAATATCCTATAGGCCTTGGAGGTTTCACTATATCCCATAAATATCCCTTTCTTTCCAGAAGGTTCTAGTTTGAATCTCTTCTCCTTGGGCACATGAATATAGACAGGGCAACCAAAAATCCTAAAGTGACTAATGTCAAGTTTTATGCCAGTGAAGGCTTCTTCAGGAGTTTTGTTATCAAGATGAGAATGAGGACATCTATTTTGGATGTAGACAGCAGTCCTAGAGGCTTCTGCCCAGAAAGAGGTTTCAATATTTTGGTCAAGCAACATTGCTTTAGCAGCTTCTACAATGGTTCTATTTTTTCTTTCAGCAACCCCATTTTGTTGAGGGTTGTAGGCAACTGTGAACTCCCTCTTAATTCCAGCACTCATGCAGAATTCCTTAAAAATTTCAGAGGTGTATTATTTCCCATTGTTTGTCCTTAAGGTTTTTATTTTCTTCCCGGAGAAGTTTTCAGTAAGTGCTTTGAACTCTTTGAACCTTTTGAGGATTTCTATTGACTCTTTACACTTAAGGAAATAGATCCAGGTTTTCCTAGAGAAGTCATCTATAAATATGACATAGTATAGAAATCCTGCTTTAGAAGGTACAGACATGGGTCCACATAAGTCTGAGTGAACCAGTTCTAACACATTTAGGGTTTTGCTCAAACTATTGGGAAAGGATCCCTTTGTATTCTTTCCTAAGGCACAACCTTTACAAGTTCCTTCATGAGATGATTTTAACTTAGGTAAGCCTGTTACAAGTTTTTCCACAGAAGGTAGGGCACGGAAATGAAGGTGTCCTAATCTTCTATGCCAAATCTCATTTGACTCAAGGGTGTCAAGGGTAAGGGCTTGTTTAACTTCAGTGCATAGTTTGTAAAGGTACCCTTGTCTTACACCTATGGTTTGGGCTTTCTTGATAGTTGAGTTTTTAGGCCATGCTAGAACTTTTCCATCCATAAAGGTAACTCTATATCCATTGTCTTCAAGGGCAGAGATGGATATTAGATTCCTCTTTATTCCAGGTACAAATAAGACTCCAGTGAGTTGGAGGGAGAGACCAGATTTCAATGTGATGGAACAAGTTCCAACCCCTTTTACTTGATGTGTAGAATCATCCGCAATTGTTACTTCTTCATCAGACTCTTCAGTCATAGTGTCTAAGTGTTCTCTAAACCCTGTGATGTGCCTCGAAGAACCACTATCAATCACCCAGTTGTTGATATTGTTAGATATTTGACTAGATAAGGCTGTATAGAACACAAAGTTCTCAGATTCATGATCTGAATTTGTCTTTCCTACTTTGGCAAGAGATGCTTGTTGCTTTGATCCGTCAGGGCACTTCATTGCATAGTGTCCATATTGATCACATCTAAAGCATTGCACTTGAGAGATGTCTTTCTTCTTAGAAGATCCCTTTCCATTGGAATTCCTCTTTCTTTTAAAAGATCCTCTTTTGTAGGAGTTTTTCTTATTCCTTTTATTAGACGATGCGTTGAGTACATGAATGTCTTCATCTATGTTCTTTTGTTTATTTTCTTTTGTGGAGAGTCTTGTTTCTTCTTGAAGGCAGTCAGTTCTTAGCCTGTGAAACTTAGGGAGTTTAGATCTTGCACTTATTCCTTGAACAAATCACTCCCATGAGTTTGGTAGGCCTCCTAGTGCAATTAGAGTTAACTCTTTGCTATCAATCTGATATCCAATTGTGGATAATTGATCCCTTAGTTCAATGATCCTCATGAAGTATGCATTAATGGACTCTCCTTTGTTTATTTGAGCATTGTTGATTTTCCTCTTTAATGCAAGAGTTCTAGTGGTGTTGTTGATCTCATAGGTACTCTCAAGAGATTTGAACATATGATATGCAGTTTCATGTTTTGCTAGGATGGGCACTATATGATCCCTAACTGCATCTACTAAGATTTTCATGGCTTTTTCATTGTTTTCAATCCATTGAGTTTTCTCAGGATCAGCCTCTGGTTCCTTTTTATTTTCTCTCACAAGTGAGTCTAATTTATTCTCTTTAAGGATCATCATGATTCTAAATTTCCATGATGTGAAGTTGTCTGCTCCTGCAAGACGATCTTCAAATCTGATCACACTTGACATTATGAAGAGTGTGAGGTGAATTCGATTTTTTTTAAAAATACGAATTTTTCTAGAGCAATCTGATATCTAGATTTGATTTGGATTCACACAACTTGGCTCTGATACCATGTAAATGTAATCAAATCTTATCAAATAGGATCCTAAGAAATCTAAAGGAAATACTAAGTCTGAAATTTTGTGTAAGAATTCTAAGTCAAGATTCTAAGTTTCAGATTTTAATTCTCTTATGCTGAATGTACTGATTGTAGAACATTTATGAATTTCGATGTTTGCATATCAATGATGGAACAATGTTAAATACCTTTGGAGACCCGCCTCTAAGAGACGCGTCTCATGAGAGGACGTGTCTCCACAAGTGGAGACAAGTCTGCTCATGGGATGTGTCCCTTTGGGCGTGCGGGTCTCAAAGACAACCGACTAACACTCGGTTTAACAAACTTAATACATATGCCCTCACATACATGGCGGATATATATTATATGAGTTCTGATTTTATTCAAAGCAGAATTTGCTCATCATTTTATTATTTCGAATTTATGCATGCTTATAAATTCGTTTTAATTATTTTCCAGAAATATGTTTAAGGATTAAATTCGATCACACATAAATGATGATGATGCTATTTAGCAATCATCATTTATATCTGACCGAAGCTATATCCCATTAACACCAGTCATGGTTTTCCACTTTCAGCTTCATTGGCTTTGTGATTCATTTAGGGGTCCTTACCTTATATGGCTACTTGTAAGTTATAATTGTAGTTAGATCTTATAGTTTGGAGTTCAACCACTTTTGGCTTACCCTCTCTTGCTTTGTTTTCCTCGATTTAGCTCTTAGAGTTTGGTTATTTTCATAACATAGGGTCATACTTCTACTTTAACTAATCATGCATTCAAAAACCAATGACTTACTTTGGTCATTCAAAGACAAAAATATTTTCTTTCTTTGTCTCCTGCCAAATTTCTATAGATCTATCACATGAACATAACAGTTATTTACTTTGAAGCATAGATATAAATTATAATATTTTAACAAAGGAATCATTCTATAAGTAAGGATGAAGAGAATAGAAAAGAGGCAGAAAAGGTACATCTCTAGATTAAAATAACAAAGAGACTGACCGTTCCTCCAACAAGTAGCTTCACCCAAGATATAAAAACATTCTCATTAAAGTTCCCCTCTTGCATAATATTAAAACTGGAATAAACTTTATAATGGATGAAAAAGACTAAAACACCAACCATAAGCTTGAAGAAAAGAGACAGCGCCTGGCCTGGAGGTAAAAGTTGCGAGGGGCAGACAGATGCTGACAGGTAAGCAGTGTTTGGTGCACTTGGATCGGAATTGTTATCACATGCATTTATATCAAATGAAGATGGCTGTAAAGAGGCAAGTTTCCATTGCATTCCAACAGAAGATATTTGACGAAGCCAAAAGCTGTCAGAATTATTTTGGTTAAGAATATCCAGCCGTAAAAGAAACTCCTGCAGCTTTGAAGGGCAGGGAATAATGTGCACAGATAAATCCAACGATGGAACAACCTGCCATTGGAATACCATGAAATCTCTTAGATACCATTATCTGATTTTAAGAGCAATATATAATCTTTAAAAAAAAATTCCCAATCTAATTTTAAAAGCAGCAAATAGGCTTCAACAAAACATAGCAAAGAAATTATCTCCAGATGAAACAGCTCATGTTTTCAGATAAATCTAGAATAAGATTAAAATCCAAGTTAAGGAAAAAAATGTGCATGCAGAGTAAGATGAAAAGTGAATAGATTTTTTCTGTAAGGAAAATTTCAGAATGCTAGCATTGAACACTAATATTACTTCTTCAAACGTATCCAACAATCAAATGATAAATAAACTTAAAAAGACCCTAAGTTTACCAAAATGAGTACTCTATCATCGAAGATAACCATACTGATGAATCTAAAACCTACGTTACCAGGTCCTGCTATTTAGCCAGGTCTGATTAAGGGCTGGGCCAGCCTGGAATTCACCCAGAGTCCTCTGCACAAGGTACCCAGGGTGCCTGTGGAGGACCCTGGGCAAACCCCAGGCCAACTCAACCATAAACTGGGACCTGAATTGGGACCAGTAGGGTAAGGGAGGGTAAACAGCAGGACACAGTAACATAGGTATTACTGGGCGAACCCAGGCAGGACCCACGGCAAAACATTTTTTTCCTCAAAGGAAAAGAAAACATTTACAAGAGCAGCAGCTTAAATGATGATGAAATTAATTTACAATAAATTTTATAGTTAGAAGTGCAATTTACTTAAGAAAAGTTCCTAAACACCTGCTCAAAATCAATGATATAGTATATGATAAATTACTATAAATTATTATAGATGTAACATGCCAAAATGACAACATATGCAATAAAGGAAACAATAGTAATTTTCATTTTGTATTGACATTTAACAAATCAATAAATTATGAATTTATTAATATTTTCTTTTTTTCAAATTCTGAGGTATTTTGTTTATTGACAATCATGAGTATTACTGTTTTTATACATTAATATTTTTAATATATGTAAAAATTATAAAGTATACTTATATTGAGTGTTACTCCTTATATATCTCAGATTTTATATACACACTCAATATACGTATAATTTACAATTGTGTGTGTGTGTGTGTGTGCGTGTGTGTGTACAAATCCTACCAGGTCCGGCATCTTAGTCTAAAACCCTCTTTCATACAATGATTGATGAATCCCAAGAGATAAACTGCATTTAATTTGGTATTACTAACACAAATTACTGAAACCCCAAAGTCTTGGCTGACTACAACTCTAAACCTGCTGCACACAATATTGTAGGTTATCTTTGACATATGAAAATCTATGTTACATGCTCAAAATTGGCAATTAACTTTCAAGATGCTCATCGAACTCACATTCTTTGAAATAGCACATGCCAGCTCAATTTCATTAAAAATAAATCATATTAGGGTAAAGAACCTCCATGAAGATGTGAAATTTTCAAAAAACAAGTGGACAAAAACATGAACCTTCTATCAAATAATTCACAGAGCATCTAAAAATATAACAATACTCCATTTCAACTTCCCATAAACAAAGGGTGTGCTAGTCATTGAGTGTGGAGCTCTGCCTTGACTTTATAAATCCTAATATTTTGAACATAATTAGTGTACACAAATCAATGGCATGATTTTGACAGAAACTATGTCAACAGTTCCTCTTCCAACATTCCAAGGAATAGAATACAAATAATGTGGGAAAAACTGCTCCAGGAATGTTCTCCTGTTTTCACTAGCTTTGTTCATTGTACATAGAAATATAAGGCTAGAAGTAGAACGAATATAGTAATTTGTATTTTTTACTCGTCAAGTGATGCTTGTATTATAGAGTAAACTAGATTGCAGAATAACATTAAAGCATAGAAATCATTCACAAAACAATTGCACAGAAAGGTATTTCAAATTATTATTCATATGGCTTCAATATTACAATTCATCACATTTGTGCTAGTCCCTGAATACAACATGCTCGGTACTATAAATAGTTAGCTGATGTCGGTTGAGCATACCAACCGTCGGCAACTACCCAAGTGCTAACTAATGATGGGGACTAATTACCAACAAAACATTATCCTTTTATTTTATTTCTTCTATTTACTAATTAACTAATTAAGCTGATTACATCATCCCCCCCCTCAAAAAAAGTCGTCTTCCTAGACGGGTAATACAAAAACTAGGAGACCTTTACAAAAAAAGTTTAGTGAGAGGAGGGTTGAGAGGACGTCCCTAGCGGCTTGGGGACCGATGAAGTGGCTGCCGGAGTGGTCAGTTGCCTTAGTCCGTACTCCTCCTCGGTACGCTGCTGCAGGTGACGAGAAAAAGTTCAGTGAGAGGAGGGTCGAGAGGACGTCCCTAGCGGCTTGGGGACCGATGAAGTGGCTGCCGGAGTGGTCAATTGCCTCAGTCCGTACACCTCCTCGGTATGCTGCTGCAGGTGACGAGTGGCCTTGAGCTCTTTCTCTCATTTGGTCTTCACCAGGTGCACGGCCTCCTTCAGGTTTGTGTTTTCCTTTTCCAGTTCCTTATCCTTTGCTGCCAACTGCCTGGCCATCTCTTCCTCAGGTGCTTTCATTCTCCTCTCTGTATCTAGTATGCTTGCATCTCAAGTGATCACCTTCATTTGCTCTTCCTCCAAAAGGCGAGTGAGCTCCTGTAGTTGTTTCTCGAAAGATTATGCCTTGGCTTGGATGTTGTGGTAGAGGGCAATGACTTGTTCTGGTTTCCTCGTCATTTTGTTCAAGTGCATCTCATACTCCCTGCACGCCAAAAACAGTGTCTTGTATGTCGTCTCCATTTCAAAGAGCTGTGCCACCAGCTTATCATCTTTCCCATGAAAGGTTCACCTCTTGGGAACCAAGTTGTCATCATCTCTGATGTCTTTTTGGCTAGCCAATCACCTGTGAATATACTACTAAACTCTCTACCACTCTCCGAGTTCATGAACTACATGTTCTGCCGTGCCTCGCACTATGCTATGGGCGAGTAGTTCCAGTGTAGGGTTTTTGCAATATTTGACACCTCCTTTATGACAAGCGCAATAGGCTCTAGGCTGTGGATGTATCTCTCAATCATGCCTATTGGATCCTCTCGGTTTGGCTTCAGGATTATCACAGCAATCCCCTCCGATGTATTAGTATCACTAGACTCCCTGTCGGTACCCATGGCTGTAGGAACGACTGGCTGTGATGTAACATGAGGTTCCTCATCTGATACAATGCGTATCACCTATTATGACATCTCTCTCCCCTCCACTACTGGTTGTTGTGTGGTTGGCTACCCGGTGGCTAGCATGATTGTTGTCGGCTTTGTGCTCTCCACTACCCCCATCAGCTAAGTGCTCCCAGTTGGTGCAACTTCTCTCACTATCTCCATTTCCATCAAGCCAGGCGAGCATATGAGAGAGATGTTTTCCTCTCGGATAGGAGTCCCCATTTGTTTCAGCCATCCGTCTACATGTAGTGTCCCTCCTAGTGATGCCAAGGCGTCAGTCTCGCCCATCATGCTATCCAGTGCCGTGTTCTCTACCACTCCTTCAGTTGTTGACTCTCCTCCGGCCAGTGTTTGGCCCTCAGCGATTCCTCCTTCGGCCATTACCTCTCCTTCAGCCAACTCATACTGCTCTGCTGGTGCAACATCTTCTCCGGGAAATTCTTGTTGCTCTGTTACTGGTGAGCCCTCAACTGTTCCACCCTCAGCGACCCCTAACTCCTAATCGGTTGGTGCCATCACCCTGGGATTGACGTCTACTGAATAGACGTCGACTGGTGAGGTGTTGGCAGCAGACGAGGAAAGCACTAACTATCCATAGTCTTCGCTGCTTGCTTGCTTCCTCTTCCTCCTTGCCGTTTCCGGGCTCCTCTATTGTACCTCCAGCATCTAAACTTGTCCACCTAAAAAACGTCGGCCAGGAACAGTCATAATCACTTGTCGGTTGTAATCTTCCTAATTTGCCATCTAGCACTTGATTGTAGACTGCATCCAAAAATAGGGCTATGAGGTGATGGATCATGTAGAATGCCTTGTGCTTGCATTCCAAAAATTCCCTAATCCTCTTCGATAGATATAGCGCTCAACTGTGCACCCGTCTAACACTGAGTCTAAACATATAGTCAACCATCCAAGTTGCTATGTCTGAGGCTTGGTTGGCTCCTATCAACTTGCATTTGATGAGGTCCATGATACACTTTTGGTCGGCATTCACAAGCATGTGTTTTCTCAGCCCTCAAGCCCCTGCACTCCAAATTGTTTCCCTCTCCTTTGTCGTGATATCAAACTTACAAATTCATCTGATGATCATTTCTTTTTCTTGCACCGTCATTTTCGTAGTCGGTTTGGCAACCACCTACCCAAACATAGGTATGCCAAAAACTCTCTTGAAGTCTGTCAGATAGAAAGCCACAGTGACTAGAAACCCTTCATACTCGATTATGCTCCTGTGGCCATGGTAGTTGTAGTTTGCTACAATGTCTTTTAGATACTCTTCAAAATCTCTAGCATTGAAGAAAGGGCACTGCGCTACCTTATCGACTTGTGTTGCTACTAGTGCTCGCTTGATGGGATATTCTGGTGCGGTCTCCTACCACCATGTTTTGCACTTCGTGCCTGTAAGACTTTCCCAAGTCAGCAAATCTACAGTCACATTGTCATCTTTTCCTTTATTTGTCTTGCCTCCAGCAACCTTGGCTCTAATTATTATTTTCTTTCCTTTTGCACTTGTGTCGGCATCCATTTTCCTCCACCTGCGAAAATGACAATGTTTGAGTGTGACCTTTCTGAATATTTTAAAACCCCAATTGAGTTTTGGTACAGCAGTTATCTTTTGTTGCTGAGGGCCCCAGTCGATGTTTGGTACGACCTTCTCCTAACGTGCCTTTGTTGCTTTGATCGATGGTACAATTTCTGCCTTGTGCTTTTGATGTCTTTTCTTGCTTTTGTTGATGAATAGTACTACTATGGCCTTATCTTTTTTTCTCCAATCAATAAGTGGTATGGCTTCCTCCTATTGGGTTTGTACGGCCTTTTCTTGGTGGCCAAAATCGATGGCTGGTACAACTTCACAAGTTTTGACTTGTTGATGGTTCACTTTGTTGATGATTGGTACGGCCTGGCTTCTACATGACCCAATGAATAGTATGGCTTCTTTTTGCTTGATACATATAGCCTTCAAATGATTTCTCCGTACGGTCTATTTCCAAGTGTTTCCTCGCAAGGCCCTTTTGAATTTCTTATCTTGCCATTGTACGGCCTTTTTAATCTGGAAGGCTCGTATGTTCTTTCTTCCTTGGGTTCATACAGCGTACGGCCTATTCTTGCTTCGTATAGTAGTGAATTCTCTTGTCCCTACGACTACTAGCTTATACCTCCTTCGTACAACTAAGGTGTCATGGGGTCGTATGGCTATCTTCTTTCCTCATATGGTGCTCTTTCTCCTTCCTACACTGCCTCGTACAGATGTTTCATCTTGCCTCCATACGCCCTCAACTTGCTTTGTAGTTTGATCAAGTTGTACGGCCTTTACTTGATCCTTCTTTCCCTTTGCTCGTACAGTCTCTCCCTAGCGGATTATATTATTTTTTAATTTAATTTTTCTCACTTCAATACTCCATGTTTCTTTTAATTTTTCAACCCCGCCTTTATTTCTTTTATTTGTTTTGCCAATAAAACTTTTCTTGTTGTAGCGTCCAGGCCCATGTGTCCTCCAGCCAATCCTTCATGCGCTTCCTTCAGTACTCTTGGGATTTCTTCTTCCATAACACACCGTCAAAGTACTTGATTGGATCCCATCTTATAGAGCGCAACCCGTTGATGAGTTGAAATGTTTTACTCTTCAACACCAATTTACACCGTTCTGTCGGTGGCATGTCGTTTGGAAATGATGAGGTGGATAAGTATTCCCCAATCTTCTCGTACCATGGGGGCAATGCTGCTATTTGGAATAAATGAGTGTAAGAACCCCTGTTCTCCCCCAAACTGAAACTTTGCACTTTCCGGTGATAGTTTTCTGATTTTTGTATTTTTGGTTTGTTTTGATGATTGCAAATGACTTGAAATAAGTAATTTGAATGACTGAAATAAAGGGAATGCAATGCTACAGCTAGATGCAATCTTTCAATGAATATATATGACTGAAATGACATGAGAAATGCACCTACAGCTTAGTAAACATTATTATGAATATTTGCCATGCATACTATTTATTGAATATGAATTGAATTAGGTAACTATAGCAATGACATAATAACAAACATTTGTTGTGTAACGATATATCTCCTTTATTGCATGCATAGACTTATTACAATCTTTTTAAATGCTGGTTACAAACTAACTGCAATGCCAAGACTCTTGGCTTACATTAAATTATGAATGAATGCCGCTACAATGTCTTATACCAAATATTCATGCAACTGCAGCCACTATATGGCAGTGACTAATACAATGCAATGGAGCCTATATAAATGATATGAAATAGAAGAACCTGATATGCAGCAAATGATCGACCTCCTTTCAGCTGATAAACCCACTAGGATGCCACGATTTCTCCTTTTAAATGCTGGACAGAAGGTTTAGCAAAATCAGAAGATAAAATATGCAGTTGACAAACCCTTATAGAGGTCGGATTACAGCCTCTATGAACTTCTCCACAAAATAGATACAACCACAAAGCTTCCACCCCTTAGCCATCACCATTAAGGTGAATTGCAGGTTCTATCATAAGGCATTTCAGCCTTGAGTTCTGACACCTCACACCCAGGATAGTACGGCCAAGATAAGAGGACACAGTTCGGCCTGTACCAGCAAAAGTACGGCCTAGCAAGGATGTTCTGATGATGTTTTCAATCTGCAAGTAGTTATTATTCAAACCCTTGTCTAAACTTCTGAATCTTTCGAATCTTTCACCAATGAAGCTTAGTGATGACTTTTGGATGAAGCCAATCTCACAAGCAATCCTTTGGAAGATTTTTCACAACCTCAAGCATGCAAAAATAAATGAGAGATTTCATTCTCAATGATCAAGAATTGTAGAAATTGCAGAAACCCTAGGTTTCTTCTTCTCCACAACAAATCACCAAAAGACATAAGAGTAATATGATCGAATGAATATCAAATAGCTTGGTTAATCCCTTTTTATAATTTCTCATAAAGAGGTCGATCCTCTAGAAGGCTCCTTTTTAATCATTTAAAATAATAGTAACACGGGATTCACTGACTAACTGACTTACTATAAATAGTAAGTGTGTGAAACTAAGTCTTGAACCACCAAACGAAGGCCAATCCTAAACCAAACTAGGCTCTGAAGAAGAAACACTTTGATAACTACCAAACAGGACCCTCTAACAATCTACATTAGCCTACCAGGGTTAGCTAATAGGCTAAACCATCAAAAAACAGGAACCAACTAAAAAGGGGACATTACAATGAGCATCAGGGAAGTTTTCGTTTACTCTGTCGGCTAGTTCGCTAGACCATACTCTTGACAGTTGATTGGAAATGATGTGACTCTTCCCCAACATACGATGATAGTGAGCCTAAACTTGTGTAGGAGTAACAACCATCTACTTACCCTTCCTTGGATAATTGGCTTGTTCACCAGGTACATCAATGCCTGATGATCCACATAAAAAGTGAAGGGAGTTGCCAATAGATAATGCCTAAACTTTTGTACGGCGTACACCATTCCCAGAGCTTCCCTCGCTGTCGTACTGTAATTTTTCTCCACTCTGGATAGTAGCCGGCTGGCGAAGTACACCGTATGGTCTAGTCCTTCAATGCCCACCTTTGTGAGTGTTGCTCTGATGGAAAAGTTCGAAGCATCCACATGCACATGAAATTCCTTGTCCCAATCCGGGTACACCAAGATTGGCGAACTGATCAGCCGTGTCTTCAATTTTTGGAATGTCGCTTCTTGTGCTTCCGTCCATTCGAACAATTGCCCCTTTCTTGCAAGTATGTCCAACAGGTACAAGACCTGAGAAAAATTCTTTATGAATCTCCTGTAATATCCAATGTGACCGAGGAATGATTTCACTCCTGTGACATTCTGCGGAGTTTCCATCTATACGATCACTCGAATCTTGTCCAGATCGGTCTTCAATCTTACCTTGCAGACAATATGTCCGAGCAGTTTTCCTTGAGGTACCATGAACCGACACTTCTTGGGGTTGAGTGCCAACCAGGCTGCTCTGCATCGTTCCATACATTCCTAAAGGGCCTTCAGTTGTGTTTGCTCACTGTCGAAAATGGACTAGTCTTCGAGGAATGCCTTGAAATTCCCCACTGACATCTTGTCAAATATATGCAATATGATCCTTTGGAAGGTTGTCGGAGCGTTGCATAGATCGAACGACATCCTGTTGTATGCATACACTGTGTCCTCCACAATGAAGGTTGTCTTAAGTTTGTCCTCTTCAGCTATGCATATTTGGTTATATCCTGAAAACCCGTCGAGGAATGAATACATCTTATGCCCAGCCACTTCCTCCAAGATTGAATCAGTGAACGAGATCGAAAAGGGATCCTTGATTGTCACCGCGTTGAGGCTTCGGAAGTCCATGCAAATTCTGATTTGTTCCGACTCCTTTAGAGATATCACTATTGGTGACACCCAGTCACTCACTTCGACCTTAAATATAATTCCAGCCTCCAGCATTTTTTCGATTTCCTATTGTACCTTCGCGGCATAATTTTTGTTCATTCGGTATGATCTTTTTCGTACGGGCTACACTCCGGGTATGAGTGGAATTCGGTGTATACACAACTCCGAAGGTACACCCTTCAGGTCTTTGTGTGTCCATGCAAAGGCATCCTTGTACTCCATAAATATTTTAAAGGCCGCTTCTTTCAGTACGGGGTTCTAGTCATCCCCCACCAGTATCGTACGGGGGTTACCATCTACCCCCAAATTCACCTTCTTTATATTTGGTTCCTCACACTTGATGACTTTATCTCCTTCGAAGTGGTGTGTTGGTGTGTCATCCACTCTGGCCACTCCTTTATACTCTTCGTACTCTGGAGGGAATGGTTGGCTTGTTGATGCTTCGTCCTCCCCCGTCCCTTCCTCTTTGACTTGTAGCATATTGCAATCTTGCTAAAAAACTTCGTAATCCTCCATTTGCTAGTGGAATAGTCCGCTCAAGGAATTTGTTTCTTCGTCCAAGCACTCCTGGAGGTCTAGGATTACTTCGTCATTCGGCTCTATGGTTCCTCCTTCCTCCATTCCATCTCCTTTCTCTAATTCAAAGTTAGATGCCAGTTCTTCGCTCACCACTTGATTTCTCAAGTCGATCACGTACTTCCTTTCGTTGCTCTCTATGGATAGCGTGTTTATTTTCCAATTATGATTTTCCCTCGCTACCACTAACCATCCTCGTCCCAACAACGCATCGTACGCCCTCCTCTGTAATGGAATGACTACAAAGTTCAATAGGAATGGTTGTGTTCCAATCACTACCTTTGCGCCATCAACGTTCCCAACGGTTTGATGTCATGTTGATCGGCACCGACGAGTTGGAATGTTGTTGGCCAGAGTGTTGGCTTACCGAGACTCTTCCATGTGTCTTTGAGTAGTACGTCGACTCCTGATCCTTCGTCAATGATAGTATTTGTCAAAATATTTCCTCCAATCTCCATTTGAACAACCACTGGCATCTTCCCAAGGTTTTCTGTCAATAGCCCAATAGTTTGTTCACCGTACGATGGCGGTTCTAGTACCAATTCTTACCTTCCATCCTCCGATACCGGCTGCTTTCCATCCCCGACAACATTTGTCATTGTCAGTCCCAACTGCAACAAAGTTTGGAGAAGGTCAGTTACTTTGATCGGTACAGTGGTTTGCAGTACCTACCGTATGATATTGGTTTCTACCTCTGACCGCCGAGAGGTTCTTGGTTTCTCTAGAGGTATTTTGTTCTCCTTCGCCATCACCAGTTCCACTTTGTACTTTGCTTCCTTCATCCTTTATTTTTTTGTACGTGGATCTGGGTAGGTTGTCTTCTTCGCTTGTGCTCTGGTGATCGCCAGTACCTCTTGTTCTTCTACTTCCAACATATATATACCCTTTTGCTTGAGGCATTCATTGTCTTGATGGTTGCCTTGTCCGCACCACTTACACAATCTTCCTCCCGAACTCTAACCGTTATGGCAGTCCCTGGTGAAGTGGCCCCATTCATTGCACTTCCGACATTGGATCATGGGCCTTCCTTTGCCATTGTACTGTATCTTGCTTCACAGGGTACAATTGTTGCTCCTTCGGTTATTCCCGGTGCCCTCTAGGGGCCTTGTTAGGTGTTTTGGGATTTTTGATGGTGTGTGTTTGGTGATGTGACCCGATTCACCTATCGCGAAGAATACTTGTGCGCCACGGTTTCTGGGTAATAGAATTCTTTGGTGAATATCCCATCAGCAGCGGAAATGCTCCTTGAGAATAACTTCTTGGACAGTTCACCTTCCGTGTGACCTTCCCATTGCAGTCCATGCGTAGTTCTCGACCTCCTTCGCTGCCTCTCCTTATACATTGGTTCTTTCATCATTCGTATGCTCTTTTCAGAGTGCTTGCACCGTTTTGACTCACCATCACTGTTGTTTGTACTCTCCTCATCGTCTGTTTTCCTTTTCCCTCAAGATGTTTTATTTTCGCTCTCTATATCCATCACCCGATTGAACACTTCAACATACAACGACAGAGGTACGACTTTCAATTTCTTTCTTAATGACAGGAGCAAGCCCTCTAAGGACCACCTTTTCTTTAGCCCATCAGCCAACTGTGCCTCCAGTTTCCCCAACAAGTCTTTTAGTCTCCAGTTATAGGTATGCACAGTCTCGTGCTTCCCTTGCTTAGTATTGTAAATTTCTGCTACAATCTCATTGTCATCCCTCAAGAGTTTGAACTCATTTTCGAATGCTTGCTTAAGTAATCTCCATGATGCCTTGTCTACTTAGTCCAACTTTGAGTATCAGTCAATGGAACTGTCTCTCAATGTTGCTAGAAATGCTTTCAGCCAATGATCTGGATCATCCGATTCGTTGGCTATCCAAATTGTTTCGCATGTTTTACAGTGGCGTACTTGATCTTTTGAGCCGTTCCCCATAAATTTTGGCAGCTTCTGCTGCTCGGCTAGCAGAGTCACCATCCTGCCCCGATACCCTTCTTGTGTATTGGACCTGACTGGATCGGTTTTCCCATTACATTTTGGTACTTCACTTGCACTCTCGGCCATGTACGAGTCTCTCCCACATCTTCCGTCAGCATCCTCGATACCTCGAGTCTCCTGGGGTTCACTCTGGTACTCCCTCTGCCATGGGGTCTTGGGCTCAGATCTTCCAGTCCTCAGCCCTTCATCATCATCCGATATGGACAACTCCCAAATGTGTCGAATGCTGCTATCAAGTTCTTCACTTAATTCATTTTCATTTTCACTAATTTTGTACCTTTCTACGTATGGAGTGTTGAAGGGTACTTCATCCCTCCCATCAACAAAACTTTGATGTGCTCTTTTGATGGATTGGTCTATCTCCTCAAGATTTTCATGTGCTCTTCTAATGCTTTGGTTTATTTCAGTTAGATCTTCAATAAATTCCTTATCAATTTGCCTTATTCTTCATCGTCAATTTTCTTGCTCCTCTAGTTTGAGTGATCGCCGAACCCTCTCCTCTTGAGTTTCATGCCCGATTGGTATTCGGTTCTTGTCTTTGATAGGTTGTAAGGGCTAAGTTACCGGTTCGGGTTCAAGTTTAGGGGTTCAATTCGCCAATTCGGCTAAAAAAATTTTAGGGGGGGTTCGGTTCGTCTGGGTTCATTAGTACAAAAACATGTAAAAATAAAATATATATATATGCAACCTAGAAGCATGAATTAGGATTAGAATCGCATAACATCATATAAACAACAAAACCACCATAAACTTGAATGTCATTTAAAACATGCATGATGAATATTCATCATTGAAACTTGAATTGTGGTAGCTTGATATACAGAGTCTATTGATGCCAGGGTTCAATTTGTATGATTTTGAAAAAAAATGCCAACCTAGTAGAGTTTCGGCATTCTTCAAAAATCATAAGAATTTATGTAATGATACACTAGCCATTTTTGATGTCTTCTTGCAATCTCAAACATTATTTTGTATCATTGTTACATTGGTCTTGAGAGTGGTAGCTTAATATAGCTCCACAATACAAAATATGGTTTACCTATGCAATGTAATAGATGGCATAGGCAGATTTTTCTTTGAAAGAACCAAAGGGTGACTACACAATTGAAGTGTATAAACACATATCTTTTTGTAATATCACGGATATTTTTGAATCTTCCATGCATTGCTAATCTAAAAGGAAAGTCTTTTCCTAATCAGTATGCAAACATGCTTTTGACATTGTCAAAAAGAGCAAAACTTCCATAATGATGTAAAGGCATGGCCAAGCAGTTCTAACTCTCCACATGAGAGAAGACAGATGTTGGAGAGTACATCAAGTCAGTGAGAACAAAAGTGTAATGTGTTTTACTTTTAGTCTATGGGATTCGTCTGTTTCTCTGCAAATTTGTGATAAATTCTCAATTCAATGATGCAGAACAATTTTTTAAAAAAGAAAGTTGTGTCAAAGTCTGCTTTCAATCCAACAAGCAAAAATGAAAGCTCAGCCTCTTGGAATGAAAATGCTTGTTTGCAAAACAAATGAATAAGAATGAGGTAGTTAAGGTGTTTAGAGTAATTTAGAGGTCACTTTTAGGGTTCCCTTGGGCATGGGTCAAAGTCAAAATCCATAAAACAATAAAAAAATGCTCACAAAAACACTTTTTTGATGCCTAGGCATGTGGATTCTATCTTGGTTTGCTTGGGTTCTGTTTGGGTTTTGCCCGAGTTCTCTTGGGTTTTGCTTGGGCGAACCAAACCCAAAAACGAAGGACCCCGGTCGAACCCACAAGTGAACCGAACCAGGACCTGAACCAGGAGCGAACCAGGACCAGAACCAAGGGAAAAATAGAAGAACCCGGTAACATAGTGTAAAGGCATTAAAAGTTGTTCACGCGATCATTGGTGATCCGGAGTACGTCTCCAGCTAGTATCTCATTCTTCCTCTCCCCGCTTGGTCCTCTCCTTGTACCACTACAGTATTCGTTGCCTCCAATGCTCCTGCTCATTCTCTGCTCAAAGATCTTGCAAAATGATGAAGTGGCAAGCCAGCAATCTTGGCAAGCAGTTGAGGAGGTAGTCAACCTCGTCGTTCACTTCCAATCTGTCCCAGATCTAAGTTGCTGAATTGGGTATAGGCACAGGTACTGGTACGTGGATGCGATATGTCGGTACGGCAAATTTTTTGGGGGGTTGGGTACAGAATCGGTTAGGTCCATACAAAATATAATAAAATATTCAAATGCATATATATATAGCCTAAGACTCTAATACTCTAAGTCTATTATTCTATAATCTATATTATTAATAATATATAATATTATCAATTTTAAATTTCTAATACAATCTAACTATAATATATATTATTAATAATCTAATACTATTAGTCGATTATTATGATATTATTATAATCTATCATATTAATAATATCATATAACCTAAAAAAATCAAATGTAGATAAAGTTGCCTATGAACACGCGCTCAACAACAATGCTCCACACCCAGGCAGAAACGATGTGGCGGCTCAATGAAATGAAACAGGGCGGCAACGGATTTTAGGATTTATTTTATTTTGCAAGGTAAATCGTGCGGAATCAGCGTGGAATCGGTCCAGAAACTCCATGTCATGCTCTGAAACATCTGGAATCTAAGGGCTTTTGACGGAATCATTTCGAGGGCACAAATTCCGATTCCAGATGGTACCCACAGTGATTCGAACCCGGTTACGATTCTGAATCATTTCGGAATCGGATATGATGGTCGAAACCCAACGATTCGGCTACTTAGTCCCAGATAACTGCCTCAGGGATCTCTCGCCTGAGGGCTTCCGTTTGTACGTGATCTCTTAGTGATATATTCCACAGATTCACCAAATCTTGTGTCAACTCGTCTTCCCTCTCTTCATTAGTTTCCACAGGCTCTTTCGCCAGTCAACCCATTACGCTGCCATCTTACCATTGGGTAATTTCCCTAGGTATGCTTAGGAAACAACGCCAAATGTTTACTCGTCGAGTGCTACTTGTATTACAAAGTAAACAAGATTGTAGAATAACATTGAAGCATAGAAATCATTCACAAAACAATTGCACAAAAAGGTATTTCAGATTATTATTCATATGGCTGCAGTATTACAATTCATCACATCTGTGCTAGTTCCCAAATACAACACGCTTGGTACTATAAATAGTTAGCCGACGTCGGTTGAGGATACCAACCGTTGGCAACTACCCGAGTGATAACTAATGACGAGGACTAATTACTGACAAAACATTATTCTTTTATTTTATTTATTCTATTTACTAATTAACCAATTAAGCTGATTACATGTATTGCCTAAAAAAATGACTTTATAAAGAAATTACCTGTATATCATAATGCATTCGCAGTGTGCGATAAGTCATGTGTTCTGATGCTTTTTCCGTTTCATAGTAGATTGAAATGTTCAAAGATACATTGCCTGCTTCACCAGTATGTAACCAAAGAGGCCATAAGATTGTTGAACCCCCTTCAATTTTGAAATCCTGAAAGTAAGTAGGATTTTATCATTATTTTCATCTTTAAATTGCAAAAGTGCAGTTTAAGACATAAACATCTATCTGACAATAATATTACAGAACCTTAGGAAAGGTGAAAATGCAGTTGCTAGAATTGGTCATGATATCTGAATCATTTCCATTGCCACGTATTGACACAATTTTATCATTTTGTTGGACTTCTAGAGAAAGAGGAGACTCAGCATCAAGATCTTCCAGACTTCCAACCATGAGAAATTTTGGATGGTTAATCTTCAATTTGGTATCCTGAAATAAAATTTGAGATTTAGAAATAATTGTTTTGAAATTGTAAACATTTCACATAATACAACAGTCAGATTTCAACTTCAGACAATCTCCAACAGAATTTAGATTCAAAAAACTATCCTCTATGCACACATTCTAAGCACATCCAGAACCTGAGAAACAATAAACAATGCACTTTGTAACAACCTCAGTACTGTAAATAATATTCATAAAGGCACTTTTGTCTCATATTGCTAGTCTTCAGAAGGATCAATACCTTTATTGTTGTGGCTGATCGATTTGAAAGCTCTAAAACTAAACGTTGAAGTTCTCCAACACTAGTTTTGGTTGGCATTTGATGTATTGTACCCTCAAGCCTAGGCAAAGGCTGCATATAACACAAAGCATTCAACACATTGTCCACAGAAAGTCAAATAGCCTTGTAAAAAAAATCCTGCACAAAAGCCATTTACTCTAATAGAATTATTTGTAAAATATGATATCAGCTTGCACCTGTAGTACAGAAAAATTTAAGCATTTATGTGGATGCTCCATAGAATCCTTGATCCTGCCTTTCGTCCTCTTCTTCATTGGTAACTCAGGCACAAAATCACATCGCACCATTACAGTACTTGACAATAACCACTTCACACCAACTATGTGGAGGAAACCTTCCTTTTTTGGTGTGGCTTTCAAATGAACCTGCACATATATATAGATATCATTTGGCATGCCTAACAGGACTAATCCACATGAAAAAGACTTGTCACCGAAAACATTTGCTTGCGTCATTCATATGATTACAGCAGAAACATTATCCATTTACATATGACAGATTATTTTTTATGTATATAATTATTTTTGAAAACCCTTCTGTGACATGCCTTCTGCATCAATTGTTAGCAGAGACAGATGGCCCATGGTCCCTTCGAAGTACATTAAAATATATAACTGGAATAAATAAATACTCTTTAAAAAAAAATTAGAAAAACATTATAATGAAGTCCACAAATCACAAACTGGTCAACAAGGTTCTCAAAACAGCAAGTTATAATACCTAATCAGGTGTGATAAGATGACTTCAACAAACAAAAAAAAATCTGAACACTAATTCTAAGTATAAATCTAGGAAGTAAAGACACGAATAATAGAGGGCTAAACTAGTGAACACAGAACCATACCTAGGGCACATGCTACAAGGAGCACTACTGATAAATCCCAAAGATACAAGCTGATCAGAACAAGGCCCTAGTCTATATCAACCAGAAAATGGGCACAATGTCTGCAGTGCAAAGTTTAAGGCACAGCCACTTCAAAACTCAAATATAAAAATTTGTGTGCTGATGTCAAATTCAAGGGTATTTGACCCTCACAAAACCTAGGAAAGTATTTTCAGGAACTAAGGACCAAAGTTCAAAGAAAAATTGCAATTAAATTTGGTAACCATCAGCTCATCTTCTTTGGTGATAGATTTTCATTTCACATTGCTATTTGTAATAGGACACTGTACTTTCTACACACATAGTTAGTTTCTTATTGCTGTTTTTTCATCGTCTAGCCATTTATTTGTTCAAGTCCATTTGTGATTCCCCCTTGCTATTATAACTGGCTGTACAATCAACTACAATTGACCTAGTTAGTATCTTTTATAGCATATTTTTATCTTGTAACCTTTAGATTTGTTAGGTGTTGGAATCTATTTGTGATTCCCTATTGCTATTATAACTGACAGAATAATTAAGTGACATTCTTCTGATTTAGTTATTCATAATCATTAATATAATTTATTTTCTTGTTTCTTCAAATGAACAAAGCAACTTCATGGAAATGCATTCCATAACTAGGAATGACAATCATTTTTTCTATTATAAGAAAGATACTATTGCTTTTTTAGGTACACAAGAGGATCTATTCTCATCTTCTTTAGCTTCCCTAGTAAGGGATTTTGAGGCATGGTACCTCAAAAATATATTTGACATCATGTTTCATGTCTTTTCATTCTCTGTGGCTACACAAATTCAGATTGGGCAGGAGATCGTGATGACAAGAGGTCTACTTCAGGTTATGCCTTCATGTTTAGAGATTTTTTAATCTCATGCTCTTACAATAAGCAGAACTGTGCTTCAAAATCAACAGCAAAGGCATAGTACATTGGACTAGCTCAAGCTTCAAATGAAGCAGTATGGTTGCAAGAGATACTAGATGCCAATGATTCATTGTGACAATCAAAATGTTCTTCAGATGCCAAGAATCCAAGAATATTGAGATCAAGTATCACAAGGTTCAAGAATTATTACAATATTAGAAGATTTTGACTAGCTATGTTGAAACAAAGGATCAAGTGGGGATATCTTCATCAAGCCATTGATAAAGAGTGAGTTAGTAAAGTTTCAGCAACAATTGTGTCTCTACGTGCTTGTCATGAAGAGGGATTATCATCATGACATTCTCTGACTTGTCTATGTACTATCTAGACTACACTAAATGTAATGTAAATCGTCCAATTTGACATAAAGTGGGGATGTTAGAATGTTAATGTTGCATTGTCATTATGCCTTATAGTAATTTAATGTCTATGCTAAGGACTATGGATTTCTCGCACCTGGATTGTACTTCATAGGTCACTGGTTTTGTGTCTCTATTTAATGAGGTCAGTTGCACTATGATTGTAAACGAAGTGAAGCTATGCTCCAATCTAACTAGTTTTTGAGACAGTTGAGTTAATGAAGTGAAGGTACCTAATATACTCGCATTTTAATTCATTTGTCTAAGTGTTTCACCCTTTCCTTCGATACTCAAGTCCTATGTGAAGTATTTTTCCTCAACAATATCAATATAATATAATTAACATAATATATTATTATATCACTGTAAACTAATTACTAATTTATAGATTAAACCTTTTTATTTAATTAATAAATGTTCTACTATATTCTACCAAGAACCAACAACGAAGTGGAGGCTAATGTATTTCTTTTGGGTCATCGTCATGTCCCCTTCCAGTTGACATCTCTTAGAGCTGATGATTAGCCTATTATGCGACCCTCGTAGGTTGATAGGATGGATAGAGGGTCTTGATGGAGCTTGGCTTGGCTTCGGTTGTCAGTTTTTTATCAGTTGGCTTTCGTCGCTCATTCTGACACCCACTATTTGCCTCGATTGCTACTTTAAAGTGATTTGGCACTCAACTGAGCACCCCCCTCGCTATTTTAGTGATAGGATTTGTCACATGTAATCACTCCCTATCCTCACAAATTTCAGAAGTGCCCTGCAGGAATTGACATATTTTAGGGAGATATTAATATTTAATTGATTTAATTAAATATTAATTATTTGGAGCTTATATTATAAAGTTATAATATTTTAATATTATAACTTAAGTGAATTGCTGAAGGGGGTCGACCATCATTGAAGGGGCCATTTTTAATTATATTTTATAATTAAAAATGTGATTTAAGACTATTGAAAAATTAAATGAAGAAGTTCAAATTTATTTAAATGATGCTCAATTGAGAAAAGTCGCACTTTTCAAGAATATAAGGCTTTTGCATTGGGATTCGAGCCATTATGTTGAATATTGAATTTTTGAGCAAGTCTTCTTCCGGAGAACGAAGCCTAGGGTTTCAGTTGTCTACAGGCATTGGAGAATGAGCCATCTTCAGTGTTGCGATTCAGAGGCTATGAAATACCAGCTGATCTATTGCTTTCAGAGAGATATCTTCATTCAGAAGCTATCACAGAACGTCACAGAGTATTCATCTTCAGGGTTTTCAGTCTGTGTTCCAACCAGAAGGGTTTCTCTTCCTAAAGCGCCTATTTCACAAGTTCCAGACACTCAAATCAAGGGCCGTACTTTTATTTGCTGCTGCTGTATCAAAGGCCGTACATTTCTGCTGTACCAGGTCATACCATTGAGAAAGGGGCCGTACTTTTTGTTTAAGGCAAATCGCCTTCCTTATTGGCAATCAGACTTCATCACTAGAGGCGCATTTATACCTAGCATCATTTCTTTTCATCCAGCGCAGGAGAAAGTCAATCTATACCTCAGTCGTACCATTTCATGGAGATTACCAGCCGGCTGCAATATCAGGTTTTCATCAAATAAAGTGTTGCTTTTTCATTTGCTTATAGTCAGATCTTTAATGTAATCAATCCAAAAGATTCAATATCAGTCTGGCAGTATTAGATCTATCGTTTTTCATCATTTGTAAGCTCGTGGTATTTTATTTACATTTTTAAGCAATTTCTTTCCAAAATCGCATTATCTCTTTATTGCACAAAAACCAAAAAAAATCAAAATACACAAAAACAAACAAAAATCACACAGTTTCAGAAATCAAGGGAAACAGGGGTTTCTACAGGTAGTTTATTACATATTGAAAGAATTTAAAACATTTGTTGAGAAACAGATAGATAAAAAAGTAAAGGTTTTAAGAACGGATAATGGTGGTGAATTTTGCTCTAGGATCTTTGATGATTATTGTAAGCATGCAGGCATAGTTGGAAAACTGCAAGTTTTTGGCGAGTTTTTTAAAAAAACTCGGCCTCTTAGCAAAAAGAAACCTGCGGCTGGAATAAAGGCAATTTCGATTCATTTTTTGCGGTTTGTGTGGTTTTGAAGGTCTTAATTTGGGCTTGGTGGTGGGGGTTCCGCCCCTCAATCCCGCCCTATATCGCAACAAGGAGCGCGTCAAGGGTGGGCCCCCAAACCCCCGACGGCACCTACTCTCTGGGGCATTGCCAGATTCTGGTAGGGCGCCTCCCCCACTAGGGCATCCCCACCCCCACCAAGCGTTTCTCGACTGCGGGTGCATTGCCCCCAAACCCCATGAGGGGGCACCACTTCCAACCAGCTAGGGCGAGACCCCACACAAGGGGCACTCCCTTTGACCCCATTGGGGGCATTGCCCTCAAACTCCCATTGAATTCATTTGATTTTCTAGGTACTCTCCAAGCCCAAGTTTCCAAGTTTGCCTACAAGTCTTCATCTATAATATCGTCTAGTTCTACGTCTCCCCTAGTTTTCACTAGACATGGGAAAAAGGAAGATGTAAATTTGTAAAATATATTAATGTAGTATTTACTTGCATTTTTACAAAAACAATTTGCTATTTTCATTTTGTTCCAGAATATCAACATCAATGCATTCCACATGAGGATGCCATTTTGTACCCAATTTTCCTTCAAATCAATCAAATACAACTAGACTCAACTTGTTTCTTTTATGTACTCATTTATTGACTCATTGGATGCATCTTATCATTGAATTTTGCAAAAAAAATGTGTTTTTAATGAAATTTAAGCAATTTTTTAAGTTGCCAAGTTTTTTCCAGATCGAGTTTTCTGGGCCTGTCGAGTACTTGCAATTGGCGAGTTTTCCAACTATGCATGCAAGAATTGTTAGGAAAAAAACAACTCCATATACCCCACAACAAAATGGAATGGCAGAGAGGATGAATAGGACTTTAATAGATAGTGCTAGAAGCACGTTGAGTAGTGCAAAGCTTGAACAACACTTTTGAGCTGAAGCAGTTCACACTACTTGTTATCTAGTTAACAGGTCACCTACTTCTACTCTTTTTGATAAAACTCCCTATGAGGTATGGAGAGGTAAATGACCATCAGTTTCTCATTTTAGAGTTTTTGGTAGTGAGGCATATGTTCATGTTCCTAAAGAAAAACATTCTAAGCTTGATTTTAGAGCTAACAAATGTGTTTTTGTGGGTTATGGAGAGAACATTAAGGGTTATAAGTTTTGGGATCCTATAGCAATGAAAATGATATATTCTAAGGATGTAATTTTCAGGGAGCTTAAGGAATTTAAAAATGATGAACAACTTCATGTAAAGCCTAACAAAATGGTGCATTTTGATATTAAGGTTGAACCACAAATAGATACACATGTAGAGCAACCACAAGAAGATGCACATTTAGAACAACCACAAGAAGATGCACATGTTGAACAACATGATGAACATGAAGGTGAAGAAGAAGGATTAGAAGAGAATTATGAAGAGGAACAACCAGAGCATCTTGTTACACCTCTAAGAAAATCCACTAGACAGCGTAAACCTATTGATAGGTATGGATATAGTCCATCTGATTTTCATTGTGTTTTTGCCTTATCGTATACTGACAATGAACCTAGATCTGTGAAAGAGGCCTTATCTTCAAATGAGCATGATTATTGGTTAGAGGCAATGAAAGATGAAATAAAGGCCTTCGACAAATGTCACACATGGGATCTAGTTGAGCTACCTAAGGGGAGGAAAGCCATTGGATGCAAATGGGTATTTAAAAAGAAATTTAAAGCAGATGGTAAGTTGGAATGGTACAAGGCCCGGTTAGTGGCAAAAGGTTACTCTCAAGTTGAGGGAGTGGATTTTGGTGAGATTTTTTCTCCTATGGCTAAACTAACCTCCATTAGATTCCTTTATCTATTGCTTGTGCTTTTGATTTGGAAGTAGAGCAAATGAATGTTAAAACAGCTTTCTTACATGGGGATCTTGATGAGGAAATATTTATGAAACAGCCTAATAATTTTATTGTGAACGGACAAGAACACTTGGTTTGCAAGTTAAAGAGATCTTTATTTTAAAGCAGTCACCAAGAATGTGGTATTAGAAATTTGATTTTTTTGCTTTGAATCATGACTTTATTAGAAGTGAACAAGATCATTGTGTCTATTTTAAATTAATTGATGATCGATTACTAATCATTGTCCTATATGTTGATGATATGTTATTTATTGGAAATGATAAAGGAATGATTAGGGAACTTAAGAGTTAGTTATCTGGTACATTTGATATGAAAGATTTAGGGGCTGCAAAATATATCTTGGGTATGGAAATCAACAGGGATCGGGTTAACAGAAAATTATGGTTAAATCAAAAGAAGTATGTTAACACTATTTTGCAACATTGTGGCATGCATGATTGTAAACCAATTAGTATTCCCTTTCCAGTTGGCACTAAGCTATCTCTAGAGCAATGTCCTAAAACAAATGATGAACTTGAAGAGATGTATAAAGTTCCATATGCTAGTGTTGTAGGAAGCCTTATGTATGCTATGATTTTGTACAAGACCTGATATTGCCCAAGCAGTGGGAGTTCTTAGTAGATTTATGGCAAATCCTGGTAAAGAGGATTGGACTTAAGTGAAAAGGATTTTCAAATATTTACACGGGACTTCTAATCATTGTATTTGTTATCATGGATCTTATTATTTGAGCAAGGTGATTGACTTACATGGTTTTGTTGATTCAGATTTTGCTGGTGATCTAGAATGCAGAAGGTCCACAAGTGGCTGTCTTTACTTTGTTTGGAGGAGAAATTAGTTGGATGAGCAAAAGACAACCTATAGTTGCATTGTCTACTACAGAAGCAGAATACATGGCTGCGACAAATGCTTGTAAAGAGGCAATGTGGTTAGAGAGACTGTGTTTAGGTATTGGCTTTTAGTGTAAACAAGTAAGACTTAGATGTGATAGTCAAAGTGCCATTTGTTTGGCTAAAAACCTAATGTATCACGCCCGCACAAAGCACATAGATGTTCAGTATCACTTTGTTCGGGAAATGGTTGAAAGTGGTTAAGTCATGTTACAAAAAATACACTTTAGAGAATGTTGCAGATTCTCTTACTAAACCAGTGAATACAAAAAAAAATTAGTTGGTGCAAAGAGGCCATGGGCCTTACTTCTTCTAAAGCTTGATTTATTCAATTTCCCTTTATGTTTTTTGCAAGGTGTTCGACAAGTGGGAGAATGTTGAGAAAATGTCTCAACCTTGCTTTGTTTTTTAACTATTAATTGGCAATTTGTAATTTTTTTTAGTTGTCATGAAAGTTGCTAAATGCAACTATGACAACTTGCAAAGTGTTTTTAATTGTCAAATTAGAATGAGCATGAAAAAAGGGGAAGTTAAATGCGAGCTTGGAAAAAGATAAAACCGATTTTTTTAGTTAAATGTGCACATTACTAAAAAATGGATAAAATCACAAGTTGGAAGAGGAAGTTTATTTTCTTTGTGATTTATGCTTAAATGGTTTCCACATTCTTGATTTGTGTTTTCTCTCATGCCTATATATTTAGTGCTTGAGTTGAAGGAAAAACAAGTTAAGGTGTATGTTGTTGAAACAATGAAGTGTTGCAGTGATTCAGAGGAAGAAGTTGTTTTGATGTAACTAATTTGAAGGATTAATGCAAGTCTTAGATCTTTTTGGGTGTGGAGTTTTTTCTCGAAAGGATTTCTCCACGTAATTCTTGAGTTGTGGACTTGAGTTGTGGACTTGAGTTGAAGGAAAAACAAGTTAAGGTGCAGGTTGTTGAAACAATGAAGTGTTGCAGTGATTCAAAGGGAGAAGTTGTATTGATGTAACTCATTTGAAGGATTAATACAAGTCTTGGATCTCTTTGGGTGTGGAGTTTTTTCCCAAAAGGGTTTCTCCATGTAATTCTTGAGTTATGGTTTGCATTTTTATTGTAATCTATTTTCAGCTCTGATTTATTACTACTATCTTTTAATTTGGATGCATAAAATTATCTGCATATTTTCACTGTAAAGAATTATCCTGTTTTTCAATAATTCTGAGAGTGTTTGCAGCCGTGGGTACTCATGCACAATTTAGCCTTCAAGAACTCATATCACTTAAGCACAAAATATAAGCCCCGACAACATGTATGCATATATTTTAAGTCAACAGCGGAGGCATAGATGTTGTATTTGCGTATAGACCGGCATTCACATTGCTAGGACATAAAATTCAAGGTTAAAGAATTTGCACGAAAAATGGATGAAGCAAGGAATGAAAGTAGTAGTACCGGACAGAGCAAGGTTGTGGTATGCTCCTGCTGCAATCCCAACAATCTTGACATCATCAACAACAACGCTAGCATTGCCCGATTGATCCCCATGTCTATGCATCTCTATTGGAATGTTGACAGGTAGGAGCTCATCCATATCCTTCCCAGTCCCTAACCGCCCAAACATACCTTTTCCCCATGCATAAACGCGTCCATCCTCTGCCACCCAAAATTAATATTAATGTAAACCGTATTTTACACTAAAGTCAATGGATTTTTATAATTACCTGTTAAAAGCAAATTGTGGCATTCTCCAGCTGCGATATGCACTACTTTCTTAGCGGGCTCCATCTTCAACACCGCCTCGCTAATCGCTTGTGAAAGTTAAGTAACAGCTTCTATAATTCCAACTGCAAATACTCCCAACCAGCAACCACGCGTTACGCTTGAATTCCCTCGCAGAATACTTTTAGCTTCATCCCTTCTGTTTATTTAGACATCTTTGCTCGGCTTCCAGCATACATCCGGGTTGAGTTCGTTCCGAGTTTAGGATTGGTCTGAGTGAGAACCCTTTGTATGTGACATTTGCACACCCATGTCAATTCGCCTATTTAGGTAGTTTTGTCTTCTTTTTTATAAAATGTCTTATCGGGATGGTGTATATTTTGTGAAGTTAGAGATTCGTTTTCAAATTTCTGTATATATTTATTTTTATTTTTGCACATTTGGCTTCATCATATTTGTATTAGTTTGGAAGGAATATTAATGTATCTGTTAGATATTACTATCATACATTTATTAAATATTAATATATATAAAATACGTCGAGAGTTATTGAGGCCTATTCCTAATTTAATTCTAATAGAATCATAATCCTAATTAAGTTCCCATTATATAATTTATATAACATGAAAAATAAACTTCATACATAATCCTATCTTTAATCAATTTTATAAAATATAACCTTAATCAAAACCTAACACTAATTGAACCTTAATTAAAACCTAACCCTAATCCTAAGTGAACCCTATTCCTAACCCTAAATGAGCCCTAACTCTAACCCTAGGTAACCAAAATGTAAGAATAATTGAAGGCTAACCCCAACCCTAATCCTAACTGAATCACAACATCAAACCTAGCCCTAACCCTTATTGAACTGTAACAGTAATTGTAACCCTATGCGAACCCTAACCTTAATTGATCTTAGAACCCTCACACAAATCTAACCCTAACCCTAAATGAATCCTAACTGCAATTGAATTGTAAACCTAATTGAACTCTAACCCTAATTAAACCCTAACCTTGAAAAATTGCAATCCTAAACCTAATTAAACCTAATAATAATTATAAACCTATACTTGATCCCTAACCTTAATTGATCCTATAATTCCCACACTAATCTAACCGTAACTCTAAATGAACCCTAACCCTAACCATAATTGATAATCCAATTAAACTTTAACCCTAATTGAACTCTAATCTTGAAAAATTATAAACCTTACCTTAATTAAATAGTAACCTAACCCCCTAACAATAATAATGCTATATAAATTATTTTTAAACTATACTATAAAGTTAAATATTATTAATTTATAATATTTATTTATAAACATATGTCACGAGGTCTAGTCTCCCCAACTCCCGTGGTACCAGAAGGTGTGCCGCGCCAACATCAGGTCACATTAAAAAGTTTACCAGGGGCACTGCAGTTTATAGAGGGTCGTCTACTCAATTCCTGCAGTCTAAAAAAAAAAAAACATATATTAATTTCCAATAAATAAAATATGGATGACTGTTTTAAAAAATATTTTTATTTTTTAAAATATTGAATATTTTTTATGATTTAATATATTAATTTAGAAACTTATTTTTATGTACAATAGTAAAATTAGGATATTTCTTTTTTTATTTATCTTTCTAATTTTTAATTTTAAATACATTAATTTAAAAAAAATTAAAAGATTTCCAATATCTTTTAATTTTAAGTATAATAGTTTAGAAACTTGCTTTTATATGTAATAGTAAATTTAGGAAAATTCTTTCATACTTAATTTTCTAAATTTTAGAAACTTTTTTTTATGTAATAATTAACAATTTTTTAAATAAATCCAATGAACTTATGCATTCATTTCAAAGGAAAAAAATATTTTAAATAAATCTAATAAACTTATGCATTCATTTCAAAGGAATAAGGTACCACAATATATGATATGGGAGGCTAATATTTTAAGTGAAACAAAAAATCCAAAACAAATCATTCCCTATTAAAAATTAAAATTAAATTAAAAAAATAAAAATAATATTTTACTTTATATTATCTTATTATTGAAAATTTAATTTCAACAAAACTCCTCTCTTTTCATAAACGTGATCATTCACATTTCCTCACTAAAAATTTATTTTCTAAAACACAAATTATCTCAAACATTTTAAAAGGCAATGTAAATAATTTTAAAAAATAAAACCTCTTTTTTTTTCTATATTCTTGTGCCTTTTTATTGTTTAAAAGAAATGATTTCAAATCATATGTCAAATATTAGGATTATGGTCAAGGTTAGGGTTAGATATAGGTTTAGAGTTAAGGTTGGGGTTTGAAATAGTGTTAGTGTTACAGTTAGGTTAGATTTAGGGTTATGGTTAGAATTAAAATTGTTGTTAGTTTTAGGGCTAGGGTTGGGATTTTTTCTATATTCTAGTGCCTTTGGTGTCTTGAAGAAAATATTGCCATGTGCCCACCACAAACATGGTTATAGGCTATAGAGTTATACCAGATTCTCCTACCTCACTACTCCACCAAGTTCCACTAAGTTTATAATTGAAGTAACAATAAACCAATTATTATAAATTCAAACAGAAAGAAACAAATAATCTGAAAGTAATTAAAATGTCATTGAATTTTTTTCAGAGCTTCTAAAGGAGGAAAACTAAAAGCCAACAATGAAAAATTTATATGTACAAAAAAGTCATCAGAAACAGAGGTACACATACCCAAAACGATTCCAACAATGTACCTAAATAGTCTACTTAAGAAAATCTCAAATACTAATCTGAAGCCAAACCTCAAGAACTGGAGATAAATTCTAGCATTGTTGTCATAATATATGATAAAATCATGTATAAAGCTGAAAAGGGAGATAAATTTTATGCATACCACAACCACTATAAAATGATTAGAAACAACAGTAATATATATGATGTTTCCAGTCCATAATTATTTATAGAGATATTTTTTGGATAAAATTGTATTTGATTATTATTCAATTTGTAGCATTTCTTCCTTGCCAAAGACACCTGCTCCCCTACTAACCAAAAAAAAAAAACAGAAATAAGTTTTGATAATTGGTAAAATTTCATGATTATGTGAGAATTTTACTTGTTATATGTTCTTCACCTTATATAATTCAATGCTACTTAAAGTAATACAGAAAAGAAAATTTACAGTCAAGTGTCCTTTTTTTCAACATTGAAAAAAAGGTAATTCTTTATTAAATTGAACTATGCAAACAAGAAAGTTACAAAAATAGCCTATCGTATTTGGTAAACGTCTAAGTGAATAACAAAAAAAATACATTCATGCAGTAAATTAATATGAGATGAGACAGAAATATGACCGTAATAATTTTCTTTTGCTCTTCTAGAGTCTAGATTATTGAAAGCTTTCTTTCCTGGTAATGGAAGCCCACTAATACTATGCAAACAAGAGAGTTACTGAAATAGCCTATCATATTTGTAATCCTTTCATGGACTCTTCCGCTCACTGTAAAAGGTTTAAATAAAATTTAAAGCTTTCATTGTGAATTTGCTCCGTGACACATATATTATGTGCAAACAAACTATTTTTAGGAAATTTATGATATATTAATTAGGTCGCCGTTAAAGATCAGATCGTAGAAAAATGGTTTTGATCTTCATGCACCTATGAGAAAATTTGAACTTACTCTGATCCAATGCTACAAATGTGAAGAGACCTACACATTACAGCAAAAACTTAAAAACCCATGAGCTAAGTTAAATTAAATTAATGCATTCTTCGTGAAAGAAAAAAGGGTAATGCTCCAACATTAAAAAAAAAGATAAAAACAAAAACTTCAACATTAGACAGATCGAATAATTCTTTGATCTGCATATCATTGTGTGGAAGATTAAGGAGTTGTTAACTCTACGTCTCATTGATAGAGTGATATGGTTTGCAAAATTCCTCACAGAGAATGCTTCAATTGTTGGATGTTTGTTTTCTTCTTACTGCAACAAGGAAACGAAACGTTAACCATTTTTAAATAGGACTGAACCATTTACAAAATATAACCAATTTAAACACATAAAACTAAAGCGAAACTTGCATCCAAAGAAAAACGCGAGCACTACTCATGGCAAGATATCTTGCAGAGAAGACGAAAATGTGTATTTCTCCAATACCATATACAATTTGATGTGTTTATTACTCCCACCCACTATCATCATTTGTAATGGTTACATGCAAATTAATTTGATGCATTTGGCATTACATTACTATTTCATTGTCTTCCTACCATGCATTCATCTCACCTCATGTTTTAATTGTAACTATCGTTGTGACAGCCAGCAAGGACGTCATTTTTTTTTAAAAAGGGTTAATGTTTACGGAGAAACATTCTTCCCTCTACAACTGAATACGCCTCTCGGCATAATTAATCGGTTCAATGGGAATAAAATTAAGAAATTTTAATTTTAAAAATGTTTTTATCATTTTATTGAATAATAGTTTGTAGTTTTATTGGTATGGTGTAAGCTATTGGGTTCATAATTAATTGTATTATTGATGGAATCTTTTTAATTCTATTTATTTGACTATAAACAATGAATAGTGTAGCCTCTCACTTTTTTATTCTATTCATTGTTCCATTCCGTAATTACATTATTTTGTATTTAAAGGGTTGTGAACCAATGTTATGAAATATAATTTTTTGTAATGATATTGGAGTCAAATTTAGTTTGTATGGGTATTTTTTATTATTGAAAAGGTGAAATAGAAAAATATTAGAGATTGTGATTAAAATAATTAATAGAATAAATAAAATTTTCATCTATTAGTTTCAAAGACATGAGAATGAGTAATCATGAGAATTCATAAAATACTTTTAAAAATAACAACAAAAAAGTAATAATTAATAAAAGATAATGAATAATTATATATTATATCTATTTGCTTCATAGATTATTCAAGAAATGTTATATTTGTGCAATTCTAATATTTTTATCAATTTACAATTAAATGCATTCAGGTTCAAATGTAATGATTAAATAGCATCATATTTCAACCTTTAATTCTCATTTAGAGTTTTATTTCTCATTTGACAAGGCTTCTCTTTGATTATCTACAACAAAGTTAAATTTTTGTTAATTAGGTTGTTCTATTTTAACTTTGAACATCATTCAAAAGCAAAACTTTGAAAGCAGATCAATAATTTCATCTCTAATGTATCAAGTGATTTCATAAAATTTTATTATGTTAGTACAGTATTAATGTATTACAAATCTCATTAGTATGAATCAAATGTAATGTGTCACTTTATTTATGTATATTTTTATATGTTTATCATTTAGTATGTTTTTTATTGTACTTGCATTCATACACATCTTTTATCTAGAGATTTGATCCTTCTTGTTCTCGGTCAATCCCACAATACTCAGGGTCATATTTCAAATTTCAAATTCAAATATTGTCAACTCTCATCTTTTCATTAGCCATTATGTTGACTTGGTACATGTTTTTATGATCTATAGTTGTATCTTGATATTTAAATTCATTCAATGGGCAATCATTTATAATAATTATCAAAAAGAAATCAAGAACATAAGTTTGAAACTTTTTATGAACATTCATATTTGGAGCACTAAAAGTAGCCATAATCTACATGAAAATCATCAAAGACACATACATGCTTGAGAATATTGTATTCAATATTCATCCATGACTATAAACTTGATCTAATCAAGGGGGTTGACCTAGGAAAACATCAATCTAATGATCTCCCTAAGGTTTTTCTAATACTACTAGTCCTTATGCACTACCAAACATTAGAGACCAAGGTGACACAACTTTTATTAATCTACAATCAACTAGATCAATCCTACAAGCTATATGATAGTTCTTCATGTTAGGTCATTTCCACAAAGCATATGATCAATCATGCACAATGGAATTTGTCCCATGAGGAATCATTCAATTGTTTAGAATCCAAGATAGCAAGTAAGCTAAGAGAATTTAGTTTTTATACTAAGTCAGCTAGGTTATACATAGCTAAAAATATAATTTCTTTATCATAGTTCCCAAAGCTAAGTTTCCTTATTTTCTCACATTTAATTTCCACATTTATTACACATTTCATTCATAATCGATGTAATTTAAGTTAATTATGTACATTTACTCAATTAGCCTAGATTTATATAAAAGTACCTGGTATTTATATTTTATGTGAAATCAATGTCTCTTGCACCCCTTAGAGTTATACCTTTAGTTCTTTTAAGGTTTTTAGGTTTAGTATAATTATAATTTTATCATTCACTTTCTAGTTTTCTAGGGTTAGTATTCACATGTGCTTATATATGCTCATTATAATTTGATTAAGGTTTGGGTATACATAGTGATATACATCTTTCATTCCAATCTCCCACTATTGGATAATCTACCCCTATGGCTCCTTCGCCATTCTCCTTGACTAATATATATATGCATATATTTTCAAAACTTGGAATGTTCCTATCTTTTATAATACTTGTGGATGTAAATCTTAACTAAGCTAAACATGATTATAATAAGCAATTTAAAACAATGTAATTAGCTAAATCAAGTTATATTCCCAATGAAATTCTTGCAAAGTTAAACTAGCAAGCCATTAGAACTTGAAATAAAGCTCAAATTGCACAAAGAATCCTAATTAAACTCAACAAACCTCATCCCATTGGGGAATTGGTGCTGCTTCGACTATGGAATTCAACCCTTTCCCAATCCCATTTTGTTGAAATAAGCTTGGATGATATGAGCTTTGTTCCAATCGGTTTTATTGAAGAAAATTGATGAAATCAATGAGATGTGTGTGAAGCATGATGCAAAACTAGATTTAAAATGCTAAATGCTAAGATAATTGATAAAGAGGATGCAATCTATGCTAAATGTAAACAAAATTCAAATATGTAAGCCATAGATTCCAAAATATGTTAAAATGGATGCAAGCTAAGTTACCATGGAAGCCATTAATGGATGCTTAAGCTAAATGGATGAAATTAATCTAATATGATAAATAAAAGTGCCCAATATGGATGCAATCTAAGTGTGAGTTTCAATAGCATGACTTTGCTATCAAAATATGGATCACTATTTATTTAAAAGGGGAATATTCCCTTTTGGAGGAATTTAAGATTTAACATTAAATAATTTATTTATTTAATGAAATGGGTGGGATTAGGATATTTAATTAAATAACTAGGATAACTAGGATTTGTTTAATTAAATAAGAAGATATAAGAAGGCTAATTAAATAATTTGCATTATTCGATTAGACAGGATGAAAGGTGAATACTATGGAGAGTGAATTAACCTAATTAGGTTAATTAGATTAATAGATGAATATGAGGCCTTTGATTAATTAATGAGGCTAATTTAATCAAATAAGTGAAAAGAGGGTGGATTTTAGGATGAAATGATGTTAGTATATCAAATTCTAATGTGTAGTATCATTCAGGACATTTTTAAGTGTCTATATTTTGCCCCTCTTTGAAGCGAGGTACCTGTTACGTTGGTTCAAAGACTGACGCTTTTCAGATTAAACCTACTGCTCAGATAAATATATATATATGATTTTGGGATGCCCCATTGTTGCCCCTATAGAAGAAATAAGCTGGTTCCTTGCCCCCTCGAGAGATCGGGAAATTTTTTTTAATTTTGGGTCAATCACTCGATAAAGATGGAACATAGGTTCAGCTCAAAGAGGACTAGAAAGCTTAGATGTTTGATGTAGATAGATTTGATGATGTATAGAAAGTCATCATCCATGCGTAGCCTCATGTATATTTTGATATATCACACAAATTCAATACTTGGATAGAATTGTTAGTAAAGATAGAAGAATAAGAATAATAAGATGGATGGATTGACCATTGATTTCAAGAATGATTCAGAAGTCCAACAAGCCTATGATTCTTTGAGACTTTATTAGATATGGTGATGATATTTATGATTTTGCTCATATTTTGGATTGGTACTCCATCATTCCTTACATTTGATATAACACATAGACATGATGTATCATGGTATTGAAAACTAGGATGGCATTGTATCTAGTGTGATGGACTTTGACTCTACAAATAGATAGAATAGTTCTTGTTCACACCTTGACATACGAAAACCTCATTGGAATGTAGTTTAGAAGTTTAGAATATCTCAAACCAAAGCATACACAATAGTCAACAATTTACTCTAAACGACCTCCCTACGCACAACTAAGCAAGTATGCGCTAAGATTATTTTACAAGAATACCCCACAAGCACAACAAATGAAAGATAATGATTGATGCCCCATTCCTTTCTCTCTAAATCATTAAGACATCATCAAGAGGTCCTTGGAATGGGTCAACAAGATAAATCATAAGAAAAGATCAAAAATGAACAATCAATATTATCTATATCTCTTGCCAAAGGTGTAATGTGTGTTGAGGATAAATATCCAAAGTGATTGCCAATGATAATGCCCATTTTAGGAAGGATGCATCCTAGGACATGTTATCAAATGTTGGTGGGTTGATAAGTTGTTTGAAAGGCCATTGATATAAGGTTCGATTGACATGTTTGATAATGATCAAGAGTTTGATTTTGTGCTTAAAGATTCTACTTTTGTTCATTGTTGTACTTGTTTTCCATTTGTGTTACCAAAGGGTGAGTGTGACGATTGATTTATTATGGATGAAGGTTTGTTGTGAGTACAAGCGAAATGGGATGGGTGGTTTTGGATTTTCTAGGATATTTCAATTTTTTTAGTATTTTGAAAATATTTTGAGGATATTTTTGGTTTTTTTGAAAGTTTATGTGAATGTTTTGGTTTTCAATTATTTGAGGTTGTTTAGGGTTTTCTAAGTTTTCCACTATTTTGGGTTTTCAATTTTCAAATGTTTTAGGGTTTTCTAAGTTTTGACCAAGAACCTAACCTAACAAACTATCTTAGGGGCCTCAGGGGCTTATCAAAGATGAGTCTTGCCTACGTTATACACGTAGAGTCCATGTAGTTCAACTGACTTGACTTATTGTTGATGAGATATGAACAGTTGATGGATTGTCCATTTATTATGATGGACTCCTAACCTAAAGTGTCTCAGGGGAACATTAGTGATGGCCTTGACTACGTTCAAGATCAGAGATTGACAAGGTACTATTTTTTTTGTTTGTTTGATGTTTTGACATGCTTAGGGATTTTGATGTGTTTTGGATGTTTTGAATTTTGACTTTACAATTTTTGAATGTTTTTGGATTTTAGCTATATAATATTTTGATGTTTTTAGATTTCTGATTTTGCAAGTGTTTTTGGATTTTGATGAGATTTTGAGGTGAACGATACCTAAATCATGATGTCAATGTCACATTATGAGATATAAGACATGGATCAAGAGTTAATTGAAAAAAAGAGTGCACAAACCTACCCCCAATGTCTAGCAATGCTTCATAGTTTAATGAGCAAACCAAGATATGAAATGTATATGCAAAGAGTTAAACAAAGTTTCATCATGCTAGATATGGGCTATGGGACTTCATGAGATAAAATGGTAAAGAACCTGTCAAGAGTTTTCCATGAGTAGAGTTGAAGTATACGCCGAATCTTTGTCAAGATAAAGATAAACTTGAACACCTGGATGAATTTGGATTGGATGAATGAAGGGAACATTGGATTTATCATGACAAGGATGAGATTCTTCTGTCTGAGAAGGATCATATAGATACTCGATTCTACTCATGATGCCTGTTTTCCAAGTTTTCATCATAGTAATTGCCCAAACTGCCACTGTAGTGGTTTTCACTAGAGGACGATTTTTATTTTTACTATTTTCTTGATTTTTTTTATTTTTATTTTGATTTTTTTGATTTTTTGACTTTTTGGAAATTTTACCCTCATGTTGAACCACTTGGTGCTACTAATGTAGAAGCCACTATCATAACGTGTCAGCAATATCCTACTTTTAGAAGTTGCTTTGCTAAGATACAAGCACTTTGGTGCAACCTTGAAGAAGTTTGATTTGCCTTATGGATATTGGAATTAACCTTATCTATGTGTGCACATCACGATATGGTACCTTCAAAATCCTTATAATGAAGGGTACCTACCAACACACAATCAATGCAAGAATTGGATATCATGAATGGAGTGGACGGTGACATGTATGAAGGAATATGAGATGGATTGGTAGATAGTTTGGAGCCTTTGACTCTCCAAACTTGGGAAGATAAGTGATGATGGGTGGGAATGGAGGTTTTTGTGGAATTTGGACCAACCACTGCATATACTTCATTCCTTGCTTGAGAAGCTTTCTTTTGTATTTGAGGATGCTTATGATGGATACATTTCCCTTTTTTATTTTTCCCCATAGTTTCTTTGACTGATGGAGTATCTTTGGGATTATTTTCTTTATTTTTCTTTGGCATCCATTTGTACTTGATGTGTCCTTTTTTCTTTACTTCTTTGTTTTCTTTGATGGCCTTCTCCTTGGTTTGATAGGAATCTTTCTTTTTACATTGGTCCCAATCTGTGTATGAGATGATGGGTGGATGACAATTCATGATATGACTAGTTGTAGTGTTGATAGTATTTTCATCATAAGGATCCTTTGTGCCCCATATGTTGATCTTTGTTGTAGTCAAGATTTCCCTCGACATTTTGAAGGTATTAACAATACCTAATCCTTTGTCCTGATAATGTATCCTCTGATCTGTAGCCACTACATATGACTTGTCATGAACACATGATATTGCTATGGGTTCATGCTGTTTAAGAATATGAATTGTTTGCTCTGATTCTATGACATTGTTATTTGTTGATACTACTTCAAAAGATGTTGGTGTTGATTCAAAAGATGTTGATGATGCATGATCACTATAAGAATCAAGAATCTCGACCGTTGCTTGCTCTTGTGTGGGAATATAAAGAATGGGAGATTCTTGTTTTGGATGAAGAACATTTATAGGTCCATCATAAAGAAACATCTCAGGGGTGATATCGGGGACATATTTGGAGTTTAAAATGGTTTGGAAGATGTCCCTTAGCTCTTGGTGAAACTTTGGGGATAGGGGTTCTTGATCCTGACTTGATTCGGAGTAACTTTCGTTATCCTCAAGAGCCTCCTCTTGACATGATCCTTATGTGGATGATATATCATTGGTAAAATATTTTTCGCAACAGTCAGTGGGTATGGGTGCAATAATGGATATTTCTTTCTCATTTGGAACTTCTTCAACATGCCCAATCATGAAGTCATATGTGGGAGAAATATTACAATCTGAGACATGTTTGATAACATTACAGTATGAAACATTGCTAGATATTGTTGAAGGGTTTGGACTTTATTTTAAAATAGTATCTTGATGTATGTTTGATTCCTCATGTTGTGATGAATAAATATGTCCCATCATGGTATCATGGGTATGGTTTACGTTGTTTGAAGTTGATGCCTTTCCTGAATCTTTTGTTTTGTCATGATTAGGCATAGGGTTTGTGTAAATTTTTAGATTTTCATTCCTAGATTTTTTATCAACATCAACGTCTCCTTGTTCAATAAGATCTTCTATTATATGTTTGAGTCTAAAGCAATTTTGTGTGTTATGACCTTTGTATCAGTGAAATTCACAAAAATGATTATTTCTATAACTACGAGGTTTGAATTGTGGCTCTTGATAGTTTGAGAAATCCGGGAGTATGATAAGGTTAGACTGTATCAACCTCTTCAGCACATCCTCCATAGGTTCCCCTAAGGGAGTGAATTTTCACTTAGGAGCACTGTTTGTTCTTTGTGGTGCACGTTGAGTGTTTGTAGTGTTGATTATTGGTTGATTGTTTGATGGTGACATGGATGGTTGTTGTGTGTTCATGGTTTGGGTGTTTTCTTAGCTAGGAGCAGTTAAGACCATCTTTGCATCAACAACACCATCATTTGTTACGTTCTTGTTTTTACCCCAAAAGTAGGGCTTGTCGTTAGAACTAGTGGATGGGCGGTTATCTTTATACACTTGTGTGGTTCCCTATGAGATTAGGGCTCTCTTGATGTGGAGGGGGGCCCTATCATAAGTGGTGATACATTGCATCTTCAAGTGGAAGGATAGGTCCCTGTCAACACTAGCAATGATAATTCCCACTTGTTGTTCTTCAGGAATGGGCCACTTGCTCTTACTAGCTCCTTGCCTCCATCGTTGTAAAAAATTAGCGAAGGATTCTCCTTTGTTTTGTTTGAGAGTGTATAACTCTTCTTAGCTTACATCCATGTCAATATTGAAGGTGAAGTGATCTATGAATCTATTGATGATTTCTTGGAAGGTTTTGATACTTGGAGGTAATTCTGAAAACCAATCGATGGTTGGGCCTGTCAAACTTCATGGAAAGAGGTGCATCAAGTAAGTTTCATTATAGATGACCTCCATACACATGATGTTGAATTCTTTGATGTGGTCCATAGGATTTCCCCTCCCTTTGTATTTATCAAATTTAGGGACCTCAAAATCGGGAGGGAAAGGTACCATTGCGATGTTTCTATCAAATGGGTATGGACATAAGTTTTGTTGTGTATGGGACTTCTTCATTTTTCCCATTTGAATGTCCTTGATTTGTTGTATTAGCACCTTGAGTTGCGATGCCATATCATCTTGCAGGTTTGGTGGAGGAGCATGTAGGGTGTATTGTGGGATGGAGAATGAGTTGTACATGGGATTTTGATATGATGGGGTGTTGTATGGTGTGTAGGGTGGTGTTGGATATTGCGGAGATAATGGAGGTGGAGGTGTATATGTGCATGACGTGTTTGGATTGATGATTTTTTGCTGAGGATTATAGTAAAAACCTTGTTGTTGTTGTTGTTGTTGTTGTGTGAGCATTTGTTGGGTGTACTGTTGTGCTAGTAATGCTTTTTGTTGGGCTTGTTGTTGTTGTTGGGCCACTAAGGCTACTTGTTACACTTGTTTTTGTTGTTGTTGTATGGCTACAGTTTCTTGTTGACCTTGTTGTTGTTGTTGTGTGGCTAAGGCTACTTGTTGGGCTTATTGTTGTTGTTGAGTGGCTAAGGTTGCTTGTTGGGATTTTTGTTGTTGTTGAGCGGCTAAGGCTGCTTGTTGGGCTTGTCGTTGTTGTTGAGTAGTTAAGGTTGCTTGTTGGGCTTGTTGTTGTTGTTGAGTTGCTAAGGTTGTTTTTTGGGCTTGTTGTTGTTGTAAGGCTTGTTGATAATCCTATTGTTCTTGTTGTAAAGCTAGAGCATGTGCTTGCAATGTAGGATCCTTTTGTTGTTAGAACATTTGTGATGGGTTTTGAGTGTTTATGGCTTGAGTGGGTTGTGGGTTGATGATGAGAGGTTGGGGGTGACCTTGGTTAACATTCCTTGTAAAATGGTGGATTGGGATGGAGGAATGTAATTTTGAGGTTCCATTTGATTTTGCATGATGTGAGGGACCAAGGGAAAAGATGATGATGGTGTCATTTGGTATTGCGGTAGCAATGGCACATTAGGACCTTGAAGCAATTGATTGAAAGGGTTCCCTTGACCAATGTGTGAAGGGTTCCCTTGTTGTGTTTGAGGTGGTACCAAGGTATTTACCTTGGTCGATGGGGTTTGTGACCAAGGTGTTGCTTTGATTTGGGTTGGTGATGGATGGGATGGATGTGTTTTTTACAATAAAAGGGTTTGAAGTACCAATGGGGTGGTTAGATGAAGATGTCCCCTATTGCGTTAAGGGTTGATTTTGTGTAAGGGTGTTAACTTTCCCTTGTTGATTTATTTGAGATGCTTGGTTGACACTACCTTGTGTAATGTTAGGCACACTTGTGGTACTCGTGGATAAGGATGAAGATGGTTGCGCTAGAAATGTCGAGGTCCTCGTACCTATCATGGAATGTAAGAGTTTTGCGTGGATGTAGAGGGTGTTCTAGAATGATGGTGGGAGATTGAGGTGGGGCACCAAATTTTGGTGTCCAAGTGGTGGTTTGTGGAAGATTGGTGTTTAGACTACCCATAAGTGTGTTGCTTTCCAAAGGAAGAGTGTGACCAAAGTCTCTAGCAAGACTAGTTGCAAGACTAGGAGTTTGTGTTTGACTTGGCCCAAGTGATGAAGTTGGTGGAATTATGGATGAAGTCAAGCCTCGTGTCATGGTTTGTGCGGAAAAAGATGGGGGAATTGGAGCCACTTTCTCTAAGGCTTGGCGTTCTTGTTTATACTCAAGGAGTTCTTCCTTAGTAAGCTCAAATGGATTTTTTGTGACGTCTTCTACTTCATATTGTCGCAATGGAGTTTGGGGTTGTTGTGAGAGGGTAGAATGAATCCTTGGATCAAATTCTTGTGGATTGGTATCACTTTTGGTGATGTCACTTTGGCTTTTTCCATGATTCTCTTGTGTTGTGATCTCATTGTTACCATAAATTGTGGGTCACCTATGGGAGAGTTACGTTGGGATTTGTAATGTTTAAACTCTCTAGTTGACTCATTTTTTGGTAAAAAGGCCACTATAAGTTGTTTTGGACTAATGGTGCGAAATGGAAAAGAAATGGGTGAATGTTATGGGAAGAGTGATCTTTGTAAACTTTTGGGACAACACTTTTAGACAAAAAAAATTGATGTTTTGATGAAAGGTGTTAATGAACTTGTAAATATTGAAGGTAGACTCGTGACTTTCAAGATAAATTTTTTCACAAATGTGATAACTAACTCAACTAAGTGCATGGAAAAGGATCCATTTCACACACAACATAGCTAAGTTGGGGGATTGGTTTGATGATGTCTAAGTCAAAAGAGTGTTATTGTGTCCAAATGTTTATAAAGTTTGGTGAAGTGAAAGGTGAAATATGATAAAGGGTGGATGAAATGTTTGACCCAAAATGTTAACTAAAAATAAACCTTTGTTTTGCAAGACCAGGGTAGTGAGAAAAATGTTATACCTCTTAAGTGATCAAACCCTAAGGACTCAATGATTTTGGTAAAATAGAACTCAAATGATTTTGGAAATAGGACCCAATAATTTCGACAATAGAACTCAATGACTTTGGATAATGTAACTCAATGATTTGGACAATAGAATTTGGACTCAATGTTTTGCAATGTTTTCCTTGTCTCAATTTGCTTGTTTTGGGGAGTCAAAGTTTGAACATACATCAATGTGGGGTTTTCATTTGATTTAATCTTGGATTAATGAAGTTATTTTTACCACATACAATGTCTTGCTTAAATTTAAAACTAAAATGTCTATGTCAAAAACATCCTTTATTTCACAAAGTCCATTATGTGAAAATCATGAAGTTAGGGCCATAGTTACCTACGCTAATTTTGGAAAGTATGGATTTAGATAGAAGCCAAATATTTAAAAGTCTCTAAGGATAGAATACTTAGGACAAGAATCAATATCAAGAATTTTCAAAGGGTATCCATGCTTAAACCAAAGGGTTTGAAATTTTGAGAAACTTCTTGATGTGTCTTTGAAAATGTTTTGGAACCAAGCAAAGTATTAAATTGACTCACAAGCAATTACAACCTTAGCTCAAGTGGTATGTTCTTTTGATGGGCTTTCCTCATGCTCTTCGTAGTAGAAGAGATGATTTTACATGTAATCTAGGTAAGAGTGTAGATGTATGTTAAGAATGAACTCTTAACCTCTACACTTTCAACCAAGATCGGACATGGCAAGTAACTTCTTAGAATCCAAGTTCCAATGTACCACTTCAAAGGACTCATTGGATGAAAAAAGTTGGCTACTAAAAATAAGGTCCATAATCAATGTTTTCTGAGATAAACTAGTGTCTATACATGCAGTGATTCACTCAATTAAGAGGCCTCCCAGCCCTTAGAAAGATCTAAGGGTTTTTACGTATCACACAGATACTATGGGAGACTTTTGTTAGTATAGAGCATCCACATCAATTGGTAATGACTTTCGTCACACCAATTATTTATATAGCGGATTGAAATGAAAGTATTGCTTGGGTTGTTCCCTCTCACAAGTCAGGAGGCAAGCCCTCTAGAGGTAAAACATGGTGCAAAACTAAAGATGTACTTTGAGTATACACAAGCAACAAAAACAAAAACAAAAAATATACTTGAGTGCTTCTCTTCACCCAAGATCGCACGAAGTGCAAGGGGCGTGGATACACACTACAAGTACAATCAAGCAAACCAAGCACTCATTCATTTTAACCTTGAAAAGCACAATTAGTTCATTTTTAAGCACCAAATGGAAGTGTTTGATTGTTCAATTTTAGCCTTTCAAAGAAAATGTGAGGTTGTTTGGTTCAATTTTATCCAACTTTGAAAGCTAATTCATTACATTATTGATTTTAAGCCCAACTAAAAGATTATTTAGCTAAAACATAAAATGAAATAGCTAGTGAGATTATCCTTTCACTAAGTGTTGAGAAACACTTTTAGAAATTTAGATTAAAAGATGTCATTCCAAGTGTTGACAAACACTTTACTTTCTCAAGTGTTAATGAGGATGATTATAACAACTTGAGATAATGACAACTTTCTCAAAACTTGATCAATTTTAAAATCATAAAGTGTTTTGGAAAGCTAAACATGAGATCTTCAAAACCCCAAAACCTTTCTGCAAAATTAATCATGTAGAATTTATTAGAGATGAAAGAAAATCATGCATTTAAGAGATTAAACCCAAAATTAAAAAAAAAACAACAGAACTAAAATTGTGATATCTTTTTCAATTCTTAATGAAATTGAGTGTAGTAAAAAGCTACATAAAGGTAATACAAAGGTCTTAAAAACCCAAAAACTGTTTTGCAAGCTTTAATTCACCCATTTTTCTGTGACAAAAAATTCACGGGTTTCAAGCAAAATTCTAGGTGTAACCTACAAAATTCCTCCAAAAAACACTCAAAATATTAAAGTTTTCCCTCCTTCTAGCGCCATTTTGTGGATGTAAATCTTAACTAAGCTAAACATGATTGTAATAAGCAATTTAAAACAATGTAATTAGCTAAATCAAGTTACATTCCCAATGAAATTCTTGCAAAATCAAACTAGGAAGCCATTAAAACTTGAAATAAAGCTCAATTTGCACAAATAAACCTAATTAAACTCAACAAACCTCATCCCATTGAGGGATTGGTGCTGCTTCAAGTGTGGAATTCAGCCCTTTCCCAATCCCATTTTGTTGAAATAAGCTTGGATGATATGAGCTTTGTTCTAATCAGTTTTATTGAAGAAAACTAATGAAACCGATGAGATGTGTGTGATGCATGATGCAAAACTAGATTTAAAATTCTAAATGCTAAGATAATTGATAAAGAGGATGCAATCTATGCTAAATGTAAACAAAATTCAAATATGTAAGCCATAGATTCCAAAATATGTTAAAATGGATGCAAGCTAAGATACCATGGAAGTCATTAATGGATGCTTAAGCTAAATGGGTGAAATTAATCTAATATGCTAAATAAAAGTGCTCAATATGGATGCAAGATAAGTGTGAGTTTCAACAACATGACTTTGCTATCAAAATATGGATCCATTTGTCTCCAAATAGTGATCTATTTATAGGAGAGCAAATGAAGAATCAAGGGCTCAAATCGATTTGATCAATCAATGGTCAATATTGAATGAAGGGTGAAATATGGATCAAGGATTATCATCAATGGATGAGAATCAAAGATCACATGGATCAAGGAAAGCATCAAGGGCTCACAATCATGCAAACAAAAACACTTTCAAAAGTTTGTTGAAAGTTTGTTACAAAGAAGAATATTCCCTTTTTGAATGAGTGAAAAGGAGAATATTCTCATGCAAGTGGATGATGAAAATTAGCATTTAGCAAATTAAAACAAAGTTTTAATGTGTGCAAAGGGGAGGGATATTCTATAGGAATATTCCATTTTGGAGGAATTTAAGATTTAACATTAAATAATTTATTTATTTAATGAAAGGGGTGTGATTAGGATATTTAATTAAATAACTAGGATAACTAGGATTTATTTAATTAAATAAGATGTAAGAAGGAAAATTAAATAACTTGCATTATTCGATTATACAAGATGAAAGGTGAATATAATGGAGAGTGAATTAACCTAATTAGGTTAATTATATTAATAGATGAACATGAGGCCTTTGATTAATTAACTAGGTTAATTTAATCAAATAAGGGAAAAGAGGATGGATTTTAGGACGTAATGATGTTAGTATTCAGATGCCAGTGTGTACTATCATTCATGACCTTTTTTTAAGTGTCTACAATACTTAACCCATTCCTCTAATACACTTGTTACTTTTACATTATATATGTGATTGTGTTTTCTATAAAGATGTTATTTTACCATGTATTATATTTTCCCTCTTTTGTTGAGTTCATTAGTGCTCATCCTCTTCTCTTAGATATATTATATCATTTACCCATGATCTTCATAAGGATATTATGACTTGTGATAACAACAAGCATCTATATTGCAAGAATTTATTGTGTGATACATCTAGTATGATGGTTGTGGATGATGTCACGTCTCCTTTGCCTATACATGATATTAATATACCTTGATGGAATCTCTCTTACTTGTTAGGCATATGTCCATAGATTTGTGTGCTTTGAATCAATTACCTTATTTATACACATGATGGTAAATTTAATGATGGTCATTCTTATACATCTCATATTGAACCTATGGATACTTAGGAAAAAAATCACATAGAGATACCCTATTCATGATGACAACTTACACTTTTATTTTAATTCATTAATTTACTATGTAGTTCTTGTTGATACTATCACTAAAACAAAGTAGATTACTATAATTTTTAGCCTTCAAAGAGTTATTTTTTTATTTTTCTTAATACAACATTGGATTAACCATTATGAGATTATGTAAAAATGTAATCAACACATCGTGATAATTTAGCATACAACACTATATATTCATGAAAAAACTTTTTAAAAAACTCCATAATCAAAGAGAATCTCAAGGATATATTAATATTCAATACAAAATTACATATAAAACACACTTCTCACTTCAATCAAATAATATTCTAATAACACCTCTATACTTACAAATAACCCATGAAATTTCTATCCAAATCACCCAATTTATAAATGATAGTTAAGAGGAAAGTACAAGTGTATTCATGAAACCTTACACCATCAAAATCATTGTAAGACCAAAACCTAATAGCCTCATGCACTCGATCAATCGATCCATGAATAGAAAACATAACTTATTGTACATCTTTGACCAATAATTTTTTATTTCTCACAACTTCAAGTTTAGCACTCCACTATGGAGGTTACAACTCATTTGGGTACCATCTATCATACAAAGATCCTTCACTCCTTTTTCTAGTGACAAGAATTGGGAAAGTGCAATAAGTGAGTTCTAGTTGATTTGTAACTACCACCATCACGCTCCACCTCCTTCGTGAATGTCATTATAGCTAATATTCAATTCAACCAAATGAATAATCAAGTAATACTCTTGCATTCACCTAAGAGGGTGTCCATATACCCTCTCCAACATGTTTGGAGGCATAACATACATTATAAACTAGGGTTGTAATTAAATATCACACTTTCATAATATTCTCCTACTTGATATTATATATTGCAATGGTATCCTTAGGAACCATAAAATAAATCTATTACAACATCTAAAACCCATGACCTTCTCGCACCAAGAGATTCTCTTTATGCTCATTGTTTTATAAGGGAATCTACAATATTCTATCAAGTGTCAACCTTCTACAATAAGACATTACCATTAGACACCATACCCTAAATAAAATGATGATGTAAATAAACACGTTTAGTATGAGCATGGTACATGGGATTCTTAGACAAACAAATAGTACTTTAATTATCACAATCAATTTGAACCACCCTACAATCAAAACCAATTTTGGGGCACAATCATCACAACTAACACTTAAAGTAGATTAATTTTGTTTAGCTCTTTTAGTTCAGATTAAGACTGAACATGCAAAGAAATAAACATTCACACACAATTGCACATAACACAACATATACATTGAAAACCCAAGATGGGAAAAACCACAATGAGAATAGTTGTTAGGATTTACTATTCTAATCCAACCTCACAATGGAAATCCTCTTATTACAATTGTTTAAGGGAACCAACCCTAACGAGACACCAATCCCCTAGTTTCAGGAGAACCCACTCCAAGGAAGCACCGACTCCCTACACTAAGCACCTACCCAATTATTTGATGGCACCCACCAATTAGATTTACAATGAAAATAGTCGCAATTTGATTTTATTGAATCCAATTCAATGTTGCAACTCTTTTGCAACTGCTCAACTCTTTGTTGCAATCTCTACAACTCAATTATTTTCTTTGCACCTCTCTTTGTTTTGTACCTTGAATACAAACCCTTGATGATGATCTCTATTCTTGTTTTGGTTTGACTCTATCTCAGCATGTGCATACTCTATCCACTTTACTTCTCACTCTCTTACTTTGCTACATGCATACATCAAAATAACTAATTGATTTCTGATTGTCTTCTTTTTTCATATCTTCATCAACCATTACTCCTACCTTGAGCAATGTACCACCATCTAAATTAATTACATATTCAAATTCTTTTCAATCTAGAAATTCTGCTAAGCTTTTCTCACATTTTATCTTCTCTAGCAAGCTTCATGTACATCAAGCCAAAAACCCAATCATTATCAAATTTTGTACCAATGCCATTTTTAGCGTATAAATGATCTAGGGTTTATCTTCATTAATGCACATTCTTTGTATCCAATATTTTTTTTGTCAAGAACATGATCATCACCACCCAAATGAACCAATCATCATTAAACTTGTTAGCTGGAGTGGTTACAATCATTAATTTTATGCTCTATTATAGCTACCATGCAAAACCCTTGTTCACACTGACATAGCCATTAGAGTCCTTCAACTTTAAACACCGACCATCGATCTGTAGCCTTTGTGCCACAATCCATTGTTCCTCATTTAATCTTTCATCTTTAAAACACAACCGTCAAATTAACCCCTTTTAAATCTTAGCCACTAATCTCCATCGCGTAATATATGTCCATTGCATTTTTCCCACAATGTTTTATTCACAACAACAATGTGAATAAATGAAGTGATGCAATCGCATGTCGCCCCCTATCCTTTGGGACACATTTCCATATTATCGCTCTATTACATATATAAAATTGAAGACCCACAAGTTCCTTTCATCACATATCACAAATTATTTCCTTCCTTTTGCTTCACAACAATTATGTGAAGCGATGATGTGCTGAACATTTGATCTCCTTTATTTGTTCTCCACCAATGATTTATCTATATCATATATCACTCAAAGAATATTTTGAGGTAAAATTAAAAATGAGATACAAACAACACATGCGATGTAGCCATAACTCGACACCTGGCTATGTTGACATCATGTTCCACTAGCTCCTTCCTATTACATATCACAGAAAGTATGACTCCTTTTTTCTTCACAAATGTGATGTGAAGTAGTGATACGATGACTCACCACATGTCCATGCTAATGTCACACTCCACTAGCTATCACATATCACAAAAGACCCTTTCCGAGGTAACCTTCAAAATATGATGGGAACACTACATGTGATGGTCGTCTGATCTTACAAGCACCAGCCTTCATCATTGATCCTTCATTGCATATCATTGATTACACACCACCCTTTTGCTTCACAATTATGATGTCAAACACTAAAGCGATAGTCATTGAATCTTCAACCAAAAATGCACACCGTTAGATCTTCCAAGGAGCATATTGTACATCACAAAAGTGCATAGCATACAAAGAGTGTTAGATGTGATGTAATGTCGAGGTGCAATGCACACAAAACTCAGTTGATCGGTAATGCTAGGTAAAGGGGTTGATTATATTGATGACATTAAGGGATTAAGTTGTTACTTAAGCGACTTGCTACCACAAACATCAAGTCAACACTCAAATAGAAATTTTGATTAGTGCCATGACTGCAACACATTAAGGTTTAACTACAAAACCCTAGTTTGACCAAAGGGAAGAAACAAATCAATTCTGAGCATATTGTATGTCTTCTGATAATGCAGACCACACGAGTCGAATCCATTTGAAAAACTGATATTGAATTTGCAACTTGATTTCTTCTTTGGATTCTAGAAGTGACATTTGCAACAACATGACAACATTACAACTTTTGAGCAACTTTGCAATATTTGCAAAACATTCTCTTCTCTCCATCAATCTTCACCAATTCTTCCAGACATTGATCCAATGTGTAACATGCCCAATGTTCTACATAGTAACTTTCCTAGATTTTAACCTCAAGTAAAAAGAATAAGCATCTATCCATTAAGAGCAATAAATTTTTTCTTTCATACTATAAAGATAACATGCATAATTGAAATAACATCTTTTCTAAACTTTTCCATTACATTATATCAAATTATTACAACTTCCAAGTAATTATTACATAAAACATGATAACATGAAATCATTTCACTTTTACAATCTTTCCATCATAATAGATGCAAAATACAAAAATAAGGCTCCATGGAGCTTACTGACATAAGAGGTACAAATAGTCTTGGAATATCCTCCATGAAAATCTTGGTTGCCAACTGATGAGGAGAAACATCACTCAAGCACTTTTTTACCTACCTTGGACTAAGTACAATCCCTAATACAACTATCAAAATGATAGATGGCCCTACCCTTCGACGAAGAGATTGGTTTGGTAACCTCACAATAAAAATTAACCTTTTCTGAGCTTGGTGTTGTGTCCTATATATCTAGATTTTGTCACATAGTGGCTACAACCTACATATATGACATACCTCAACTTAGAATGTAAACCTAGATCATAGTGATTGATAGTGTAATGAGTGGCAACTTACACTACTTTGGCCAAAGTATTTCATTCCCTCATAACAAGTAGACGTCAAATATATCACCCACCTACCTAGCTCGATTTATATTGACTATTCATAATCTATGAATAGGATATCCCCTTCATTGGATTATCCTAACCCCAGGAATGGCCTATTACCTCTATGCTTAACTATCTCATTTACCAAGTAAAACATAGTACTCTAAGACTTAGCTAGTTTAATCAATTAGCTTTGAAAGCTATATCCCCAATATAATATTCAATCCCTTTATATCTACCTATTCCTTATTATGGAATATATACAAACACTTCAAACAAAATAGACCATAGTACAAAGTGCAACAGGCAATCTATCCTTTTCCTAAAATCTTTCCCAATAAACAAATATTATAATATCTCTAATTCAAACAATCAATGTCACATAATCAATTCAAACATTAAAGAATAAGAAGGAAGAATTCAACATGTCTATTATTGCAATGCTCCAATTGGCTGATTAAAATTCCCTCCTCAGCCTTCTCTCAAATCAAAATGCAAATCCCCAAATAAACCTCACAACTCTCAAGTAGTTCTCATAACTCTCAGCCTTCTCTCAAATAAAAAATACATATTATAATTGCTCAAAAAGACACAACATGAATGCAAAAAATATGCGTCCTTTAGAGGTTGAGAACACCTCTATTTATACATTGGAATCAACAACTAAAGGCTAGAAATAGGGTATTAGAATGATACTTCTTAGCTAAAGAAATTTGACTCAACATTCAAAAGAAAAGGTGCCAACCAAAATCGTTGCACAACAAACACATAAGTAGCTTAAAAGGATGAGTCGATCCAATGATATACATCAAGAATGTTGCTCAAAAACACCAGGAAATTGCCTCATATAGGTTGACTTACTTGGCATAGCCGAGAGATTGACTTATTCAACATTTTACCAAATTCTTCACATTCTAGAAATTCATAATAATGAATAGACTTCTATTCAATTTAGGCTTTTAACTGTTGGCGCCGCATTTGCATATCATGCCATAATACTTGGGTCAATGTTCTTTGTTTTGAATTATTCAACTCCCATCCTATGCATATTCATTTACTATTGTTTTGTTGACATAGTCTATGCAGCTAAGTTCACACATTGGGAGTAATGGCAACATAAGCGCTTATTTCATGTGATGTCCATAATTCACATTATATACTTTAAATGTTAAAGTTGCACTTGTATCATATATGTGTTGCTTGCACAACACATATTATAATGTTGCACACATTTCTTAACATAAACTTTACTTTATATGCTTTGCGTTGATTAAATAATCTAGCGCTATCATTATCAGATACACATGATGACTTTATATATTTGCATATATAATACATATGTATAATATATATATGTATATATATTTGTATGTATATATATATCATGATTCACAGGTTTACATAACACATAATTTGATAATTGAATACATATTAACATATCAATGTAGGTGTATGTATATATGTATATATACACTTACATATGTATATATATACATATCACACCTTATATTAAACACATATAATCATAGTCTTATCAACTAACATATATACATGGTATGTATATATATGTATGTATATGTCACTGTGTTCGAATAACATTCCCACATGTATAGGTAATAAATACATGAGGATGCGTAGATATATCTATCTACGTATTCTTAAGCACGTATTTACTCATGCGTATGAGCTTCCTATTGACACATGCATAAATACATATATATATACATATTATACACATATGTTTCATTGATTGATTATAAACACACAAAGAACTCTCATAAATCAAAGAGAGTAAACATTTAGACTCATAAATAAGAACATTTACAAATATAAATGCAAGCATGACTAAAGATAACTTACTATTTCCCAACTTTTATCCCGACCTGACCAAATTGGAAGTGTGTGTGTGAAAGCTTAGTTTAGGTCTTTTATCAAAGGTTACTAGACCAAGTTCTTCTCCTTGAGTGATACTCCCCCTCTCTTTAGGAGGCTTGATTCAATTCCTACATCCAACATACACCTTGCAATGATAGTTAGCTAAAAACAATATATCTATTTACATCATATATTTTCATAATCGAATCATTTCATAACATCATAATGAATAAACATTTATTCCTCGTATTTATAAAACACATAAAGCACAAGTACATTCTTTTCAAGCATTTTCACCCAACTAGATAAAAGTAAATAAGTAGTAGCACAACGAGGTGTAACATATCCCCCCCTTGTGAATCATCGTCCCCGATGATTTTATGTATTAATAGACATGGACACAAACTATAAGCAAATCATATCAAAATTGTTTTTCAAGAATTCTCAAAATAATGTAAAACATGAGAAAATTTCTACTTGATTTCAGCATAGTCCTCCCAAGTAGCAAAATCTTCTACATACTAGTCCCACTAGACTTTGCATTGTAGAACTTCTCGATTACACAAGTGAAGCTTACGTGTTCCGAGCACCTTGAGAGGCTCGATTGTTACCACTCTTGGATCCTATACTTGTAAAGAATTCCAATCAAGAACATGGTTATTGTAGAGTCTAAACTAATGTATTGTAAACTTGGTAGAACCTACACAATTCAAAGGTTTATATGATTGAACAAACCACTCAACATTGCTTAAGACTACATTAAATTGTCAACCCAAGGTTTGTAAACTTGTGATGGTGAAACATTATATATGCCTTCAAAGACTCAAAACTATTTAAGCTACCCTATCCGACTGATTCTACTTACTGGAAACTCACAGAATTACAAAACAGTAAAAGACATAACCAAAACTAGTGGCTACGGGTACTTACAACTAAGACTGTACTGAACTGTTGCTAATGAAATGATACTATGAGAACTCAAAATTGATAAAAACTACCGACTCAACTAATTTAACCTCTAGAGTACTACTGATTAACCATTGCATGCATATTCATAAGAATTCGTTAACAATAAGGAAGATATGAGATTCTAGTTAACTTGCATATAGTTCATGAAGTAATGATAAATGAAAAATAGCTATTAAACAAAAATGAAGTGAAGAACAATACCTTGAGTGGCCTGCTCAAGTGGTTGTTCTCACTTTAATTGAACCCAAATCTAACTAATAGATTATACGCATCCCATGAATTTAACTCCATTCATTGCATATCATGAAAGATTACAAAAGATCTTTTCACAAATGGTATTCAATCATTTTGAATATTTTTCATGTCTTGAAACTAAAAAAAATTGATAACATAAAACTGAAGAACCAACTAACTTATCTACGAATTCAACCAATCAGCTATACACAAGCTTGAGGGAATCTTATTCAAAGCAACAACTTAACTGAAATCATTAACTCGACTCTCATATATTAGAGCATAGAGTTAAGATTGATTTATTGAACCTATAAGTGAAAAGGAAAAAGAATCCTAATAGGACTCAAACTCTATCAAAACATAATTGCATGTGAACATACAAACATTTGTAAAAATCCTATGAGTAAAGGAAACCTCTTCTTCAACACTTATTAATGGGTTAAAATAATGCACGTTCAACCTTAATCAAGTGCCTTCAATTAGCAATCATCATGTTTAGCTTAACCTGGAACTCCCCTGTTTTGTTGTCCTAGTCTCCTTTTGCTACGGGTTCATCCTGCAACTGCTACATGCCACAGTTCCTTATTAGTTAAAAAGGTTAATTCCACAAAGTATGTACACAAGACTAACTATCACAATCAAAACATAGCATTCCATCAACATTTTATACATATCTTCATATAAACCATATAATACTAGTATATTATAACCATATTTCCATCATTATAATTTAGGTCCAAGTCTATGTAACAGATATGAAAGGATAGTATAATATAGGAGCATTGTCTAGAAAGTGTATCTAAAAATGTCTCAAAATATGTATGAAAACAATAGAAAATGAGCTATTATCTAGACCTATCATCTCCCCCCAACTAGCCTTTTGCTTGTCTCTGTGTAAGGGGGAAATCGGGAATGGAATAATAAGATAATCAATGTTAAACGAATTAAACAAAATCTAATACAAAACAAAGACTAAGATTCATACCCTTTACTCATGAAATGAACAATACACAATACTGAATTCAAGAAAGCAATTGAAAAACAAGAACAATGAATTCAATAAAACATAAATTTATCCATCCCGTGTCGAAGTGTATTCGCAAAGATGTTGGATCATTGTTGTATCAATGCGAATCCTCCATTTTTGCGTAGAAAAAGCTTTAAATGTGTGTGTGTTGATCGAATATGTATGTAAAATATTCCAAGAAATCAATTAATTTGGCATTACTTCATTGTGTAAAAGATGTCAATTCTCTGATTGTTTTTGAGGAAAAAGATGATATATAGATTTTGTGTTTCGAAATGAATGCTTGAGATTGCGTAGTAGAATATTCTAATCAACATTTCAAAACTGTTAAGAGTAATCAATGGAATTTGATTACGTAATCGGTGTGATTTGAAGAAATCATGTTGAGTGTTCAGTAGAATTGATGAAATAGATTGAATAATCTGTGGAATTGAAGAAATCAATGTTGAGCCTTCAGTGGGATTGAAGAACAGATGAATTAGTTAGGAATAGATGGATCGGTCAGCTAATCAGAGTGAGCAATCGGGGGATCATAATTTGCTCAATCATAAAAGTGGGTGAGGGTAATTAATTAATTGAATTAATTAATTAAGCCTTTTTGAGTTGAACGTGCAAGTCATGTTTGACTTTTGCAAACAAAGTTGTATTTGTTTGTTTTTGACCTTTTTGAATGAAGTTTGAATAATTTATTTAATTATTCAAGTTTAGGGGAAAGTGATATAGTTAAACTATTAAGTATTAATAATTTAATTGATTTAGGGGAATAAGGTAAATTAGCGTCATAATAAAATAATTGGCGTTATTTAATTAATCGGGAAGAATAAAGCTAGATTAGGACTTTATTAAATAAATGAAATTTATTTAATTAGTCAAAAATGATGAAAAAGTGAATTAATTAAATAATGTAATATTATTCAATTAATAGAAGATATTAGGGTTTTTTATGCAATTTATGTGAAATGTAGTGATATTAGATGATAATGATGTCGATGATGAGAAAATGCCATTTAGGATGTGCGATAAGTGTTAGGTTATTTTTACATGTCTACATTTTGCCCCTCTTTGAGACAAATGATTGGTTGCTTTATTTCAAAGAATTTGATGTTAAGATCAAGATTTGAAAATTTTTATATGCCCCACTATGCCCCGACGGTCAGCGGAATGATGGTAGGATGTTGGGCTGCCCCCTCAAGAAGTTGGCTGAAAAATTTATTTTTTGGGTCGAGCTCGTGACAATGTTCTATTTCAGTTTAGATATGTAGAGGATAAAAAATTAAACTTGTAGGACCTTCATTGATAGTTCAGATGTTCCCAGGAGCTCCTAATTTCAGCCTAGGAGGGTTTCCTAAGTAAAAAAATAGGGTTTTGGAGGGTTAAAATAGGTAATTGTGGTTTAATTTCCCTCATTTGCATTATGAGCCTATAGTAATTTCTTGCCTCTAGATTTCGTGATTTGTCAATTGTTGAGGAGCTATGGCGAGGATTCGTGGGGCCCCACATCATGTTGATGTTGTACGTGAGTACGGGTGACCTGCTGGTGTCGGTGCCTCAGTATGTACCCTTTTCTTTCCTAATTTTGACTTGTCATTTTTGTGTAATTAATGCATGAAGTCAAACTAGGCAATAGTGGTAATTTCATGTTTTTCACGCACTTGCATCATTTCTTTCGCTTTTGTTGTTTATAATTGAACCACACTTGCATTTTCCATTCACACTTGATTAAAATGTTCGCTCTTGAGTTAAATCTTCGCCTTTCTTTTTGCCTTCGTTGTAAATTTTCACTTTTAAATTTTTCCATGTAAAATTAACCGCATTTGTGAAATAGTTTCAATCTTGCTAAAATTGTTCACTTTTATTGTTTGGACCGCCTTTGAGTTTCTTTGTTTCTTTTTCCAAAAGAGTGACCACTTTTGGCTAATTTTACCGCTTTTACTAAAAGAATAACCCGCTTTTGACAAAAAAAATTTGCTTTTGAATGTTTTGGAATTTTGAGCCAGTTCGTTCATTGTCATAGGTTCGTTTCACATTTTTGTAGCAAATTTTTAACGTCATAGGTTGAATGTTTGTAGGTGGATCTCAAACCGCTTATGTCGAGGGAGCAACAACTACGTGCATTGTTTGATTTGATCACTAGTTTTCATGAGTTGGAGTGATATGTACTAGATGCCATGGGTTTGAGAAATATATGTTACATGCCAACTATCAGATGCCACAAAGCTATGATGACCGCCCTTGTTGAGCGATGGCATTCCAAGACATCATCTTTTCACTTACCTATCGGGAGGCCTCCATTACCTTGGAGGATGTATGGAGGATTCTACGTGTACCTATTCATGGAGAGATTGTGACCTATTTCGTACGACAAGGTACATGTGCTATGCACTGAGTACTTGGTGTTAGGCGTCTTCTGGTTCATGAGTATGAGATAGACCTATCTAAGTTTGTTGGTAGTGCGGATCCAATTTCACTTATTCTATGTGCTTTGGTTTCGGGTCTTGTCATTCTTGATCGACAAGGTAGATAGTTTTCCATCGGTTGGGGAGTATGTATTAAGCAAATGTATGAGCACGATACTAGATATGCATGGGGCCTGTGTCTCCTTACTCACTTATACAGAGACATGCATGAGGTCACCTACTATGGAGGTAGTTTTATTTCTGCTGGTGTCACTTTATTGCATGTGTGGGCCTGGAAGCACATCAAAGTTACCAGGCCTTATGGTATTTTGGATTGGGCTCTAGAGGATCCTTATTCGTATAGATATGGTGATTTTCTTCACTACACCTCGCTTGAGTAGCTACATTACTAGCCCTGTGTGATTGATGATATTCCATGTTTTGTTTGGAGGCAATATTTGGATTGTGATGCATGACACGATGATCAAGAGAATTTTCCATATTATAGACAGACTCAATGGCTTATTGGTTATGTACATTCTATGCTAGAGAGATATCTACCTAATCGTGTTTGTCGTCAGTTCAGTGAGAGACATGGCCATTTTACTGTTGACTATGAGGCTCATTTTGGCAGGACTAGTCAAGAGGTCCAAGTGTGGGGTCTTCAGGCAGACTGTGATGGAGCTGTTGCAAATTTCAGAGCACTTGTCCCATTCAGGTGGGGGTGGCCAATTGAATAGGTAGATCCTGGGACCACACCAAACTATGATTAGTGGGGGGCTAGGTGGATTCCTCTCTGCTTTACAGATCCTACTAGTGGTGTGCCAACTATGGGGAGAGTAGGGATTACCGATTGTCTTGGGGAGAGGCAACGAGTTAGGATCGCTCTAGGGAAGTTGGATAGAGTGAGATAGGATAGTCGACATGATGGACAAGATGATCTAATGTAGTAGGATCAGGCACAGGTTTCGGGTCCTCCTCCACCACTTGGAGATGGAGCAATATAGTTAGCTCATATGACAGTTGTTAGAGACGCAAAGGTAGTACAGTGATAGGCTCGAAGGCTCAGGTTGTTACTCTTATTGTGGAGCAAGATAGCTTTAGGCAGCATCAGGATACTGAGATTGGGCATTGTCTTGTTTCCAAGGCACAGGTGCAGGTCATCACAGTTGAGAGGGATACCCTCCGGTTAGAGCGTGTGCTCTCAAAGAAGAGCGAGATTAGTATATGAGGGAGGCCACCTACTATCAAACACTATATGAGGTTGTCATTCTTAGAGCACAAAGACATCCCAGGTTTGGTGAGACTAGCATAGCCACTGTTGCAGCCGATTTTGGTGATTAGTCAATTAGGATGTTGGATCAGCCGTTGGTCATGCCACAATCATCCCCTCACCAAAGTCACGACCATTAGAGATCTACACCTCCATCCGGGTAGTAGAATTTACTTGTTCTTGATCTTTATGATGTTTATTGTTCAAAGACTTATATTGTAGACATGATTTTGTATATACATTCATCGGCCCAGTTGAGGCCTCGTATATATGTATCTTTTGTATTATGATATCACACATGTTTATATGATGATGTACTTGACATTATCATTTTTAATGATGATATATATGAGATATACATGTTTTAATTCGACCTCATTATTTCATGAGATGATTATGGATGATAATGTATGTTTATACATGTTTTTATACTTTTTTGATGTATGCATATGTTGTGGATGGATGGATGATCGATATATCTCTATGATATATGATGTTTTACTATGTATATGATGGATGTTGATGTCTTATGTATGCGATGTATGATTTATACATGATACATGATGCTTTTATTGCTTTATTATCATCATGATATGTATTGAAATTTTTTTGGATGCATGATGCATGTGGTACTAATGATATTGTAATGCAGGATGGATGTTAGTTTAGAATAAATATTGGATGATGGATAAAAATTTGATGTTGTTAGTTACTGATGAGTTTCTTTTGCTTTGCATAGATACTTCGTATCTTTAACAATCCTTATTGATGTAGCAAACATAAATGATGCACCAGGGTATTGATAACCAAGACGAATTTTGTATCCATTGTGTGGGCATTGACTCAACTTACAATGAATATTCTTGCTCATACCAGACATACAAAAACCTTGTTAGGATATATGGTGGAGTTGTGTTAAAAAAATTTAGACCAGTTACATAGAAAGGTATGAAATACCTAACATGCAACTGCTTACACAAATTGTCTCAAAACATCTTCCATACACCAAAAAAAGCAATTATTTGTTGTGGCAGTATCACAAAAACATCTTACAAACAAAACTAACAAAAATCAATAGTTAATATCACCATTCCTTCTTCTCTAAATCCTTATGGACATCCTCGAGAGATCCTGGGAATGTGGTATTATGATAAATCAAAAAGATAAGACTATAAAAAGATAAATAATGTTGCAGTATCACTTTCCATATCTGCTTTGAGATTTTAGGCTATTATTCGTTGTTGATGATGTCTATTGTAGGAACAGATCCATTAGGACATATCTTAGGATGTTGTTGGTGAATTGTCAATAGATAGGTAGTTAACACTTTGGAATTGTTTTCACTTGATAGTTGTCTAATCGTTTCGATCTTCACTTTGGAATTTTTGATTTTGATGTTTATTTTGTTTGTTGTTTGCATTGTCAAAGGGTGAGTGTGATGATTTATTTATTATGGATGAAAATTTTATTGTGTTTGGTGATGATGGAGGTAAGAACCTTTTGATTTTTTGATTTTATATGATGTTGCTTTTTTTTTTTTCAGGGGACTAACCTAGGGTCTCTGGGGCTCATTAAAGATAAACCTTGCCTACATTGTACATGCAGAGGCTCGTAGTTCACTTGGTTTGATAAGAACATGTTTTTGACTTCTTCTTTTTTCAAATGTTTTTGGATTTTTAATTTTTTGACTAAGTTGAAAGAAAGCATGATAGACACCTAAGGGGACTGACCTAAGGCCTCAGCGGATGATAAGACTTGCCTACGTTTACATGCAGAGACCACATAGTTCGACTGGTGTGACTCAAAGCATAACATGTTTTTAGGGTTTTGATGTTTTTGACTTTGTTTGATTTTATTTATTTTTCGTTGTTTTTGATTTTGATGTTTTCTGACTAAGTTGAAATAAAGCAAGATAGACACCTAAGGGGACTGACCTAAGGCCTCGGGGGCTGATAAGCCTTTCCTACATTGTACACATAGAGACCATGTAGTTTGATGGGTGTGACTCAAAGCACATGTTTTTGGGATTTTTATGTTTTTGAATTTGTTTTGATTTTGTTGCTTTTGATTTTTATGTTTTTAACCATGATGAGATGCACAAGGATCTAATCCACCAGTTGTAGTAAATTTCCCCTAGTTTGAGGTGATATTACCTTCATTAGGAGAGACGAATGTTGATGGTGTAACAAGGTTCAATACTCAATTAGTTATCAAGCCATGGTTGGTTTATTATGGGACAAATGGGTGGATGCTTCAGATAGTGCTAATAGATAATGATGCAAGTCTTATTCAAACATAACGCATGTTTGTCAGGTTTTCACTATGATACCTATTCTAGAAGCCACAAAGTGGTTTTCACTTAAAGAATTTTTTATTTCTCTTTACTGTTTTTCTTGCTTTTTGATTTTTTTTCTTTTTTATCTTTTTGATTTTTTTTGGATTTTTACCCTTTTTCCTAGGGTATTCTGACGTGTTTAAGTATAGAACTTCTTAAGGTGGGTGATGTTCAGTGGTTTGACTAAAGGTTCCCCTTTAGGAGTAGCCAATTGATAGGCTTCAACACCATAGCTTGTTGTGATGATGAATGGGCCTAACCATTTGGGTTCAAACTTACCTTTTCCATCTTGATTTAGCTATACCTTCTAATTCTCTTTGAGTACCAAGTCACCAATCTGAAAGTTTCTATTTTTGATCTTTTTATTGTAGCTTTGTTTGAGTCAATTTTGATAAACCTGAAGATGGTTTAACACGCTCAAACGCCTTTCATCTAGGAGCTCCAACTCATTCAACCTGGATACCTGATACTCTTCATTGCTGACCATGCCTTTTAGTGATATTCGTAGTGAGGGAATTTCTACTTCGATAGGTAAGACAACTTCTAATCATAGACCAAGGAGAATGGAGGGGCACCTGTAGGTGTATGAATACTGGTTTAGTAAGCCCATAGGGTTGGGTTCAGTTGTAGATGCCAATCATGGCCGATTTCATTAACAGTCTTTTTTAGTATCTTCAGGATGGTTTTGTTAGATGCTTCAGCCTGACTGTTTCCTTGGGGATAGTAGGGTGTGGAGAATCTATGTTGGATAGAAAACTTGGAACAAAGCTCTTTGACATATTGGTTTTTAAATGGGGTTCCATTGTCTGTTACAGTGGTTCGGGGAATTCCATATTGACATATTAGATAATTCAAGATGAAATTTGATATTTGTTTACCGATGATGTAGGTTAATGGAATTGCTTCTATCCACTTTGTGAAGTATTTAGTTGCGGAAATAATGAACTTATGTCCATTTGAGGAAGTGAGAGAGATCTTACTTACCAAGTCTAATCCCCTCTACGAAAAAGTCCATGGTCTCATGATAGGTCTTAGCTTCTGTGCTAGTGCATGAATGAGGTCATTGTGCTGCTGACATTGGCGACATTTTTTGGTGTAAGCAATAGCTTCTTGCTCCATAGAAGGCCAATAGTATCCTATTCTTAGTAACTTTTGTGCTAGGTTAGATCCACTAGAGTGGGAACCACAAATGCATTTGTGTACCTCTGATAGGGCGTTTTGCACTTCTTCTACGTCAAGACATCAAAGTAAAGTGCCCTCTAAAATTCAATGATATAAGGTATCTCATAAGACTACGAATTAGGAAGTCCTATAGGAAAAGTTTTTCTTTTGGTTGTTTATCAGATGAGGTGGTATGATACCATGTTGGATATAGTTAAATGTATCATGGTACCATGGTGAGTTGGGACCAACAACACACACTAGTTTTGATTTTGGGATATCAAACACCAGTACGAGCAGTTGCTCCACAAGAAATTTATACTTAGAGATGTTTTGTGGGATATCAAGAAGCAAACATATTATTTTCATTGCATCAATTGCTCTGTTCTTGATCCGGGGAACCTATTCAAAGGTGATAGTGACATAATATTGCTTGAAACTATCCACTATCCTTTTATATGGCATCAACTTGTCATCTTTTGTTTAGTACTCATCGTTTACTTGCTTGATTACTAGTTGAGAATCTCCATAAACCTACAATTCTTTAATCCTCCATTCGGTAGCCATTTTCAGTTCTATAATTAGTGCTTCATACTCTGAGATGTTATTTGTGCATGGGAAAGAAATATTGTAAGCCTTAGGTATACTATCTCCTTGTGGTGTGAGAAATAATATACCTTCTCCTAAGTTGTGTTGAGTGTGGGACTCGTCAAAATACAAGGTCCAATGGCTTGTCTGTTCTGTTAGCAATATGCTTTCATCTAGAAAGTCTATTATGAGAAGCAGGTGGTCTTCCATTGGTGCTTCCGCTAGTTGATCTACTATGATCTATCCTTTGATGGCTCTCCTATCTACATACTCTGTCAAACTCACTCAGAGTCATTACCCATTTAGCAATACTTCCTGTTAGAGTTGCTTTTGCTAATGTACTTTAGTGGATCTACTTTGGAAATTAGCTTTACTTTTTTGTTCAAGATATAGTGTCTCAACTTTTGTGACAAAGATGACAAAGAGACACCCTATTTATATGGGTGAATAATTCAATTCATAGCCCACCAGTGTTTGGATGATGTATTAAACCACTCTTTCCTTGCTATTATCATCTAGCTATGCTAAGAGAGCTCCTAATTGTTGGAAATATGGGAACCTTGCAACATGAGCATGAAGTGTATATAGGATGTTTTTAATTTTTTAGTGTTGTCATTGATGTCAACATTATGGAAACATGGTGGGAAACATATTTGGTATATCAGAAGTTGATCTCTACTGGAAGCATTCTCTATTGTTGAGCCAGTATGTTGGTTTTTGAGTCTAGAATTCACCATAAGATGAGATATGACTTTGCTCTCTTAATCTCACTATTTTGACTCATTCAGACAACTATATCTAGGATCTTGAGAAGTTTTATGTATTGTACAAAAATTTATCAATGACAGAGTTTAAGTCTGTACACTACAGTTGTTTTTTTGTTCAGTATGCCTGTGTGGGAGACTCCGCATATTCTTAGAAAGAACATTTTGGTGTTGCGGTTCTAATGGTGATCTCTTTGATGTTAATTTGATGAGAAACTAAAGTAATGTTGAATCTGGAAAGTGTTTTACTTGAAGTTTGTGTTGGTTTATAGTTTTTGTGATTAGGTCCTATTCTTGGCCGACGTAATATATGACATGCATTAAGAAGAATAATTATACTTTGTAGTTGTTAGTTGGATCCCTTATTGATCTACAGTGACTTGATATGATACACCACACGGATAAAAATGTTTTGAATCTTATATGGTGCTAACATGATTTTTTTTTGATTGGTTTGCTTACATATAATTAGGCCGGCTTAATTGACGTATGAAATATACTTGTATATATACATAAGACTTTTTGAGTTGAAGGAGAAGAGTGAGTGGGAGAATAAGTGTGCAAAAAGGTGAAAGGATGTGCAAGCAAAATATTGTGGAATGAGACAAGAATCAAAGTAGAATTGTTATGCGACTGCTATGCAGAGAATTACTTCACATTTAGAGCCTCATTAGAAGTAAACACAACATATTGAAGGTGTGTTTCATCAATTCATACTCTTGGCAGTGAGCCATATCTTTTGTATCTTGGCAGTTAACAATTTCACTATATATTCTAGTTGTGAGCCTTCTAAAGACAGTGAGCCCTATAATATTCTATATCCAGATATATTATATTGTGAGCTAATCCTCATCATAGTTTTTCCCATTTTGGTTTTTCCACGTAAAAATCTAGTGTTGGTGTGTTTTGTGTTGTGATGTTCATTTCAATGTCTTCATTCTGGTTTGCAGTCATATGTGCTTTAATAATTGGGTGGTTTACATCTAAATGGTTTTATGGAATATTGATTCACCCCCCTCTCAGTATTCTAGACAATCAATAATTGGTATCAGAGCCTTGTTCCTTTGAAGAATTCTAACAGCTTGAGGAAGGTCCAAGAATTTGAGTATATGAAAGATAAAATATTTCTTATTCCTTCAGAAGAAATCTCTTTTGAGCATACAAAAGAAAATGAAGATTTTAAGGACAAGTTGAAGGAAGCAAATGAGTGTATTAAGGATCTAAGGAAAAGACATGGAGAAATTAGTGATCAATTAAAAAAGGCATATGATGATATCGCTAGACTGCTAGAACAATTGGAAGGAAATAAAAGAATTGAAGATTTTTAGAAAGTTGAAATTTAGAAGAAGGTGAATGAATGCACAAAGCTTGAGCAAGAAGTAGAAATTCTAAAATCAGATCTGGAAAATGCAAAAAGACTTGAGGATAAATTCAAGGCAAGTACTGTAATGCTTGATGAGTTGATTATTTCTTAGACCTGCAAAGGATAAAAGTGGTTTAGGGTTTGAAGAAGGAAAAAGTTCAAAGGTGAACCAACCTCATGACATGAAGATTTAGTGCAATGATGGACAATTCAAGAATCATAGAAGCAATACCAGAAGGACTCCCATTAGAAAACCTAATGCTCAAAGGTATTTATCTTTTAATGGTGTCTGTTATTTTTGCAATAAATTTGGACATAGGGAAAAGACTACAAAAGTAGAATGAATGATACTTTATAATTCTCTGGAAAATGTTTTGAGTGCAAGAAGATTGGACATAAAGTTATGGAATGTAGAAGTCAGAAGTTGAACAAAGCATTTTTATCATTTAATGGCTACTGCTATCACTACAACTTATTTGGACACAAGGAAAATCAATGCAAATATAGATTAAATAGAAGAAAACCTGGATGGAAGAATGTTGTTTGTCATGACTATAGTAATCTAGAACATTTTGCTAGAGATTGCAAAAAAACAAGGATAAAAAATAACTATCTGGCAAAGAGACATGAACCAACCATAGACCCAGAAGAAGTAAGAAAGGAAATGAAAAGAATTTGGAGAAAGGAAGGATAATTTAAGCAAGTTGAATCAAGATCATCAGTTTTATCTATGTCATCCTCTAGTGCAAATACACCCGTCAATTTTTGAGTCAAGCAATGACTAAGGGGGAGCAATAATAATTTTTTTTTTAATAATGTCTCATTGATATATGATGTCATATCATGACAGAAGTGCATTTAATAAGGCTTCAAATTCAAGACTTCATGTGAAAGGAATTTCTAGACACATGTGTGAAGAATGAAGTTTGTAGAATTTGAAAGGATGGAAATGTACAAAAATTCCGAGGTGATCTATTTGCAATTTGAAGCATTTATTGCAGAAGCATTTGGAATGAAAGAATTAAATTCAGAAATATCAAGGAAATTGCATTCATCAAAAGGAATTTGTGAAAAAGGAGAAGCGTGCTGAAGAAGCTTGAAGAAACCAAAGAAATTCCATACAACAAAGTTTCAAGATTTGGTGAAGGAAGAGGAAATCGAAGTGGATTCAAAGCGTGCTCTGGAAGCTAAACATCTAATTCTATTATTCATTGACGATTACAAAGGTATTCTGCTTAAACAATCTCTTAATTTTATGCCACAAATAATTCAAAGGTAGTGAATATTTCAAATAGATTGCAAATCAAATTAAGGAAGTATTCTCTAAAAAATCTATTGGAAGAATCTGTTGGTGTATTTTCTAGCATTCCTCCTAGAGTATTACCCACTGAAGACATTTATGCATACGTTTATGGTAAAATTGAGGAAATGTCACCATTTTAGTTGAGCATTCTGTGGAAGAATGAATTGGAAGAAAATCATGATGCATACAAATATATTAGTTGAAAATAAGTTGGATGTATGGCACAAATCCCCATTGCTTGAATTTGACAAGAAATACATTCAAATGGATTTAAGCAGGATTCATGATTAATCTATTTGGATTGATCAAAAACACCTGATAACCAAAGAAGCTATAAGAGATGTAACTAGTTTGTGTTCCAGATGAAAGAAAGTTAATGAACAAGAGATAATTGAGATGATTGGTGCGACCCTAGAAGGAAAATAACTCATTTTGAGTACAATTGAAGATCTGGTGGTCATTTGGTATGCTACAATGGTTATTGGACACAAAATTTGCTTACCAAGCAATGACCATACAGTTTCGACTACTGTCATTTACACTACTCTTGTTATGGTTAGGAATGGAGTGGATTATGATCTTTGTGAGCTACTCCGATTGCATCTGTCGAAGAACTTAAAAGAAATCAAGAAGAGAAAGAAAAGCACATTCCGGTATGGTACCTTAACAAATTGCTTACTCTTTTATTTTATTGAAAGAGTTACTAATAATTGGAAGGATAGATTGGACAACTCAGAACCAATAGCTCATTAGATTAGGAATTGAATGGAAAATCTTGGTGGTTCAAATGCACAAGAAACAACTCTTGCTGCATTCTTTGGAATATTTCAAATGAGAATGAATAGAAGAACAAGAATTCCTGAAAATGTGATTGAAAAGTACTCCAAAAATATTAATTTCCTAGTTTCTACAGATTTTTGTTATATGGAAGTAGTTGAATCCATACTGGTGTCAATTTCTAAATTGGATTATGAAGTAACTGAGGCTAAGATTGATCATTATGCAAAAATGCTTCTAGAAAGCCCTAAGAACCCTAATGTCGAAGGAATTTCTATGACTAAAGCCTCTAGTAGTGCAACCATAATAGGAAAGAAGAGAAAAGGTGTTGTTATCAAACAATAAATTGCAGAAGGAAGTGAATTAGAGAGGGATCAACATGAGCATGAAAGCATAAATATTCAAGAAGCATTAAAGGAGTTGCAAAAAGTGATCCTCGATGCCAACTTCAATTCATCTATATCAATTGTGGAAAATCTCAGGAATATGATTAACTCCTTGAAAGCATACATCTCCGGACTAGAAGAACAAATTGGAAATAGGTCTATAGTAGAAAATTTAGAAGATATCAAAAGAAATGTGCAGACACACATCACAAAGTTGTGAAGGAATTGAAGGAAGTACAAGACTGTGAGAAAGAAGCTAAGGAGTTGCTTTATTTATGTTTGAATTGGTCCAATAGGATACTAAATGTAAGAGATGAAATAAGGAAAAGTGAAACTTGAATAAGTACTCAAGCAAATGTGTATAGCTTGGAAGCTGATAGGGACAATTAGAGATGGTCCTGCATTGTGGAGCTACAGGACAAATTATTTTCCCTACAGGATCAAAGAACAAAAGTAATTAAGAAGTTTGTGGCACTCAGAGATATGGTAAAAATCAAAAACATCCCTGTATCCAGTGCTCTTAACAGTATTGGTAATCTATCATAAGTTAATCTCAATCCCAATACTTTGAAAGATGGTATAGAGTCTTTGACTAATCTTGAACTATTATATAAGACTCTTGAAAATGCAAAAGGATTGTGGGAAGAAGGAAAATCTACATGGGAAGATATCCTGAAGAATCTCAAAGCTTCTTCCTCCTCAGGTTAATATTGTTTCATGATGATTGATCAATTATTTTTGTGTACATACATATTTGAGGAATTATATTGGACCCTTTCATGACCTTTGTCATTGATGTCAAAGGGTGAGAGTTAGATAGATAAAGGAAAATAATTTTTGACAAGAATAATTTTGTAAGGATTAACCTTGAAAGGGGGAGTATTCAGTTGTATTTTATTGGGATAAAAATGTTTTTGAAATGCATGTTGCCATCAATGCCAAAGGGGGAGATTGTTAGAAATATGGGAACCTTGCAACATGAGTGATGCAGAGTCAGGAGGCTCAATCTCAATCCAATTGACAACCTTCATTCAAGAGGCACCTAGAAAGATTAAAATGATCATATAAAGTAATTCAATCAGTCTTCCAAGTTCAACAATCATCAGAAGCACAATTTCCCAATTTCACCCTTCAGCCCTAGTTTTAGTGCAAACCTAGTTTTAGGGATTTTTCACCAATATTTTCCAAAACACCTAAAAAAATTAGAGATGATTAAGATACCCTTTTCCAAGTTATAAAACATACAAGAAAACCAATATCAATTATTTTGGACAAGTTCAAAGATTCAATACTCCTACCATGGAAAAGGCTAGTGGATTAGCCCACTTTTACAAAGAAGGTACCCTCTAAACTCTACCAAACCTTATGAAACTTTGGGGCAGCAACTCAAATTACCAAAAACTACTAAATCCACCACTAGTTTCCAGAGATGACTCTTCCAACATGGCAAACCATAAAACCCTTGATTCTAGGCCTTCAAAAGGAGGGTTTATTGTAAATCATACCTCCAGATCTTCCCAAACCCTGCCACCTATTCAAAAGTTCATAATTATGCCTAAAAAATCTTTAAAATTCATTACATAGGTTATTTCTTCCAAAAAACTGATAAACCATCCTTTAGTTCCTCACTTTCACAAGGAAAATCACCCAAATTCAACCTAGGGCAACACCCAAAACCCACAAACACACTTCCTCCGACCTCTTCAGCATTTGGAAACCTATATTACAACAAATTGGGTCATTCCACCGAGTTACAATTGCTACAGTAGGTGGAATGCCCTAAAAACTCATTTTATTACTCTCAAATCACCAACTTGCACCAAAACAGAGTAGTTTTAGGAAAACAGAGATAACTCACTCCAAAATTAATGATTTTCAATAAAACCTGAAGAATTTGAAAGTAGACTCAGTTCCCTAACATACCATGTCAACCTTCAACCAATATCTGGAGTTGTACGGACTGTTCTAGCCAAGCAAAGTTTTGGAAAATACTAAGAAAACGTGTAATTTCAAAGAAAAACTAAGTTTCTTCATTCAAGATCTTCAAAATTTTGTTTACAATGATGGAATAAACTACATATATCTTCAATAACCTCCTCCAACACCTATAACCACCTAACCACCTTTCTTTAAGAGGCTTTTAACCCTCTACATTGCTAATTATGCATTGTTTACTAATGATTAACTTAAGATTTTCAACTTAGAATTCCTTCTAAAGACTCAAACCTACATTAAATGGTTCATATAAACCTCATTTCATCATGAATTGTATTATGGACCTCATTCAACACAAAATGACTCTCCCTACCACTAAATCCTAGACCAACCCTCATATAATGCACTTTGCAATTACATGCTTTTAGGTGCTCCTGCATCGATGAGCATGAAGTGTACATAGGATGTTTTGATTGTTTCAGTGTTGTCATTGATGTCAACATTATGGAAACATGATGGGAAATATATTTGGTTTACTGGAAGTTGATCTCTGCCGGAAGCGTTCTCTATTATTGAGCTAGTACATTGGTTTTGAGTACAAAATTCACCGCAAGATGAGATATGATTCTGCTCTCTTAATCTCATTACTATGACTCATTTAGACAGCTATATCCAAGATCTTGAGAAGTTTTATGTTGCGTACAAAAATTTATCAATGAAAAAGTTTAACTCTGTACACTATAATTGTTGCTCTGTTCAGTATGTCAGTGTGGGAGACTCCACATATTCTTAGAAATAACATTTTGGTGTTGCGGTTCTAATGGTGATCTCTTTGATGTTGATGTTATGAGAAACTGAAGTAATGTCAGATCCAGAAAGTTTTTTACTTGAAGTGTGTGTTGGATTGAAGTTTTTGTGATTAGGTCCTATTCTTGACCGACCTATATATGGCATGTATTAAGAAGAAAAATTATTCTTTGCAACTATTAGTTGGATCCCTTACTGATCTACACGGACTTGATATGATACACCACAGGGATGAAAATGTTTTGAATCTTATATGGTGCCGACATGAGTTAATTTTTTGATTGGTTTGCTTACATCTAATTAAATTGACCTAATTGATGTATGAAATATATGACATGATGTCATTAGGTCCTATCGCTTTAGTTGAAAAATGCATCAAATGTATCAACCGGGTAGTGTTCGGAGGCTATATGCAATAGGAAACGTCTTGACTAACTCTCATATTTTTTGAATGCTTGGAACAGTTGAAAACAAATCTTAACTAAAGGGCCTTTAAACTAGAAAGTGTAAAATTTTCTAAGTTAAAAAAAATGAAATTATTAAGCTAGAAAGCGTTAAATGATTAAACTAAAAAGCATAAAATGATTAGACTAGAAAGCATAAATTGACTAAACTAGAAAGCAGGTAAATTACTGAGAAAGGAATGCTTGCAATGAAACTGTAACAACCATCAACTAACATTTAACTATTAACAAAAAACAAACTTAACAACCTACAACTAATGAGCAGAGTAGATGCTCCAAAATTTCAGATAAATAGAACTAAAGATTATAAACTCAAACTACAACTTGTAGGAGTAACTTAATAGAGCTCGACACATACAAATCACATTCATTCACATTTATCATTTACAAAATAAAAACAACAGAATTGAAAATGAAAATACTTATCTATCTATTCTAGGATTCCCTCAAGTGGCCAACTCTCAGTACTACTATGCTTAACTCAGATCACATAAACTTTTGTAACTTCAAGATTAATCCATCCAAGATAATTCCATCACACATTACTTATAACTCAAAATGAGACTGGAAAAACTTGTTTTATTCATATCAGAAAAGATGTAACATAGAGACATAATTCAAAAGTACCTTATGATAGTATAACGATATCTAGTATCATTGTATTTGGCGGTTACATATTTATACAAAACAACTAACAAAATCCTAGATTTTAGATGGTAAAGATCACCACTATAAAAGTATTCAACATAATTTAACTAACTAACAAACTTAGGTCCATAACTTAAAGCATTTAAAAGACTCAGAGTGAGCCATAAAGTTTGTAAATAGAAAACAACAAAAGGCATTAAAAGACTCGATGCACTATGCACTTCCTAAAATTTTGGTGCCTAAACTTTTGATGCTTGTCTTCAACTGCTTCAATTTGCTAAAAATTAGGTTTCTCAACTTTATTTTGTTGGATACTACCCACTCTCTTGCATTTGCAATTTGTTTTTCTTTTCCTACAACTTGGAAAGTATTCAGTGAGCCTAGCCTCAGCTTCCTCCTGCTTCTTCTTGATGTGGAGAGTATCCAACTGAGTTGAAAAATGGCTAATAATGTCCTTCATGTTGGACAACAGGTTTCTTATCTCTAGCTTTGAAACCCCTATAGATGATTTACCAATAGTGGATGTCTTATCTCCTCTTGTCCTTTTGGTGAAGGTCCTAGAATAATTCCTACAGACCTTACAAATTTCTTGAAATGGTATTTGTGAAATATCTCCTTTCCCAATGAGGTTCAAGGCATCCGTGCAGTCATCATTGACTTCGCTCAAAAAGACTAACTTGAGGGACTCTTCTAACAACTTTTTCTATAGGTTTTTCTTCAAAGCAAATTGAAATCTCTCCACATAATCTTCTAGTGGTTCATCCTCCTTTTGTGACATTCTGAAAATGTCATCTTTCTTTCTATCAGGTCCCCTATAATAGTCTTGATACTTTTCTAAGAACAATGTCTTCATAGTGTCCAAATAAGGAACATCATCCCTACTTAATCCCATGAACCATCTTAGGGTTGCATCCTTTGGAGTTGCAGGGAAGAGGTTGAGCCTATGAGCATCAAAAGTATAGTCATAACTTCTACATAGGACATCAAATTTAAAGAGAAATGTATCTAGGTCCTCAGTCATTAACCCATAGAAGACTAGTAAGGTTGGAGGAGGAATGTTCAACACTGTAGTCCTTTCCTAGTTAGTGATTGGAAACTCAAATGTTGCACATTTAGGATCATCATCCACTGCATCCCCCATGGTGCGGTATGTTCCCTTTGTATGTGTGCTAGATGTTGGTGATAGGGAAATTTCTTCTTCAGTGGTACCCTCTCTCTGTAGACTAGATTCACGAATTTTTGATATAAATTCTTAGTATGTAGAGGGAAGGAATCTACCTAAGGGATCTCTTTGATTCTGCATACATGAAATATGGCTTTATAACTTAGCGGTCCTGCACAATGTTACTGTATCTCTGGTGTTGGAAAATGATTAAGTCTAATAGTCCTAATGCTGAAAATAAAAGTTAACTATGAAAGTTGTAAAAACAAATCTATGAAGATAACACCATCCCCAACAATGACACCAAAAATGTAGAGTCTAAACTAATGTATTGTAAACTTGGTAGAACCTACACAATTTAGAGGTTTATCTAACTAAACAATCCACTCAACATTGCTTAAGAATTTTATTTTATACCTTCATAGCTGCTCCTCTCTACCACTCCTCTCTCCTACTCCCCTAGTTTGATTTATCTACGTGCATGGTAGACTCTGTGTTGGGGGCACCCCACGACCCCCCTGTCCTTTTCTGACTAGATTCTTGGCACAACACATGCTGTGTCGACATCCTCGGGGGTCTCTCATGTGTTGTCCACTTTTGGGGATCTCGTGATTCCTGGTCGACCTGCACTAGAAGTGCCTGTGATCCCTATCACTCTAGCTTTAAAGGGATGGAAAGACATGTTGACTAACTCGAGCACGAATGCTAAGAGTTCCTTTCCTTGCCTTGTGGTGGAGATCTCTATCTCGGGAACTGAATTCTCTATTCCTAAAGCTATTAGCAACAGGATTGTTTCTCCCATGGAGAAAGCGATGGTCAGAAAATTTTTCTCCTTCCACCCCTCTATTGATATGGTTAGGAAATGGGCTTCTGCAAAATGGCGTTTGAAGGGAAGTGTGAGTGTCTATGCCATGGCCAGTGGACTCTCCTTTTCAAGTTCACAGCTGAGGAGGATTTGATTTATGTGATCTCTTCAAGTCCCTGGATCTACGAAAAGCATAGGTTGTCTTTGTGCCACTGGAAACCAGGGTTTGACCCTGCTATCGACCTCAACAAGTTAGCTGCTGTGTGGATGCATCTTTCAGGACTTCCTCTGGAATACTGTGATGACTTTGGTGACTCATTGGGCCAGTTCATCACCTTAGACTCTATCCCCAGATCTATATCTAGGTTATTTTTTGCACGTTTCTATGTCAATATTGATATAAATAAAACCTTACCCAACTCTATGAAGCTTTGTTCCAAATCTAGGTCTTGGACTCAATAAGTTTTCTATGAGAATGCAGTGATTTACTGCTAGAAATGTGCTAAACCTGGCCACCTTATTTTAGACTACAAGTCCATGGTTAGACATAACCCCAACCCTAGTGAACCTTCAGAGGAGGCCCCCAATAACAACTTCCCCTTTGAATCTAATATCCTTAATATCATTGAGTCCCCAGCTAAGGTTGGGCTTGCTGACCTAGTGATCTTGATGGATTTTCTTAAGGATTTGGACTCAGCTGACTATGCTTTGGAGCTCAATGGTTCCTCTCCCAATAGTGTTTTGGTGTGTAAGTCATTGTTACTTAGCTCTAGAGTGTTGTTGGGGATTGGGGTTGCTATGGAGAAGCTTCTTTCCCCTAAGCTTATTGAAGTCGAGGAAGGTGAGATTCGTGAAGAAGGAGGGAAAAAGGAAACACTTGATCTAGGAGAGACTGTGACGGTCATTGTGCCTCAGGCTCAAACTACATAAGAAGAGTTTGGGTCAAGTCCTAAGTAGGGTAAAAAAAAGAAAGCATATGCAAGAGGTGAATCCAAACCTGGTAGACCCAATTAGTGGCAGACCAAGAATAAAGAGACAACAAAAGAAATTACGATAGGTAAATAGAGGACATTAGAAGTGTCCTCAAAGAAAAATTCCAAATGAAAGTCCTTTCTTGGAATGCGAGAGGGTTAAATAGCCCCCACAAGAAATTGGAACCTAAAGAATTGTGTTGGAACATAAGATTGGCATTTTGCTTGTACAAGAAACCAAGATGAAGAAAACTATTTTTGAACCCATAGCTAGGTATATTTGGCCGAACGCCCTTTTTTCTTGTAGTGATGTAGATGGGGGTTTGGGTGGGCTATTTGTGATGTGGAATCCCATTAGGATAACTGGTTTTGAATTATTCCAATGCAAGAATAGTGTGGGTGTTAAGTTCTCCAATGCTGGGGGTTCTTGGTTTTTGATCAACATTTATGCCCCTAATATTAGGAATGTGAGGAAAACCCTCTGGTAGGAATTATCTAACTGGATTTTGGTTAATAGGGGAGCCCGATGGCTAGTGGCTGATGACTTCAACTCCCCCCTATACCCCTTGGAGAAGTGCGAAGGTTTGATGGATTACTTTGACAACATGTTTGATTTGTCTGACTTCTTGAATTGTACCGACCTAGTGGATATTGACTTGCAGGGCTAGTCTTACTTGGTCTAATAGATGCTTGGGGGTGGGTTTGATTCAGGTTCATCTTGATAGATTCCTTTTTTCTCCTAATTAGATATCCTTTCTTAATACTAATCTACTAGCTTTGACTTAGACTATTTTGGACTACAATCCTTTGTTGTTGGCCCTAAATGAACACACTGCTATGGGTCTGTTCCCTTTCTGGTTTGAGATTATGTGGAACTCCCATCGAGATTTTAGGAATAAGATTGCTGCTTGGTGGAATGTCCTTGTACATGGTTCCCCTATGTTCAAGATTTTCCATAGGCTCAAACACATCAAAAATATGGTCAAGGGGTGGAACAAGTAGGTGTTTGGGGATGTGTTGCATCAATTTTTTTTTGGCTAATAATCTCTAGGAGATACAAAAGAGGATGGAGGAAGGAGATATCAATATTCAAACTTGTCAGCAAGAGAGGGATGAGTGCATGGAATGGGAATTTTTTTTGAAAAAAGAAGTGTTCTGAAAGCAAAAATCTAGATTTTAATGGCTAACTGAGGGGGATCATAATATATCTTTCTTCCATGTTTCAACCCTTAAGCATAGGAAAAGGAATCAGATAAAAAATTTGAAAAATGAGTTAGGGGATGTTGTTACTACTCCCATTCAGATTGGTCTTTTGGCTGTTGGTCACTTCCAACAAGCTTTGTTGACTCCTTCTGAGGCTCCTAATTCGGTGTTGAATGATCTGTTGTTGGAACCCCTTCCTAATCCTATCTCCTAGGACGATAATGATTCTATTATGGGGTTGTTACTCTTGAGGAATTTTGGACCACTGTGTTTAGTATGGGTGCTTGTAAGGCCCCTGGACCTAATGGTTTCCCCTCAGATTTCTTCCAAATATTTTGGGATGTTGTGGGGGAGGACCTTACTCCGACAACAAGGGATTTTTTTAATTCTAGAAAAATGCTCAAACAGTTGAACCACACCTTCATTGCCCTTGTCCCAAAAATTGATGAACCACAAACCATGGCTGATTTCCACCCCATCAGCCTTTGTAACACTGTTTATAAGATCTTTTCCAAAATCCTGGTAAACCACTTGAAACCCGTTATGAATAAAATGATAAGCCCATGTCAAAAAGGCTTTGTTTCGAGTCGCCATATCTTGGATGTGACTATTACCACTCATGAAATTTTGCATTCAATGGACAGGTGGAACAATGCTAGTATGGTGTTTAAGCTTGATATTTCTAAAGCTTATGATAAAGTCTTATGGAACTTTCTTCCCAAAGTCCTTGATAAGTTCGACTTCAATCAAAGAGTGATCAATATCATTTTGGAATGCATAACCATGGTGAAGTATTATGTTTTGGTCAATGGAGTGCACCATGGTTTCTTCACAGCTAAAAGAGGTATTAGATAGGGTGACTCCCTTTCCCCCTATTTTTTCATCATGGTTGTTGATGTGTTGAGTAGGAATGTTGCTCGTATGCTATCAGAGGGCTCCATCAAAGGTGTCAAGCTGACCACCACTCTTGACCCAGCTGTCATTCAACAATTTATGGATGACACTATGTTATTTGGGAAAGCCTCGATTGTGGAAGATAGGAAATGGAAAAGTTTCCTCAATATTTATGTGGCTTGTTCAGGTCAGTGCATTAATTATAATAAGAGTATGATCTATTTCTTTAATTGCACTGTTGGTCTATAGGATTGTGTGACTACTATTTTGGGCTATGTGAGTGCCTCACTTCCTTTAGTGTATTGTCTCCCTCTCACTATTAAGGAAGTCACTCCCAATTTATGGAATACTATCCTTGAAAGGATTCAAAGGAAGCTTGCAGGGTGGAAAGGTTTGATCCTGAGTCATGTTGGTAAACTACAACTCCTCACTGCTACCCTTAAAGGGATTTTGGTTTAATTCCTTTCTATGTTCAAAATTCCTAGTTACATTGCTAAAAAAATTGAAAAGATCCAAATAGTATTCCTCTGGTCTAGTACTGAGGAAAAGAAGAAGATGTCTCTTGTTAGTTGGGATAAGGTGTGCCTTCCTAAATTTGGGGAGGGCTGGGCATTAGGAAAGTCCAATCTACCAAAAATCCTTGCTTTCCAAGGTGGGGTGGGACCAGTTAAGGAACAAAAGGACTGGTGTAGGATAATGAATGCTAAATACCTTGAAAACTGCCCCCTAATGAGGTGCATTTTGAATGATCACCCCTGTGGGTCCTTGGCTTGGAATAATATCTGCAAGATGAAGAAACTTCTTCAATCTGGCGTGAGATGGAAACTTGGTAGTGGTAGTTGTATTCATTTTTGGGAAGACCCTTGGCTGTTTGACTCCCCATTGGTGGTTTTTGAGTTTAAAAACCTGATGGAGCTTGTGATTCTTTTCTTTGGTAGGAATTTTTGTGACTACCTTCATGGTTCGTTGGGAGTCAGGAGTTAGAAAGACTTAGGTTTATGCTGCCCCCTTTCCCCAGTCTTGATACAACAGGATAATTTCTTATAGAACTTACTCTCATTATCTGGAATCCCCATATTAGATGTTGAGGATGATTTATTTTGGTCTTTGGAAAGCAAGGGCAAATTTTTTGTTAGAATGGCTTACAATTTTTTGTCAGACAAGGGAACTCAAAGAAAGATTTGGAAATAGGTTTGGAATTGACACTTGATTCCAAAAATAAATTTCTTCTAGTGGACGACTGTCACAATAGAATACTAACCCAATATGACCTAAGGAAAAGGGGCTTCCTGACCTGAATAGATGTATGTTATGCAAAAATGATGAAGAGTCGATGGATCACCTGTTACTGCATTGTCCATTTGCTGCTGATGTTTGGGACCTAGCCTTCTGAAAGTTGGATACTCACTGGATCTTGAATAAGGATTTAAAATCATTCATTGAAGGATGGAATGGACCCTTTCAACACCCTCTCCCCATGGATATCTGGAGACAAGTCCCCCCATCATCTGTTGGTGCCTATGGAAAGAAAGGAACAATTGAATCTTCAGAGACACTGAGAGGTGCCCCAAGGAAGTTTTTGGCATTGGTTCTAGACTTATTTTTGAAAGTATCTCCCTATTCTCTTGGAAACCCTTGGAAAATGCCAATACTAAATGGGAGATCAAAATGGAAAAATATTAGAACATAAACTTGAGACCAACTCCTTTGATAACTCCAAGTACCTAGCTAGAAAAAACATAGTTTGGATCCCCTCAAGATTGGGATGGTTTAAACTGAATCTTGATGGTGTGGCCAAGGGGAACCCTGGTATAGCTGATATTGGTGGGGTTACAAGGGATTGCAAGGGAAACTTGGTTGCGGGGTTCACTGGAGGAATAGGCATTCAATATTTTATGATGACCGAGTCTTGGATGCTGCTCAAGGGCATGAAGATTGCTATCACTCTAGGAATAAAAAAAATTGCACATTGAAGTGGAATCTAAGACTGTGATTGACTCTATTAATCATGGTCAGTTTCATGGTTGGAACATTAGGGATATCTTGCTGGACATAAATCTATTGATTTCAAAATTGGAAAGGAGTGCTTGACTCACACCTATCAGGAGGGTAACCAAGTGGCCAATGGTCTGGCCAACTTGGGCTCCACTTGGAGTCTATGCAAGTGTTGGAAAAGGCTCGAGGCGCTACCGACAAACATACAAGGATTAATCCTTGCAAAATAGAGAAATATAACTGATTAATGATGACAAACAATACTAATTCTTGTGGGTACAAGTGGCATTACACGTCAGGACGTTGGGTGACAAGGACTAGGATGGGTGAGGTGGCAATTTTAAAGTGGAATGCCAAGTGGTTGTTTTATTTCATAACTATATATGATGGGGTCCTTGGCCTTTATGAGCTATCTTTTCAAATGTACTACATTTCTAATCAAATCTCTGGAAATGTGTGTAATGTGATGTTTATCACCAACTTACTTGATAATTCTATTTTTATCAACCTAATGATGAACATAAGATTTTATGAGGTGTACTTAAGAAATTCAAAATTTGGCCCCGTGGCTAAAAGGCATGGGAAATGTGGAAGTTCATTGGGACTTTTGGCATGATGGGTATTAATTATCCAATTTTCATTATCATGGCTTATTTCCTTAGCTTATGGTACTTAAGGGATGATTATGGCCCCGTGATGTTGGCATCATCGAGAATCACTGAAGCGTGTAAATGTATGATAGCTTTAATTGTGCCTTACTGTCCTGGGTGGCTTGGTAAGGATGTTTTAAGAAAGGGTAAATTCACTAGTGACTAGTCAATTTTCTGGATAACTTTGTTTCTTTGGGCCATTTTCTATGTGCTATGGGTCATGATGGGTGGTGATAGGGTCAAGGTTGAGCATGAAAACTATGAAGATTTTCGTAGGGACCCCATAGCTTGGTATATCTATATGGAGGGAGGTTTGGCGTTGCTTTTAGAGAGTCTAGTGGGCCATGATGAGAAAATGTTAGCTCAATTTGATAATTCATGGGAGGATAGGTATGTCACCATGGGAGGCATTTCATTTGAGGTGAATGAGGAAGTGATTGGAAAGGCGACGGGCATCTCCTGTGATGGCAAGAAATACAAAAGCACATCAAAACACAAGACCTGGAGAGTATCAACACCTTCTTCAAGGACAATGAGAAGCTAGTTAAAAAGCAGTCAGGTTTCGACTGTGAGGCGGTGCCTAAACCCTTGGAAAAGATGTGTCTTGCTCTTATGAAATATGTTACTTTAGAAGGTAGATATAAGGTTTTTTACTTTTACCATATGTCACTGCTAAACTGTTGGAAATAGGTTGCCATTCAATTGCAAATCCTAAACATTAATTATTTCATGTATCTCCTAGATTCTTGGAAAGTGTTCAATAACACTAAGATTAGGATGAGATTAATATTTGATGAAATAATCATGATTATTGACATTTGTAATTAATTCTAAATGTAAGAAGCATGTGAGGGCGTCCATAGTGAGTTCCTAAATAATAGGGACACATGGGACACTCACATGGTAAGGTGAAACTCACCTTGTGTCCAGTTAACTATAGGAGTAACAATTAACTTCCGAATGCATGTAAAGATCCTAGGAGTTAGGATTTGATGTTTGCATGCTTGAAGTTGATTAAGTCAGTTCAAATCAGTTCGGTTTAGTTCGATTCAGATCCAGTTTAGTTTAGTTTAGTTTGGATTCGGTTTGATTCGGTTGCATGCATGTTGGTTATTTTGAGTTGCATGTAGTTAGCTTGATTAACTTGTAATGCATGGCTAATAACATTGAGTTGTATGACGAATATGGGGACTACCTCCGTTAACAAGGGATGACCATTCTTTGGGAATGGTGTTGAGTAAATGTTTTAGTTAACTATAAAGCACTTGAAGCCAACTTGGGCGCCCAAGATGCTTTATTGGATTTACCTCTCATGCATGATAAGATATTTATAAAGGCTCAGTTAAGTAGCTTTACTTAAGGGCGCCAACTTTGAGGAAGAGCTTTGGAATTATCACCGAAGTGAAGGAGAAGTTGTAGCTTCAGTTTGGGACACCCAAATGCATGAAGCACATGTTGTAAGCTTTAGTCTTCACTGAATAACTCAACTTGAAGGAATATGGTGTACCTTTTCAAGGGCTTGAGCTTGTGCATTGTAATTATCACCATTTGGAGATTACAAGGTTGCATATTGTCTCTATATCTCATTCAAGTTGAATAGAGTTTTCATAATTGTTATTGCAGGTGTGAAGAAGATTGGTAAAGATAGAAGAAGCATTCTCAAGCAAGAATTGGAGCTATTGTAATTGAGAGATTGAATAATAGAATAATTCTTGGTGGAGTTTTTTCCCGAAAGGGTTTCTCCACGGTACATCTTGTGTAATCTTTCTAATATCTTGTCTAGTTCTTCTATCAACTTCTCTCTACATTCTACAAGAGTAAAATGGATTAATCAAGATAATCACCCACAAAGAATATATGTAACAAAGAAAAGACTTACTTAGATCAGCAATATTAAAGTTTTACGAGTATTAAACTAAGAAAACACCTCATTTTTCAACATTTGGTATCAGTGAGGTTGGGTAGAGTATTGGGGCCGCTTTTCTCTTAAAAGATTGGAGGTTTTAGCGTGAGTGGGAGCTCTATTATTTTTGTTATTTGCTGATTTTGGAATTAAGTTTTGTTACAATGAATTCAAGGTTAGATATTGAAAGGTTCAATGGTTCTAACTATGAAATGTGGAAATTAAAAATGGAAGATCTTCTTGAAGAAAGAGATCAATGGTTAGCGGTTAATAATGAGACAAAGACACCTACAACTATTTCAGATGAAGATTGGGCTAAGTTAGATAAGAAGGCAAGAGGAACAATAAGGTTATGTCTTGCTGATGCTGTTCTTTTGAATGTTTCAATGGAAACCAGTGCATATAAATTATGGAAAAGAATAGGGGATATTTATCAAACTAAGAGTCTCACCAATAAGTTGTATCTGAAAAGGCAATTATATTCATTGAAAATGAAAGATGGTGATTCAGTAGCACAACATTTAAATGTTTTCAATTTAATACTCAGTCAGTTAGCATCTGTAGATGTAAAGCTTGAGGATGAGGATAAGTGCATTTTATTGCTTTGTTCTTTACCAAATTCTTGGGAAAATCTAATTGTTGCAATTAGTGGAAATGGTGCAGATCCAAAGATGGAAAACATTATTCCTACTCTCCTATCAGAGGAGATGAGGAGGAAGTCTAAGGAGGAAATCCAAGATGCTTTTTGTAAAAGGTAGGCCTAAGAAAAAGGAGCCTAAGGGAAACAAGGAAGGGAAGGGTAAGTCAGAAGGACGAAGTAAGGTAAAGTGTTGGAACTGTGGGAAACCAGGACATGTGAAGAAGGATTGTAAGAACAAGAAAGAGAGTTTTGATTCTTCTACAGAGGAGTCCTTAGATAATAGTAATGATGCATTGGTTATTTCAGCTAATATTGTTTGTGATAACTCTTTGCTTCATGTTTTAGAGTAATCTTTGTTGAGAGGATGGTAGTCATGATGCCATGTGTGACTCGGTATCATGGTTCAGTGGGAGTTGTTGGCAGTGACTTGGATGCATCATTGGTAAGGTTATCTCCATGTGATTAGAGATATGGTTTCTTGGTTTAGAGTATATTTGTTATGGATGTCATGGTTTACTCTTGATATGCATTTAGAGTTTGGCATATTACATGGTTCTCTTGAGACTAGGATGTATAAGTATGTTATGATGCATGTGATCTCCTAAGAGGAGATGGTTAGATCATGGATGTCATGTTTATGTTCCTGATTCATGATTGGAGCTTTGGCATTGATCTTGTGTGTTTCTCTTAAGTATTGGGTACATTAATCATTTGTTTGATTACTTCATGAAAGTGTTGTGTTGCATTTGGAGTTTGGCATGGATTGGTTGGTTACAAGTGCTCATGGATACTTGGAGAAATAGGTGAGGCTGGAATTCTCTGGTGGTAAGAGGAATTTGTTGGAATGGTTACTTGTAAGATTTTTTTTTCAACAGAAAAGACCGAGGAGTCTACACCTTGGTTGAATGTGAATTCAACACACTCGGTGGTTTAGCATGCCTCTAAAGAGGTGGTTTGGTTACATAGGCTTGGGAAAGGTAATGGTTTGGTTGATAATGGGAATGTATTAATTGAAAAAGTTAACACTTTAATTAATGTTACAAATTATCTTATGAAACCATACAGATAAGTTCTCTTGGTTTTAATCATTTGCTTGGAAGCTTCATGATTATGTAGGTTGCATTTCAAGTTTGCATGGTTTGATTAGTTGGTGCAAGAAGGCCATTGGCCTTGAGTATTGTACTTGTTTTATTATTCCTTGTTTAGAATACTTGCAATGTATAATGTCAAGTGGGAGAATGTTGGAAATAGGTTGCCATTCAATTGCAAATCCTAAACATTAATTATTTCATGTATCTCCTAGATTCTTGGAAAGTGTTCAATAACACTAAGATTAGGATGAGATTAATATTTGATGAAATAATCATGATTATTGACATTTGTAATTAATTCTAAATGTAAGAAGCATGTGAGGGCATCCATAGTGAGTTCCTAAATAATAGGGACACATGGGACACTCACATGGTAAGGTGAAACTCACCTTGTGTCCTGTTAACTATACAGAGTAACAGTTAACACTTCTGAATGCATGTAAAGATCTTAGGAGTTAGGATTTGATGTTTGCATGCTTGAAGTTCAGTTAAGTTCAGTTCAAATCAGTTCAATTTAGTTCAGTTCAGAATCAGTTTAGTTTAGTTTAGTTTAGTTTAGTTTAGTTTAGTTTAGTTTAGTTTAGTTTAGTTCAATTCAGTTCATTCAGTTCAGTTCAGTTATCTTCAGTTGCATGCAAGTGCATGTTGCATGCATGTTGGTTATTTTGAGTTGCATGTAGTTAGCTTCAGTTAACTTGTAATGCATGGCTAATAACATTGAGTTGTATGACAGATAACAGGGACTACCTCCAGTTAACAAGGGATGACCATTCTTTGGGAATGGTGTTGAGTAAATGTTTTAGTTAACTATAAAGCACTTGAAGCCAACTTGGGCGCCCAAGATGCTTTATTGGATTTACCTCTCATGCATGATAAGATATTTCTAAAGGCTCAATTAAGTAGCTTTACTTAAGGGCACCAACTTTGAGGAAGAGCTTTGGAATTATCATCGAAGTGAAGGAGAAGTTGTAGCTTTAGTTTGGGACACCCAAATGCATGAAGCACATGTTGTAAGCTTTAGTCTTCACTGAATAACTCAACTTGAAGGAATATGGCGTACCTTTTCAAGGGCTTGAGCTTGTGCATTGTAATTATCACCATTTGGAGATTACAAGGTTGCATATTGTCTCTATATCTCATTCAAGTTGAATAGAGTTTTCATAATTGTTATTTGCGGGTGTGAAGAAGATTGGTAAAAGAGAAGAAGCATTCTCAAGCAAGAATTGGAGCTATTGTAATTCAGAGATTGAATAATAGAATAATTCTTGGTGGAGTTTTTTCCCGAAAGGGTTTCTCCACGGTACATCTTGTGTAATCTTTCTAATATCCTGTCTAGTTCTTCTATCAACTTCTCTCTACATTCTACAAGAGTAAAATGGATTAATCAAGATAATCACCCACAAAGAATATATGTAACAAAGAAAAGACTTACTTAGATCAGCAATATTAAAGTTTTACAGAGTATTAAACTAAGAAAACACCTCATTTTTCAACATAAACCACCTATGACACAAAATGATCCTCAACTTTCCCTTCTTTTTGTTGACCTCCCTATAAAATTTGATCAAAGAATCCCATGATGCTGTTGCTCTCAATCCTGATCTTCCACCTCCCCTACCGTTGTAGCAGGGCCTAATGCTTAGGCTCTACCACTTCCATTTGGCCTTGTTCCCTCCTAAACCAATCTTGGTTGTGTGTGTGGAGGAATTGGAACCACCCAACCTTGCATCTGATAAACCATCCCCTACTTCTTCGGTGGGTCCTAAGAGGGAAACCCCCATGCCTGAAAATGAACCTTGTGTTGAGCCTAAGTCTAAACCCGCATCAAAAAAGAAGAAGGGGGAGGTTGGGTTGGCCCAATCAAAGGATGCAACCGAGATATGTGAGATAAAAAACAAACCCATAAAGAAGGACAATAGAACCACTACTAAGAAGAAGGGGAAAAAAGAAACTTCGTGCTAGGTGGACATGTCGGCCACTGACAGCGAAGGAAAAAGTGCGGAGGAAAAATACTCCAAGGGTGACACCATGGTGGCCACGAGTATTGATGTGGGGATGAAACAAAATAGTGTGAGGAGGCCCCACAAACTAGCAAATAAAACAAAATGGATTCCGATGGATGATATTTCTAGTGATTCAGAGAAGACTGGCGACAGGGCTGAAGGCAAGAAAGACACTGTTGAGGAGATGGAAAAATATTTTGTGGAGGGCCCTAGTCATTTCTCAGACATGAAAATAATTCTCAAGAAGGACTCCACCCACTCCTTGGATTCTAGGGCTTGTGAGGAAGAGGCGACCCAGTGGAAGAACAACAAGGACGAGGACTTCGGCATGTTACAAGAGTGGGTTGTTAAACTTGAAAGAAAAATTCAATAGGTTGGCTCGTTTCACTATTAAATTGATTCAAAAATCGATCATCACACTTTCCGATGTCATCAAGGAGGAAACAAACATGAATACTATGGGTGAAGATCCCAACTGGATTGGGGATGATTTTTTAAACCTTCTCATCCATAAATGGGAAATTGTGGATAGTTAGTGGTTGGGTCTATGTTGTGTTGGGTTTATGTTTTCAGTGTGTAGTGTTTGTGTCTTTTCTCTGTTGTTTTTAGTTTTATTTATATGATGTTTTGATGAACTTGGTTCCTTTTTGGCCCTGCGGGCTCTTCATGTAAAGGGTGTTACCCTGTAAATACTACTTATCTTATAAAAAACATTGCTTAAGACTTCATTAAATTGTCAACCCAAGGTTTGTAAAATTTTGATGGTGCAACATTATATGCATTTAGAGACTCAAAACTACTTAAGCTACCCTATCCTAGTGATTCTACTTGTTGGAAACTCACATAATTATAAAATAGTAAAAGACATAACCAAAACTAGTGGCTATGGGTACTTACAACTTAGTCTGTAACTGAATTGTTGCTAATGAAATGGTACTGTGAGAACTCAAAATTGATAAAAACTACTAACTCAGCTAATTTAACCTCTGGAGTACTACTGGTTAACCATTGCATGAATATTCATAAGAATTCATTAACAATAAGCAAGATATGAGATTCTAGTTAACTTGCATATAGTTCATGAAGTAATGATAAATGAAAATAACAAAAATGAAGGACTGAAGATGAAGTGAAGAACAGTACCTTGAGTGGCTTGTTCAAGTGGTTGTTCTCACTTTAACTAAACCCAAATCTAACTAATAGATTCTACACATCCCATGAAATTAACTCTATTAATTGCATATCATGAAAGATTACAAAAGATCTTTTCACAAATTGTAAATTCAATCATTTTGAATATTTTTCATGTCTTGAAACTAAAAATAATTGATAACATAAAACTAAAGAACCAACTAACTTATCCACGGATTCATCCAATTAGCTATATAAAAGCTTGAGGGAATCTTATTCAAAGCAACAAATTAATTGAAATCATTAACTCCACTCCTAGATATTAGAGCATAGAGTTAAGAGACTGATTTATTCAATCTATAATTGAAAAGGAAAAGGAATCCTAATAGGACTAAAACTCTGTCAAAATAGAATTGCATGTGAACATACAAACATTTGTCAAAATCCTATGAGTAAAAGAGATCTCTTTTTCAACACTTATTAATAGGTTATAATAACACACGTTCAACCTTCATCAAGTGCCTTTAATCATCAATCATCATGTTCAACTTAACCCAGAACTCCCCTATTTTGCTGTCCTAGTCTCCTTTTGCTACGGGTTCATCCTGCAACTACTGCATGCAACAGTTCCTAATCATTCAAGACTAACTATCACAATCAAAATATAGCATCCAATCAACATTTTATACACATCTTCACATAAACCATACAATACTAGTATATTATAACCATATTTCCATCATTATATTTTAGGTCCTAATCTACATAATAGATATGAAAGGATAGTATAATATAGGAATATTGTCTAGAAAGTGTCTCAAAATATGTATGAAAACAATAGAAAATGAGCTATTATCTAGACCTATCAGTTATCCCCTGATATATACCTTTTAAGGTATGAGATGTGAAAAACATTGTGCATCTTGGCAAGTGCTAGTGGCAACACAATCTGATAAGCAACTAGGTTTATTTCCTTGAGAACTTTGAAAGGACCTATGTAGTGTGGAGCTAGTTTGGAAAAATTTCCAAACTTGATGGAACTCTTATGAGGTTTTACTCTTAACAAAACCTTTTCCCCTACTACAAAATTTACGGGTGCTCACTTAGAATCTACGCAACTTTTCTACCTATCATTGGCTTCAGCTAGCCTTTGCTTAATAACCCTTACTTGCTCATCCATTTTCGATAACATTTTATAGGAGTTTTACATTTTCTACCATATAATGATTCGAATGGATCCATATTTATTGCCAAATGATAAGTATTATTGTATGCAAATTCGACAAATGATAGGTAATATTCCCACTTGTATTGTTGATCCATGCAATGCATCCTTAGTAGATCTTCAAGCACTTGGTTAACTCTTTCAGTTTTTCCATCCGTCTTTGGATGATAGGTTGAACTTATATTCAACTTAGTTCTAAGTGATGAGAACAAGGTTTGCCAAAACCTAGAGGTTACACGAGCATCCCTACCCAAAATGATCTTCTTAGGAATCCCATTAAATATAAACACCTCTTGAATAAGTTTTTGAGCAATAACAAGAGATCCATTAGTCATATTTCTCATAATAAAATGTGCCACCTTAGTTAATTTATCCACCACTACTAGAATGTCATTGTGCTTATTCCTTGACATTGGTAGAATTTGCAAAAATTCCATGCTAATGACTTGCCATTTGCTCTTGGGTGTATCATGAGGATATAAAATTCCTACAGGGTGATGATGTTCTGCTTTCACTCTTTGACACTCTAAGAATCTTGTTACAAATCTTGCAACATCCCCCTTCATACCTTTCAAAAATATAGTGGCTTCACATCTACCAACATTTTTGTCACACTAGGATGTCCAAAATATGGTGCGTTGTGAACTTCTTTCCATACTAGGTTCCTTCACTCCTTGAGTCAAGTACATATACTCTCCCTTCGAACCTTAGTGATCCATCTAGTTCAAAGTGATAACTTTCATATCTTGCATCTTGTGGATTATCCATGAGTGCTTGCTTAACTTGCTTGTAAAATTCATCATCCATGGATTTTTGTAATACTTGTCCCTTAAAGTCAATTTGAATTGTGACCAATGAGGTTATATTCCTTCTACAACTTAGGGCATCAACAACTCTATTCTCTTTTCCCTTGATGTAGTTAATGTTGAAGTCATAGTCTGATATCAAATCTAACCACCTTTGTCATGCATTCAGATTGGGTTGAGTAAATAAATACTTTAGACCATGATGGTCGGTCTTTAACTCAAAAGGCAGTCCCATAAAATAATGTCTCCACATTTGCAAAGCATGAACAACTACCACTAACTCTAAACTGTGTGATGCATAATGTTGTTCGCAGGGGTTCAATTTTCTTGATTCATAAGCAATGATTTACCCTTCTTGCATCAGAACTCCACCTAATCCTTCACTTGATGCATTTTTTATGATAGTAAAGTTCCCTTCCGGATCAGGTACCTTCAGTATTGGTGCGGTAGTCAACTTTTCCTTGAGTAGGTCAAATGTTGCTTGGTATTTTTTTGATAAATCAAACTTCTTACCCTTCCTCTATAATGAAGTAATAGGATGATCCATCCAAGAAATATTTTTGACAAACTTCCTATAGTAACTAGCCAAACCCATAAAACTTCTAACCTCTGGTACACTTTTGGGTACCGGCCACTTAAGTACCGCCTTAATCTTAGCTGGATCATCTACAATCCCTTTCTTCAAAATTAAGTGACCTAGGTATTGTACTTCCTTTTGAAAGAATGTACACTTAGAGAGTTTTCCATATAGCTTGTGCTCTCTTAATTGCTGGAGAACTATCTCTAAATGTTTACAATGCTCCTTCACTCTTGGAATAGATTAAGATCTCATCGAGGAATACTAATACAAACCTATCCAAGCAATCTATAAATGAATTGTTCATTAGGTCCATGAATGCTATTGGTGCATTCGTAAGTCCAAAGGGTAAGACTATGAAATCGTAATGACCGTATCTAGTCCTAAATGCAATTTTATAACTATCTTCATCATTGATCCTCAATTGATGGTATTTGGATCACAGATCAGTCTTTGAGAATATTTTTGCTCCTCACATTTGATCAAAAAGATCATGAATTCATGGAAATGGGTACTTGTTCTTTATCATTGCTTTGTTAAGCATTCAATAATCTATACACAAGCGTAGAGTACCATCCTTCTTCTTTACGAAGATCACTGGCACTCCTTAGGGTGAAACACTATGTTTTATCAATCCTTTGGACAAAAATTCTTCCAACTATGCCTTAAGTTCCATCAATTCCGTTGTTGTCATCCTATAGGGTACTCTAGATATAGGTTCTGACCCTTGTACAAGATCAATGGAGAATTCAAATACTCTTTTGGGAGGTAGTCTTGGTAGCTCTTCTGGAAAAAAAATCCACAAATTTTTGTAAAATTGGATATTTTCCATATCTATTTCTCCAGTCTTTACCAATTCACTTCTTTAGCTTCTTGCATAGTGCCATACATGGCAATAGCTTGAGGAGTGACTTTCTTGAATTCTTCTAGTTTAGTATGGTTTCTAGAATCTTCCCCTTCTCCCTTGTGTTGGGAACTTCCTCATTTTCTTCATTGAGTGGGACTTCTTCATCCTCCTCAACTTCTTTTCCCCTCACCTCTTGCTCAAGATTTCTTATCCTTGCATTAGTTTCATTCATGATTTCTAGAAGTCGATTCAACTTGGCTTCGACATTATCTGGACCTTGTCCCACCCCTTGGTTTTCTCCAGGATTAGTTCTTATCCTAACCATTGTCTTAAGTATAGTTTATACATAGAGGTTCATCTTGAATTGAATCCTATTATGGTTTACTAAATGCATAGGAAACTATTTCAAAAGAGAAAAAAATTCATAAATAAATTGCATTGAGGTTTTCATACATGAATTTTGATAAAATGATAAACATTTTCTTTCATTTATTCATAAGGATTTCAGTATTCTTTCTTTACATAGAATGACTATTCAAATAGTCAAGAGGAGAGTATCCTTCAAATTCACTCTTAGATACATAGCTGAATAGGTTATACCCTACAGATTTTTGCTCATCTCTTATTTGCTCTTCTCTATCCTAGAAAGGATAGTATCCTTTAGACTTATCTTTTGATACATAATTTTGGGGAACGTATCCCTCTGATTCATTACTAGAGGCTATAACTATTACTTCAGCCAAAGGAACTACTTGAGGATTCCTAAAGATCAACACTGTACTGACACTACATTTCAAGAGAATATCCCTGGAAAGTGATATTGAGTCTAATCTGGATGGAGAGATAGATGGTAAATTGTTAAAATTGGCTTCATCTCTCATTCTTCTTTTCTCTTGACTAATTCATGATAGAGCATGACTAATTGTCTCGGTATCACTTAGCCAGATGAAATTTTCATAGTTGGTTCCCTCAACAGTACAAATAAGGGCTTCTTTTTCTTTCTTGGCCCATAGGTAGCACTCATTTCTGATCACTGACTTTCTTGCAGTTAACCTGAGACGCACCATGCTAGCACAAGAATTTTCCAAGCATTAGACTCATAATGTTGGAAGGAAAAACTTAGCAAGCACATAGGTTCTAGAGCTGAACCTGGCTCTAATACCACAAGTGACATGCCCAATGTTCTACATAGTAACTTTCCTAGATTTTAACCTCAAGTAAAAAGAATAAGCATCTATCCATTAAGAGCATTAAATTTTTTCTTTCATACTATAAAGATAACATGCACATTTGAAATAATATATTTTCCAAACTTTTCCATTGCATTATATCAAATTATTGCAACTTCCAATTAATGATTACATAAAACATGATAACATGAAAGCATTTCGCTTTTACAATCTTTCCATCATAATGGATGAAAAATACAAAAATAAGGCTTAGTGGAGCTTACTGGCATAAGAAGTACAAATAGTCCTAGAATATCCTCCATGCAAAATTTGGTCACCAACTAATGAGGAGAAGCATCACTCAAGTGCCTTTCTACCAATCTTGGACTAACTGTGATCCCCCTCACAACTATCAAACTGATAGATGGACCTACCCTTCGATGCAAAGATTGTCAAACTCATAATAAAAATTGACCTTTTTTGAGCTTGGTGTTGTGTTCTACATATCTAGATTTTGTCACATAGTGGCTACAACCTACATATATGACATACCTCAACCTAGAGTGTAAACCTGGATCACAATGACTGACAGTGTAAACTGTGACAACTTATACTACTTTGACCAAAGTATTTCATTCCCTCATAACAAGTGGACATCAAATATATCACCCACCTTCCTAGCTCGATTTATATTGAATATTCATAATCTATGCATATGCTATCACCTTCATTGGATTATCCTAACCCAAAGAATGACCTATTACCTCTATGCTTAACTATCTCATTTACCAAGTAAAACATAGTACTCTAAGACTTAACTAGTTTAATCAATTAGCTTTGAAAGTTATATCTCCAATATAATATTTGATCCCTTAATATCTACTTATTCCTTATTACGGAATATATACAAACACTTCAAAAAAAAAAGATCATAACACAATGTGCAACAAGCAATCTTTCCTTTTCCTAAAATATTTCCCTATAAACAGATAATATAATATCTCTAATTCAAACAATCAATGTCACACAATCAATTCAAACATTAAAGAATAAGAAGGAAGAATTCAAAATTTCTATTATTTCAATGCTCCAATTGGTCAATCAAAATTCCCTCCTCATCTTTCTCTCAAATCAGAATGCAAATCCCTAACTAAACCTTCTCACAACTCTCAAGTACTTCTCACAACTCTCAGCCTTCTCTCAAATTAGAAATGCAGATTATAATTGCTCAAAAAGACACAACATGAATGCAAAAGATATGTGTCCTTTAGAGGTTGAGAACACATCTATTTATACACTGGAATCAAAAAATTGTCATTTGTGATGTGTGATGTTTGTCCTTGATGACAAAACTAGTTCTTATAATGGTGTTCTTTGATTGACAATGACAAGCTACATGATGTGCAAATTGGTTTCGAGGATGCTGAATGGTTGGTTGGCATATGATACAAGATGCATTCTCTCATTGATTGTTAGGATTGATTGGTTCCCATGATATGCAGGTGGTGTATTCAGTTGCTCATGCTCAATTTTTCTTTGAATGATATGTATCTCTGACATGTGTTGTGTCATTGACATCTTGGTAACATTGTGGCAAAACTCCCTGGTCTGGATAATACATGCACACGGTTTATACAATTGGGATAGTCTCATCTTGGTGTCATATGATTTGGTTTAGTTTATATCATGATTTCCTTGGCTCTGTCTACATCATTTTGATGGGCTCTTGATGCATATTTGTACTGATAGTGTTTATCTTTCAGGATGCTACAACTCAGGTTCTACATGATAACATGTGTTTTGATCAGGTATCTTAGACATCATGGATAGTGGCATACATACTCTTGTTGACACTTACATTGGCAAGTTCTTGTTGAGGTATACATTTGCTTATACATTTGTGCAAATTTTCTTTTATATGGGTTGACAGTTCAAGTGTGATATGAGTGGCATAGTTCAAATGTGATATGAGTGACATTTCTTATGTTTACACAAAACATACAAGTTTACAAGAAGATGTAGATTACAAGTTCAAATCACTTGTATATATTATCTTCATTGGTTACTTTGCTAAAGGGGTCTTTAAGACATTTTTGTCATAAAGCATAGAAAGTCATATGACTTTGGACAACTTATATTTCATTGTATTACATTGGTTTATACATTTTTTCTTAAGGATATCATAGTTGATATGGCCTATGTTAAGGATATTGAAATATCTACCATTTACACCGTAAATGGTATCGAGCACTTAAGAGACATGGGACTTTTATTAAGCAAAACAAAATGAGCCCTTGTCGGGGATTCTAGACATTGAGGAATCATGCATATTAAAGTTTAAAGTTCTTTTTAAAAAAAAAGCTTTGGTAAAGGAATTTTTGTTTTGGTGCTTAGTCTTGATCACATTAAACATGTGATATTGAACTTTTATCATTGTAGTTGATAGCTATATTTGACTTAGCTATTATTATTGTGTCGATGCTTTTAGCAGAATTATTTTTTGGCAGTATTGATTGGAAAGGTTGCGGATTTCAAATGATTATGTTTTGTGTAAAGTCTTCAAAAGATTTGAAAGGAAAGAAAAACTAGGGCAAAAGACTTTGAGTGGAACCCTAGCCACCACCATGGAATTATCATTGCAGATTTCTGGTAAAATCTTAACTGGGGAAGTTGAAGACAGGCAATGCTCGTTAATGGAAGTATTCAGTTGGGCAGTTATGATGGTCTTCAACAGTAGTCTATGGTATTTGTTTCTCTTTCTCCCACCGTAAACAGGTAATACAAAAACTATCTTGATTCTTATGGGCCTTGAGACAATTGGTTAAGGAAAGGATTATTTATTAAGGCATGAAACTCTTTGTTTTTATGCTAATATCATTTCTAAATATTTGGCAGTTATAACAGTTGACTGTAACAAGTTTTGTGGGTAAAATCTTTGGCAAATATGTTTAAACCCGTTAGGGTTTCTGGATGATAATATCTGGATGTAACTGAATTGTTTCAATGTGGTGATATTTGTTGAAAGAGATTACTTTGAAGGAGGATTATTTTTTAGGGTTTCTCATTCGAACCCTAACCTGAGTTGATTTACAGTTACATAAACTGTATACAAAGGATATCTTGCATCTATAAAAGATGGTTTTCTGGTATGTCTTGTTTTGGGATCTGCAAGAAAGAAAAAGAAAAATGATATGAGATTTCAGACATTGTATTGCATTGAAAATATTTTTAACATTGATTTTCAGATCATTATTTTAAGGAAGATGTTGTCAATTATATACAACATTCTTCAATGTGCTTATTGAAAATCTTTCCTAGTCTTCTATTGTAATTCTAGGGTTGCCAAAAATTGCACTTCTAGGGTTATGATAGAATGCTATAATTTGTTACTTTGTAAAGGAGTTGGTGCTCCTGTGTCTCATGAAGTTGGTGTTTCTGATTTTTTTTGTGGAGTTGGTGCTCCTAAACTTGTGGAGTTGGTGCTCCTGAATGTGAAAAGAGTTGATGCTCTAAGTGAATAAAGGAAATATTTTTTTTGAGTGGTTTTTTATTCCCCAAGAGGGTTTTTCCACTCAGGACAAATTCTAGTGTTATGTGATGTTTATATGTGTGTCAGTTTTCATATCTTTCTATTTTTAAATGTGTCACCAAATATATTGAATTCACATATGCCAATATATATCAGATTTCATGCATAAATTTAAAGTGAGCTCTGATACATGTGAACGTGTTACATTTCCTTCCTGTTAAAGTTTCATGTTTAAATTCCTGGTTCATGCAAATACTACTTAAGCACAAGTAAAATATGTTCTTTGAATTGTCCTTTGGTGTCTTGATCTAAAATTTAAGTCTGCAATACATACTGTCATTTGTCTTCTTGGCTCAAAGCAAACACAAATTCTTGTTTTTGAATTTTTTTTGACTTTCGTAAATCACTGATTCACCCCCCCTCTCAATGATTTTAGTCTTCCAACACAACTAAAGGCTAAAAATAGGGCATTAGAATGAAACTTCTTAGCTAAAGAAATTTGAATTAGCATTCAAAAGAAAAGGTGGTAACCAAAATAGTTGCACAACAAACACATAAGTAGCTTAAAAGGATGAATTGATGCAATGATAGACAACGAGAATGTTGCTTAGAAATGCTAGGCAATTTCCTCCTATAGGTCGACTTACTTGGCACAGTCAAGAGCTTGACTTATTCTGCATTACACCAAATGCTTCACATTCTAGAAATTCATAATAATGAATAAACTTCTATTCGATTCATGCTTTTAATTGTTGGTGTCACATTTATATATGTGCGCCATAATACTTGGGTTGATGTTCGCAGTCTTGCAACCATACACATAAGATTCCAATCATTGACCTATACATTATCTGATTTGTATCTGAGGACTCATCTGACTTGCTCAACTTACATCTAGTTATCATGAGGTACTAACTACTCTGCTATCTTCCATTCCAAAAATTTCAAGCATTTCCTTAGCATACTTAGTTTGAGATATATATATATATATATCCCATCATTAGTTTGTGCTATCTGCAAACTAAGGAAAAATGATAGTTCTCCTAGCATGGACATCTCAAATTCATCTTGCATTTGAACAATAAATTCTTCACACATCTTATCATTGCTACCACCAAATATGATGTCATGCACATCCCTTTTTTAATCATTATTTGTAGATATTGGTATAATCTTGAATACCATGCCCGCAATGCTTGTTTTAGACCATACAATACTTTCCTCATTCTGCAAACATAATCTTCTTCTTCTGAAAACTTGATGAGGTAAAAATAACCTCATCATGATAATACCATAAAGGCCTATTTCATATATGCAAATCCCTATCCTCTGCCAATTAATTAAATTTTAGGAGAAATAATTGCTTAATTTTTAGTGAGAAATTGAATAAACTTTATTTCTTTTGGTTTCTTGAAGTATTTTTCCAATACATATTTAATGGGTTATTTTAAGTGTTTTGTAGATAATAATCTGTCATCAAGTTGCAGATTAGAAGCATTCATCCAGCACGTGCTCCAGAACAGGTTGAAGATGTACGCTGGAAATATGCTCTGAAACTTTAGGGTGATGGACCGAAGATATAGTTACTCTCTAAAGTTTTTTTTCTGTTATCCTTTGAGTCAAAAACTTAATGGTTCGACTTGAGCCTCTTAAATACTGTTGTAATGGGTTTTAAAGACATACGAGTTATTCGTAGATCTATTTTAGATATTTTCAATGGTTATCCATACCATTTGAAATATAGGATGTAGTTAGAGTTTTTCTATAAAAGCCATGATCTCCAGAAGTAAAACATACAGTGAAAAAGTAATGTTATACTGTCAAAATGTTTTCCAAAGTTTATGAATAAAGAGATTGTTATCTAAAATTTTTGAGTTATGAGTTATGGATGATAATTATGGTTGATAGAAGCATTTCTGAAATAACTGTGAATGTGAGCTGAGAACGAATGTGATAACCCACGAGCTAGCCACTCGAAGGGAGATGACTGTAGAGAATTATTGAATTTACTGTTATGAAATTTAAGTTTTGAAGTATTTGTTAGTCTTTTACTTCCGTAGTTTCTGTTATTAACTGTTAGAATTTTTATTGTTAAAGAAGATGCTTTATAGATTGTTATAAGTTTTTATGTTTTTATAGTTTATCAGCTTCTTAGTTTAATCATTTTTGTACTTTTTAATTCAGTTATCATGCTTTCTAAATTAGTTTTCTTATGTTTTTCAGTTTAAACATTTCCTATTTTCTTAGGAGTAAATTGCTTTATAGTTTTATAGTTAGACAACTTGAAGTTAGAATTAATATTAAGTTGTTCTCAAAAGTTAGAAAACCTAAGGGAGATACTCCAGACTTCTATTGCAAATTGCCTTGAACACTACCTGGTCGACAAATTGAATTTTATATTCTAAAGTAATGGGACCTAACGACAACCTATCACTTTTTGGTGTCGTTGCCGGGGACCCTTTAGCTTCTTTTGCTTGAGTGTTAATAAAAGATGCCTAAAATACCTCTTTTAGGCCAAAAATACTATTTTTGGCTTCCTTTTCTGCATGGTCAGGAAAAGAGGCCCTCATAGATGATTTATACCAAAGAACCCCCCAAAATACATTCCAATTATACATAGGGAGGCCCAAGGCTCAAAAGACCACTTTATTGATGAACTACTTGAGCCTAATCCATCAGAGGCTTTCCACTATTTTCCTGAAGATCATCCTGTAGCACAACCTGTTGTCGAGGAAATTATTCTTGAGGATCATATTCCTCTAAACATCATGGGAGATCAGAGGGCTGAAGCTAACCGTAATGATGCCAACCGTAATAACAATGATCCTCAACTACCTAGAACATTCACTTATCCTATTGCTCTAGATGTAGATGATGATACAATGATGAAAAACATCTCTCCAGCTTTCCTTCCAACCTTCTGTGGGTTGTCCTTGGAAGACCCAAACCAATTTATTTTTGAATTTAAGGTCCTTTTTCAAACCTATGACTATAAAAATGATAACCAAAAACTGAAGTTGTTTCCTTCTACTTTGAAGGATTTGGCCATGCGTTGGTCTATGGGACTACTGATTGGAAGTATTACATCTTGGGAGGAAATGGTGACCGTGTTCTTGAATAAATATCAAAGTTATTGTAGGGTGAGTGATCATAAGGAAGAGTTGTTTAAACTTAGGAAAAATGAGGATGAGAGTCTAGAGGACTATTTGGATAGGTTTCTTTTCTTATCTAAACGATGTGGAGAAACGACTATTAGTGTTGAGATTCTCAAGACTATATTTCTTAAGGGAATCGATGACGATGCAAGAAGAAGTCTTGATTTAATGGGAAAAGGTGACGCGTCTCAATTAGCCCTTGAAGACATATGTGATTTGTGTCTCAATTTCTCACGTACTCGAGGAGGAATCCGAAAAACAAATCTTTTCAGAGGAAATAACGAGATAGGTAAGCTCCGAGAAGAAATAGAAAATCTTAAGACAAACATACTTGTTCAATTGAACACTACGTTAGATGGTATACAAGAAAAGACACGTAACCCAGAGACTTTGTCAATCTATTGTCTTAGGTGTCGAAACAAACATATTTTACGTGAGTGTCCTTTAGACAAGGTTAATGTTTGTTAACTTTGTGAGCAAAACCACCCTACTAATCAATGTGAGCTTCTTACTGATCTTAAGAATACTAAGAAAAAAACTGCTCAGGTTGAAGAAGAAATAAATGTGCTAAACCAACGCCAAGGAGGTAATTTCTCTTATGGGCAGAATTCCAACCCTGCATGGAGACCGCAAAACAATTGGGTTATTAATCAATGGACTCCATCTTGGAATCAGCCCTACCCTCCACAACCTAATTGGGGAACTCCTTATTGGGGACCTCCTGAATGGGAAAGTCAATCATGGGGAACTCAATAGTGGCCAAACCAATCACAACCACAATGGTACCCACAACATATTGCTCCCCAATGGAATCAAGGACAAAATCAATTTTATACTCATCCTAGGAGGAATCAACAACATAATTTGTTACCGCCACCTTAGAATCTTCCTTAGACTGAGCAGGTAAATCAACCTCAACTTCTAGTGCAATCACTTCCCAATCCTAAGAACAATCGACATAATACTTTGGTATATACTACTGAACAAGATAATGTCACAGGACTTAATGCAATTCATTGCGGAAATGTTCAGTTATGTTCTAGTAGGACACTTCAATCGCCTACCATTGAGGAAGTAGTGGATGAACCTATTCCTCAAAATTTTGAGAAGGATATTCCATCTAACTCTACTGTACCTGCAAATATTATTGAGTCTCCTTCAGCGGCAGGAGCTACTGACTTACCTCGGGAGGAGGAAGGTCAGTCTTTGACTGAACTTAGTAAGGATACCCCTTCAAAGGAGAAAACTCAAGCACCATTTTTGGAGCGTCTAAAATCAACAATTTCGAAAGATACTCCGGAAATGACATTAGCCTCCAAAACTGCATTAATTCAAGAAATCAAACAATTGCAAATAGAGGTTCCTTTGCTGCAAGCAATAAAGGAAATTATTGAGTTGAATCAGTTGATCAAACAACTGTGTATTAAAACTCCAGGAAGGAAACCAAAGAAAATAAACACTGTGCACATTAATGGCTATTTAGCTAACTTTTTGTTTGGAAGGACCGATGCTCCAAAATATGATGATCCTGGGAGTCCACTGATAACTGTTACAATTAATGAGGTAGCAATACCTAATGCACTGGTGGATTTCAGAGAAGCTATTAATGTAATGATTGTGGATGTGATGGAAAAATTAAGTCTTACTAATTTAAGTCCCACAACTACAGTCTTACAGATAGAAAATTAGTTTATAGCCATTCCAAAAGGTGTTATTAAAAAATTTCTTGTCAAAGTTGATGGATGGGAATATCCAGTTGATTTTCAAATAACCCAATCGCTTACACCCAAAGAGAGTTATCCAATAATTTTGGGAAGACCATGGTTGGCTACTGTCATAGCTAAAATCGATTGTCGAGAAGGAGGAATGACCATTTCACATGGTCCAGATAGTAAACATTTATTCTTATATCCTCCTGCCAAACCCACCGAATATAATAAAGTTTGGGTTGATGAACCAAAAGAATTTAGTGGGCAAGACAGTTTGGCCTTCTTGGCCATGGTAGTGATTAAACAACATGGAGAGGAATTAGAGGATGAGTTAGTAAATGAAGTTGCACACCTGGCTATAGGCTCGAGCGAAGAGGTAATTGAGGATGTACCAAATTTTTTGGGACAACTGATTGATATAAGTGGGATGGAACAAAATTATGCTACCATGGGGATGCCTTGTCCCTTGGCCAATATGATTCCTAGAACGAGTTATTTCTTTGATGATATTACAATAATTCACTGACTTATACCTCATAGTTTTCCTCTCAACACCTTGTTATGACCGATACATACTATCACTTCGGCCAATCTAGGAACAAAAACAATTATGTTGTTGTCGGGAAAAACTTTGAATGCTAATAGTTGGTTGACAAAAATACAAGAGGATACATTATTTAATGTGTTGGTAAAAAGGTCTAAAGCTTTTGCTTGGGACTATACAGACATGAGGGGGATTCACTTGAGTGTTTGTACACATCACATTTATACTGATTCTAATATGAGACCTGTATGTCAGCCATAGAGGAGACTCAATCCAGCGTTAAAGGATCTTGTCAAAATTGAGATTGAGAAACTCCTCTATGCAAGATTTATTTATCCTATCTCTGATAGTAAGTGGGTGTCACCTATGGTAGTTGTACCAAATAAAAATGGGAAGTGGAGAATTTGTGTAGATTATAAAGAACTCAATAAAGCCACTTTTCGAGATTATTTTCCCTTACCATTTGTTGACTAGGTTTTGGACAACTTAGCTGGGAGGAAATATTTCTCCTTTTTAGATGGATTTAGTGGTTATAACCAAGTTCAGGTAGCACTAGAAGACCAAGATAAGACAACGTTTACTTGTCCTTGGGGCACATTTGCATACCGAGTTCTTCCTTTTGGACTTTGTAATGCTCCAACGACTTTAAGAGGGCCATTTTGGCTATATTTGCAACACTTGTCAATGATTGTGTATAGGTTTATATGGATGATTTCACAGTATATGGGTCAACCTATGATGAAGCTCTTCAAAACCTAGATAGGGTTTTAGATGTTTGTGAGGAAAATCGACTGTCCCTTAGCCACGAAAAGTGTTTAATAATGGTGGAACAAGGAATAGTCTTAGGTCATCATATTTCCTCAGAAGGAATAAAGGTTGATCCTAAAAAAATTGAAGTCATTCAACAATTGACTATTCCTCAAATGCAAATAGATGTTAGAAGCTTTCTTGGAAATGCTAGATATTATAGAAGGTTCATAGAAAGCTTCAGTAAGATAGCGGCCCCTATGTTTTCTCTTCTCCAAAAAGATGTGGAGTTTAATTGGACGTTTGAGTGTCAACAATCATTTGAAACGATAAAGGAGAAGCTTGTCTCTGCTCCTATACTGCGTGGACCAAATTGGAGTCTTCCCTTTCACATTTATGTCGATGCTTCGGATGACGCAATTGGTGCAGTATTAGGGCAAGAAGATGAGGATGAGGGTAAATATGCCATATATTTTATTAGCAAAAACCTAACATCTGCTGAGAGAAACTACACAACAACAAAAAAAGAATTCCTGGCTGTGGTTCATGCCATTAAAAAATTCTGCCATTATATTATAGCATATAAAGTTACAGTTTATATAGATCACTCAACTATAAAATATTTAGTGAATAAACCTGTAGTTAATGGTCGAATAATGAGATGGTTACTACTCCTTCAGGAGTTCAATGTGACAATACTTGAAAAGCCAGGGAGATTTAACGAGGTGGCAAACTTTTTATCTCAAATCAAACAAGAAGAGGGTGACCGAGCACCTGTACAAGATGAGTTTCCAGATGAAAATCTATTTGCCATCTATATAAAGACTCCTTGGTTTGTTGATATTGCCAACTATTTAGCTACCTCTAAAGTACCTCGTGGATTTACATCAAAACAAAGGAAGCAAATTATTCGAGAGAGTGCACCATTTAAATGGATTAATGGGATTTTATTCCGATGTGGACATGATATGGTTTTGCGAAGATGTGTCAGGGTTGATGAAGCTTATAGTATTATGAGGGCCTGTCACGATGATCCTTTTGGGGGCCATTACTCTGCAAAAATAAATTCTCATAAAATTTTAGGTGCTGGATATTATTGGCCTTCAATGCATAAAGATGTTAAAAACTATGTTCGTCGTTGTGATGAATGTCAAAGAATGGGAAGATCAACTGCTTCTATAGAAATGCCTTTGTAGCCTCAAGTAACTTTGGAACCATTCAAAAAATGGGGGTTAGATTTTATCAGCCCCATAAATCCTTCCTCTAAAGGGAAAGAATACATATTAGTTTGTATTGATTATCTAACGAAATGGGCAGAAGTTCAAGCTTTACGAGTTGCTAGAGAAGAGCAAGTTGCTGATTTTCTCTATAATAAATTTTTTCTTCGATTTGGAGCCCCCCGAACTATCGTTATAGATCAGGGACCCCAATTTATGTCCAAAGTTATCCTAGCATTTATAGACCATTTTCAGGTGAGTCATAAGAAGTCATCCCCTTATCACCCTCAAGCAAATGGTCAAGTAGAGGTGACTAATAGGAAGTTAGAAAACATACTAACAAAAAAAGTTCTCTTCAGAAAGAAGAGATTGGGCCATAAAATTTCCTGAAGCCGTTTGGGCATACAACACAACATGGAAATCTACAACTGGATTCAACCCCTATGAGATTGTTTTTGGGAAGAAACCTCTTCTCCCCATTGAGTTTGAACTCCAAACTTTACGTACAACTATGGAGTTGGGTCTAGATTTGAAACAAGCTCAAATAGAACGGGTTTTACAGTTAAGTGAGTTGGATGAGCTTCGTTTAGATGCTGTCCATCAAACTGAACTAGTTCAACATCAACGGAAATTTTGGCATGACAAATATATTAAAGAGAGAGAATTTCATAATGGTGACCAGGCTTTGCTATTCGACTCAAGATATAAAGACCATAAAGGAAAACTCAAGACTCATTGGCTGGGGCCATATGAAATTTTTGAAGTCTTCTCGAATGACACAGTTCAGCTAAAACCCATTGTTGGTGATTTACGAACCCTCTTAGTTAATGGTCATCGCCTACGTATCTACCATAAACTTGTTAATAAAGAAGAATTTACAAAATTGGTAGAAATGCAGGGAGAGATCCAATGCATTGACTCTGCTAAGGCAGAGTCTACCTGATTCAATATCTATAAAAATAAAAAAAAAAGATGAAAAGTTGTAATAAAAAGACATGTGTACCAAATTTGTTTTCAAAGCATTTTTCATTAATTTTCATTTCGGACTTAACACGTGTTTTCATTTTGCAGGACTTCTCATAAGGTAATAACAACTTCCGGAGCACCGTTCGAAGATGCTCCGGAACTTGACGGTCTGAACGCTTGATGCTCCGGAACCTACTCTTTAGCCCACCATGTTGGAATGATGTTCTTGTAGAATGATATAAACTCCTAAAGTTTGAGTTAATTGGTGTTCGTCATTTTTCTTCTTTCTGGCTGCATCTTTCAACGATGCTCCGAAACTTTCATTTAGTTGCTACTCTGGCTGCATCTTTCAACGATGCTCCAAAACTTTCATTTAGTTGCTGCTCCGACTACATCTTTCGACGATGCTCCAGAACTTTCATTTGGTTGCTGCTCCAGCTGCATCTTTCAACGATGCTCCAAAACTTTCATTTGGTTACCATTCCGGCTGCATCTTTCAGCGATGCTTCAGAACTTATCCACTTTCTTTGTTTCGAATGCATGCTTTACGCGTGCTCCAGAGCTTATCCATTTTTCATTCCACCACCTCCTTTCTAAAAAAAATAAAAAAATTTCAAATCTTCCTCGATGCTTGATTATCATACATTGGTATACATGCCTTATTTTTCTTTAAAGTTTTTCTTTTACCATTATAAATAAAAGCCTCCATAATAGCTTGTCTTCATTAATGACTTCGTCATCCATGAGCTTCCTCATTCATGTCATAATAACTGAACTGTCACCTCAACCAATACCATTGCATCACCCTGTCAAATCGGTAAAGGTATGAGATCTTCAAGCGATTATGGAATATAAGTAAGTACAAATTTTTGCTTTAAATAAGTAGTTATTTTTGAATAAAATATAATTGATTGGCATGAGTTTCCTTTCCCAATTTAGTAAATTGAGCCACTTGGTGATTAATTGCTAAGTACGCTACTCTTTTTGCGGCCCTTCATGCAAATTGACATTATTACACAACAAGCTCCAAGCAAGAGTACAGTAAATAATTATAGTTTGATCATATTTTCAAAAATATCAGTGCACAAGTTTTTGGCATTATTGAGATTTTCAACAGGGTGGTAGAGACAAGACATAAATGGGTGGTACAAAGAATAAATTTGAGCCGACTTCTGCAGAAAAATTGCTGGGGTTAAGTAATATTTCTCGGCTATTTGAGGAAGTGGGTTGGTTGGATTCTGTCAGAAAGTTCGAAGGGTATAATGAAAATTTGGTGAACGCATTTGCGGAAAATTACTCTAATGGTCAGGTGACACTGCATGGGAAGCGTTTCAAGGTGAGTTCAAAAATTATGTCTTCTCTTTTAGGGTTAGAAAATTCTGGCATTAACATATCAAAAACAACACAAATCACATATCAAAAATGATCAGAATTGTTTCTTAGACAAGGAGACCCTCAACCCATGATAGTTATCAGTACTAGGGGACAAAATAAGGGGTTTCAATGAGCTTCTATATTAGAGCCCTGGGGTACTGCAGTGGCATGTATTATTAAGTATTTTACTTGTGAAGGTCAACTTACTACTATGGTAGGACCTGCATTCCGCATGTTAATACATTTGCGACATGGGAAGGAAAACCCTGCTCTAAGGGTTAATTTGCCTCATTTATTGAATGATTCTATTAATTCTTCAATAGAAAGATATAAAACTGGTCCAGGGCCATTAAAGCATCATGGGTTAATTCAATTAATTTGTAAATATCATTTCCGTAAGAAACCTAGAAGCAAATGGGAAATTTTTTTGGGGAAGTTTGACAAGCCTACACCAGGAAGGAAGTTAGAATTAGGAGAATCTTCAAAATAAGTTGCTTCACCTTCCAGAGCAACTTCCCCCGAAGACCCTAAGGCTCCCGAAACCCAAATTCCCACCATTCTTGGTGAGGAAGTGCCGAAATTTAAAGATGAGGAGTTTGAAACTCCAGGCCAGTCAGAAGATGTGGAGATAATAAATCCAAATGTGGATACTAATCCTGTTAAGAAGAGGAAATGAAGGACCATTCTTCAAAATTCTCCAACAATTTTAACTTATCAGGATACTCCTCCTTTAAGGTGGAGCAAAATATTATCCTCTGGATCTACAGGAACCCCAGTGCAGAGTAAAGGGAATAGGTCAAAATCTAAAAAGAAAAAGAAAACCTTGGAAATTGAGGAGTTGATTCACCAATCCTCAGAGAAAGAAATTTCTGTTGAAGAAGTACATTTTCATTTAGTGCCTGAAGAAGAAGCCCTAGATCAAGAAAAACAGGAAACAGAAAGGGGACAATCTCCACTCCCTATGGAGGGTGATGATAGTATGTTAGGAAATTTGTCTCCGGTTATCAATAAAGTTGTTGAAATAGTTGAAACTGAAAATATTAATGCATAATTGGAAAAGTTGAAACTAGAAATAAAAGAGTTAAGAAGTCAGTTGCATAAAAATAAGGAAGAGATGGAATCACAACAAGAGGAAATAATGGTATATAAGACTGTAATAAACAAAAGGGATCAAGAAATTGAGGATTTAAAATTGAAAATAACAGATTAAAAATGGAAATGGTGTTATTAATAGAAGCATTTCATAAAGCTTATAGGGGGAAACATGATGCATGTCAAATAGCTGAATTTCTTTTATCTTGTAGAAGACCATCAAGATTGTATTCAATGTTTTTGAATGAATAATGTTTTAGATGGAAATTGCTTGGAATTTACAATGACCAGCCTCATGAACCTAATGATAAAGAGTTTGTTAAGATATTTGTAGACTCAAAGCCTGAAGAGCAAGATATGCTCTGTGAATTCTTTACTCATGATCTTTTGTTAGAAAAGCACACTGATTTCTTTGTTAATATTTTTGTGGGCGAGGTGCAATTAAGATCTCTATTGTCTACTACGCGGAATCAAATTCATTGGCAAGAATGTAACAAGGAATATGCCCAAGTAGAGAAAAGTATAGGACTTCAAATGAGATCTCCAAATAGCAGACTAGAAGCTTTCAAGAAGACATTTGTAGCTCTTCTATTGGATGAGAAAATGAAGGTGAGGTATGATGATATCCTTCGAGTCTGTTATAATAATTTTATAGAATAGGGGCAAAAATTGGTTGGTAGGGCCTGGCACGCATGTGAAGAGAGATACACTCCATTACTTGTATATCTAAAGAAAAGAGAGGTGATCTCTCCTCTTCGCATCAGATGGTCCTTCAGAAGAGCAGATGCCTTGGCTAAAATTTTGGAAGATCTCATAACAAAGTGGATAGGAATGAGGTACAAACCTCCTTTATTGCTCTATCCAACCCCTGCTTTCCATGTTAATACAAATCAAGATGATAGAACCTTCAGTGATTGGAAAGGGGGAGTTGCTTTTCATAGAGGTTTCCACCATACCCTTGTAAAATTTGATGTTACAACAAGAGATCTGTATGATATTAGTGCAAAGTATGAAGAATGGAATAGAGGGCAGAGTTATAATCAAGGGACATGAGGACTTGCAAAGAATTAGGAAGGGGAGGAAATGATGAGGTAAAAATAACCTCATCATGATAATACCATAAAGGCCTATTTCATAAATGCAAATCCCTATCCTCTGCCAATTAATTAAATTTTAGGAGAAATAATTGCTTAATTTTTAGTGAGAAATTGTATCAACTTTATTTCTTTTGGTTTCTTGAAGTATTTTGCCAATACAGATTTAATGGGTTATTTTAAGTGTTTTGTAGATAATAATCTGTCATCAAGTTGCAAATTAGAAGCATTCAACCAACACGTGCTCTAGAACAGGTTGAAGATGTACGCTGGAAATATGCTCCGGAACTTTAGGGTGATGGACCGAAGATATAGTTACTCTTTAAAGTTTTTTTCTGTTATCCTTTGAGTCAAAAACTTTATGGCTCGACTTGAGCCTCTTAAATACTGTTGTAATGGGTTTTAAAGACATACAAGTTATTCATAGATCTGTTTTAGATATTTTCAATGGTTATCCATACCATCTAAAATATAGGATGTAGTTAGAGTTTTTCTATAAAAGACATGATCTCTAGAAGTAAAACATACAGTGAAAAAGTAATGTTATACTGTCAAAATGTTTTCCAAAGTTTATGAATAAAGAGATTGCTATCTAAATTTTTTGAGTTATGAGTTATGGATGATAATCATGGTTGATAGAAGTATTTATGAAATAACTGTGAATGTGAGCTGAGAACGAACGTGATAACCCACGAGCTGGACACTCGAAGGGAGATGAATTAAGTAGATAAGTGTTTTCTTTTATTATATTGTTGTTCTGTGGAGAATTATTGAATTTACTGTTATGAAATTTAAGTTATGAAGTATTTGTTGTCTTTTACTTCCGTAGTTTCTGTTATTAACTATTAGAATTTTTATTGTTAAAGAAGATGTTTTATGGATTGTTATAATTTTTTTTGTTTTTATAGTTTATCAGCTTCTTAGTTTAATCGTTTCTGTACTTTTTAATTCAGTTATCATGCTTTCTAAATTATTTTTCTTATGTTTTTCAGTTTAAACATTTCTTGTTTTCTTAGGAATAAATTGCTTTATAGTTTTATAGTTAGACAACTTGAAGTTAGAATTAATATTAAGTTGTTCTCAAAAGTTAGAAAACCTAAGGGAGATACTCCAGACTTCTATTGCAAATTGCCTTGAACACTACCCAATCGACAAATTGAATTTTATATTCTAAAGTAATGAGACCTAACGACAGCCTATCACAACTGAAAACCTTTTGGATGTTCTATGTAGAATTCTTCAACATTTCCATTCAAGAAAGCAAATTTTACATCCATTTGATAGACTTTAAATCCTTTATAAATTGAAAAAGCAAGAAACATTCTGATAGCTTCTAATTTTGTAACAGGTGAAAATGTTTCTTCAAATTCTATGCCTTCAACTTGTGCATATCCTTTGCACACAAATATTTCTTTGTTCCTTACAATAGCTCCATCTTCATTTAGCTTGTTTCTAAACACCCATTTATTGCCTATCACATTTTTGCTTGGTGGTCTAGGAACCAATTCCCATGTTTTATTTTTCTCAATCTAATTCGACTCTTCTTCCATTGCCTTTATCTATCTCTTATCCTTGATGGCCTCCTCATAGCTTTTAGGTTCAATCTATGATAAGAGAGCAAAATTTACTTGTTCCTTGTTCAAACCCCTTCATTTTTATTACCAATTATCTAATATGCAGGATGATCCTTTTGTACATATTTTGTAGGTTCTTTTTCATTCTCTTATTCTAGCTCTTTATTAGAAATCTCTTCTTCACATTCAGACTCATTCAAAGTTATCTCTATTAGATTTAACATGTTTCAATTCTTCATCAATCTTGAAATTGATACTTTCTACAATCTTGTGCAACCTTTTATTATAACATTTGTAAGCTTTGCTTTGGGTGGAATATCCAAGAAATATTCCTTCATCACATCTTGACTCAAAGCTTCCCAAATTATCTTCTTCTCTCTTGATGTAGCATTTGCTACCAAACACTTTGAAATATTTAACACAAGCTAGCTTATCATACCATAGTTCATTGGGAGTCTTACCATTGTTTACTCTTATTTGAACTCTATTCAAAATATATACTATAGTATGAACCACTTCTCTCCATTAAACATCTGGCAACTATTAGAATCCAAGATCAGACATGCAAACTAGAAAATACTTTCCACAAGAGAAAAACAGAAAGAGCAAGAGCATTTTGCATGAAGATGTGCAAATAAATAATATTCAAGAATTAAGGAATTACAAGAGATGAATTGCTTTATAAAAGCAATGTATGCATAACCCTAAAAGGAAACCCTAGTGTGCACACTTAATAATTAATAAGTAATTAATTATTAATGTGCCTAATTTTAGCTTAAGTAACTAAAGTGATAAGTGACTTAATTAATTAACCAATATGATTAAATTAATTAAGTGAAATAACTTATTACTCTAACACCCCCCCTTAAGATGAACTTAGGAAGTAGCTAAAACACTAAAGAAAAGATGCATGAAAACAAAGATGGGTCCCGACAACAAGGCCCAATCATGTACCCATGTACAAATGCAATGAATGAGAAAGAGGAGAAAACCTAGTGGGACAAACCCCCCCCTCAATGAGATGACCTGCTACAAAGAAGCACTGGAAGAACACTGGTGGAGTAACACTAGAATCCTGAATCTAGAAAGCAAGGAAAGATACCTTTGTTTACAAGAAACCATATGAGAGTCACTGAAGGGCTCAGGCAGAATCATGATAATGCAATAGACCTGATGACAAGGAACACCAAAAATCGCACAAAATGGAACAACCCTGGAATCTATGAAGCAAAAATAGATGAATAAATGATGCCCCCATAAGAGGGAATGATTTGATGAAAGAATCTAGAAGCTATGTGTATCTCAATGCCGATGCCAAACTGTGACTAAAACTGATCCATAGGAGCAAGTACCATGAAGATTCTGGAACATTAACCATAAAATGAATGGCCCTCAAACTGAGATGTGACCCAATGTGAATATGATACGATTCAGGATCATTAACCTTAGGCTCTCAATCTGAGATGTGAACCGATGTGAACCAAAATGTGTCAAGTTATGAGCAAGTTGTGGCCAAAAGAAACTATAGAATCCAAATACAAATCATGCGAGTTGTCATCAATATGAAGATGAGATCAAAGTGCATGCAATGCAACTACATTCTAATCAAATTATTATGCAAGAATCCCCCCTAATGGAACTTTATATAGGTTCATTTATTACAATACCCCATGATTATAAAAGGAGAACATGCAAAACATGCATAAATTAAAGAGAAAATGCAAACCTAGTGCATGAAAACAAAAGAGAGTGCATGCACAAACCAATGTTCACATCTACATCCATGATACAAGAATGACCTCATATCTATGTAGAGCACTGAACCAACTTTCCAACACCTATTCATTTTCAAAAAATGGAGATCGTATGCAAAAGGTATGCTCCCAAAAGCACAAAAATGATGATTTGACTTTGACTGGCAAAAACTGCAACATAACAAAAAAACCAAAAAAAAAACACCTACACCACTGAATTAGGCTCGGAACCAACTTTCTGATGATATTTCATTTTTGGAAATCCAAGTTCGGATGCAAAAGTTATGGCCAAAATACCAAAACTGCTCCAAAAAGGTTTTGGGGAAAAAACTGGCAGTTACACTAGCTGCTAGCATTAACCACTAGCATTAACCACTAATGGCTAATTGCTAGCGGTTAACTGATGGCAGCGCCCATTAACTCTTTTTTTTTGGATTGTGTGTCGTACAAGGCCGTACAACCCAAAAATGAAAAAAATTACCTCCCGGAGTCACTATGTCCAATTTTGATGATTTGACAATCGATTTTGGGGTTTTTGAGCGCTTTAAACGTGATGGTGAGGTCCGTTTGGGCTGAAATTTTTCCAAAATTTTAGGTACACTCTAGATCTGGAAACCCTCATAAACTTCAAATCCTCGCAGATCTGACAAACAATGATGAAAATCAATGAAACAAAAGCTAATCCTAACTTTTTCCAGCACTCTGAATCCAATGGAGATGTCCGATCTGATCCAAAATGCTTCATAAATAAGCTCAAGGCATGAAATGCTCAAGGAACCTCGAATGTGCTCTGCAATTAATTTCTCCAAAAACTGAGAAGGGGTTGCAAATCAAGGCTCTGATACCATGTTATAATCCAAGATTAGACATGCAAACCAAAAAATACCTTCCACAAGAGAAAAATAGAAAGAGCAAGAGAAATTTGCATGAAGATGTGCAAATGAATAATATTCAAGAATTAAGGAATTACAAGCGATGAATTGCTTTATAAAAGCAATGTATGCATAACCCTAAAAGGAAACCCTAGTGTGCACACTTAATAATTAATAAATAATTAATTATTAATGTGCCTAAGTTTAGCTTAAGTAACTAAAGTGATAAGTGACTTAATTAATTAACCAATATGATTAAATTAATTAAATTATTACTCTAACAGTAACTTGGCCTCATTCAACATTGTTATGGCCATCTCCTTAACTGTCCTATTCTTTCTCTCAACTACTCCATTTTTTGTGGAGTTCTTGGTGCAAAATATTGTCTTTTGATCCCATGCTTCTGACAGTATTCAATGAATTCATTTGATGTGAATTATCCACCTCTATCTGACCTTAAGCATTTGATTCTTTTGCCAATCTCCTTCTCAACCATGGCTCTAAATATCTTGAATCTTTCGAATGCTTGTGACTTATCCTTTAGAAAGGTTGCCCATGTCATCCTTGGATAGTCATCAATCAACAACATGAAGTATCTTTCACCTTTCAATCCTCTTGTCCTCGTAGGACCACAAAAATTAGTATTCAAACCAGTTGCAAGGGCTTTGTAGTTGAGTATGAACTTTTGTTTGAATTTTTACCCTTATTTGCTTACCTATTTGACATTCTTTGCAAATAGTGTTTACAAGCTTAGTTATCTTAGGCACATGTCTTACCAGTCCTTTTGAGCTCACTTTCACCAAATTATCAAAGTTTACATGCCCCATTCTCCTATTCCACAACCAACTCTCATCAACTTGACTTATTGGACAATTCTGACCTTTTACTTCACTGAGATTATAAAGGTTGCTTTAAGTTCTTACTCATGCAATTGTTTTCCAATTTTCCTTATTTTTCATCCTTCTGAATTGAATGTGACTTTATAACCATTGTCACACATCTGACTGACACTTAGCAAGTTGTGCTTCAACCCTTCAACATAGAGGATGTATTTTGTAGGTAATTTATGATCCATGCTTAATGTTCCTTTATCATAGATTTTACAGTAGTGTTGTCACCGAAATTGATTGAACCTTCCTTAAATTTCTTAAGCTGGATGAATTTTCTCTGGTCTCTAGTCATGTGCTTAGAGTAGCCACTACCTATTGCCCACAAATTGTACTTCTTTGCATGGAGTGTAGTTTGTGCAATCAATGATTGTGTGGGATTTTTCTCTTTTTCCTTCCACACCTTTTTAGGTTTCTTCTCTGCCTTCTCTTTCTTCTTTTTAGAGACTTCAGATTCTTTGTTTACTTTAGGAGGCATGCTTTTATTTTTCTCACTATGTACTTTTGGTCTTATAAATTTGTTCTACATTGCTTAGCTATATGACCAAAATTGTTATGTGATTTTTTCTCCAAGAGAAGAGAAATATATAAGTAACCCTTTGGAATTAAAAGGGAGATAGAAAAATAATGGATAATATGATTCTTTGGTTAAAAAGAGAGATTAATACAAATATGCATAAACACTCTTTAAAAAGGGGAAGAATAATTATTTATTTAAATAATTATTAAAAGGCAACCTTTTGTGAAAGGGTGTGATGGTTTGAAAACCACCCTTTAAAAGGATATATAAATCATTCATGTGAGACATGGAAAATACATTTTTTCAAGTATGGAGAACATTCAAGGAGAAAAGAGAAAAATAAAAGAGGAACTAAAAGGGCACAAATGAGTGAATGTTAGCGTCTAGGTGGGAATTTAAACATTTGGAGAAGGGGCACACAACATGTGTCCAACTCGGGGTACAACATACACACGGGAGTGTTCTGGTCAAGGCTGTGTTTATGTCGTAAAGATAGGTTGGTTTTGTGCAAGAACCGGTTCCTCTGGGGGTGTTTGTGCCAGGAAATAGCCTAGGTCCATAACCATTCCTTTGAGTGTTGGAAAGTAGCCTCACCATGACTGCAAGATAAGTATTGAGAACCATTGATTCAATAATATTGAGAGTATTGTATATATGATTTGGTGTTAATATGATTAATCTATGTGGAGGTGTTATTCCATTTACTATGTTGATTATTTAATTGTCATATGTTTTTAGCTTACATTAATTATTCACATTTATTTTGATAATTACATATTATAAATTATATTAACTCTACTATTTGTTATATTAATTCTGCTGCTAACACTTGATAACTATAGGGGAAAAGTGACATCACATTTGGTATCAAAGCCAAAAAAATTGGGCTTTTGGGTTGTTAATTATTAAATCTCTTCTTATTTTTGTGTCCTAGTTAAGAGTGATAACACAATAAGATCACTTTAAATAACCTCACATTAAATTCAGATTTAATTTAGGTTAAGTTGTGCGAGTCATTTATATAGAGAACCATAGTGTTATATATCGTACAAATACTTTTAAAAGTAGAAATAACAATGTAAAAGAAATTTAAGTAATTGAATGAGGGATATTCTTAAAATGATAATTTGTATTAACTATGATTAAGTTGGATATACTTGATTATTGAAAATCTAATAAATATAATGATTGAATAGTTGATATTGAAAATTTTGAATCATGTCTTGATCTTACAAAGATGTGGGAGTCTAATACTATTATTCCTCACAAATATATCTAATATAAAACACATGTAAAAATACAACTACAAAATTAACATTTAAAAAAATAAAATTATTTTATTAATATGAATATGAAAAATATATATATATATATATATATATATATATATACTACAAAACAAATAAAACTCTTTTAAGAGTTCTAAAAAATATGATAGTGGCACCCTTGCTTATTTCGGAAATACCTTTCAAACGTCTAAAACAAGGATACATTACACTCTTATTCCTAGAGAATTGAAAGACAGTTTAAGGTCGTCACTTTTGTTGACAAAGATTGATCATGTACCTATCATTCCCAACCAAAATATGCATGCCTCATGTCCATTCAGATCCCAACTCCAATTCTCACGTCGATTGAGTGCATCCCATCCAGGGCTTAAATTTGACGGTCAACCTTGCCTGTCAACAAATTTTTTAATGACGGTTATCTATTAAAAGGTGCCCTTAAAACATTATGATATACCTTAGTGTAAGTAAAATTATATATAAATCAAATATATATATCATTATAATTCTATATAAATTTTGACAGTCTATCCAAAATCTCTCCTTTCATCTGATACAATCTTCTTAAAATTTTGATTGTATTTTACGGCAAAAATCTTTAAATACGGTCATACGGCCATCAAATTTAAGCCCTGATCCCATCGGTTGATTACATGTAAGTCCAGTTAACCGTTTCTTTGTAGAGATTCAAAATAATATGAACTGCTCCACACCCTCCTCCTTAGCTTCACATTCTTTATCATCTGGACGTTTTTGGTAGACATTTTACAGAAGCTGCTAAGGTAGGAATGTCATCATCTTTCTCATTTGAGTTGTATTCTCCCTTATCATAAAGATGAGATGAGAACGCAGCAACCGATGTTTCCACTATTATATGTTATATAAACCAAATCTCTCTGAGAATTAGTGATCATCGGACATTAAATAAGATTGAATTTGAGGGTATTCAACATTGTCCAAATTGTAGTTTGATTGACTTGATCTGGTCATCAATCATGTTGTGAATGTACATTCTTCGGTAAGGGACAGTTTATGCACTCCAAACTCCCTGGAATGTTGTCTGATGTTTTTTTGGTTGCTCGATCGTTTATTAATCAATTTGAATGGAATCAATTTAAAATAGGCTATGACAATGATAGGCATAATACATATCGACCAAGGCACATTAACCATCAAGATTTTAATGGAGGCAAAATTGCTATTGGGTTAGATTTAAGACTGCCAATGGAGTTTACCTTTTTTCCACATTATCAACACATGTCAAACTTATCTGGTTTTGTATCTGTTAATCTTATTAAATACAAGGATGGGGTATGGTTGCGGTGAACGAGATACAGGGAATTATAGCACAGTTGTAGGGGCTTTTATCTATCGGACACCTCAAGTCATACACTGAAATGTGTTGTTTTCGTCCCAAATATAGCCATTCATAAAATGGTGATGGTTTTTGTTAGATTCAAAAATATGGAGTATTGCCATGAAATACAATCTCTCTCATGGAAATATCTAATGATAAATCATTATTTTTCAATAAGTGATTTGGATAGTAGGAGTTATCGGGTGGACAATGTTCTAAATTGTTGGGACTTAGAAAGCAAGTGCAAAAATTTTATATATATATATATATATATATATATATATATATATATATATATATATATATATGTGACCATAACAAAAATTATACTAGTCTAGACACTTGTATATGACATCCTCTCACAATTATTGGTGGTGTAATTTTGTTTATAACAGATTTGAATTTTGTTTGAATGAATTGTTTACAAGGAAACTCGGCTCCTAATTAGCCATACAGGAAAATAGGAAGCGTATTAAAACATAATCTGTCACCATCTCTAAAGAGTTAACATAGTAATTATATATATGGTGCAACCTAGTGTTGGGATATTTCTTATCCTTCTTGTATTATCAAATATAGTGGATAAGGGGAGTATTCAAGGAAATTTGAATTTTGATTCAAGGGGTGATAATTTGAAGCATGAAGTTAAACTTGAGGATGAAAAAATATTTATAAGAACTTTTCACTCTAGAAATTTTATTGCTCTATGATATGAAGTAATTGTGATGGATAGAGAGGCCTACAAATTAGAAATAAAAATTTACAATGGAACTTGATATATGGTAGGCTGAATCTTTTATGTCACCAAATTTGATGAATAAGATTTATCATCTCTTTTCCAGGAAGGGAGATTGACCTTTAGGTTAGAGAGTATGCGAGAGAAATTGAGATTTTCACATTCTTGATTATCACCAAGAATTTCAGTCTAGAGTGGTGTGTGTGAAATTTTCACATTATTGATTATCATCGAGAAGTCCATTTTAATGGTGGCTAATGAAGCTTAACTTCAAATTTCATTTTCTTTTAGGAGTGGAAAAGTTTAGAGTCTTCAAACTTATATTATAAACCATAAGTATTTGGAGGAATATTTTAAATAACTTGTTTTTGTATTTGAAATTTTAAATCTTTTGTTCATCCAAAAAATGCACATCCATCCAACATGTAGGGAAGGCAACCTTGGGATAATTTTGGTGACACCAACTGCATGCCATTTTATTGAGTTGTCATCAACCATAATAGTTAGGAATTTTTTATTTTTCTGATAAACCATCTAGACTATAATACAACTCTATGAACATCAAATCATATCTTCCCTTGAGAGTAACTTTGAATCATATGTTACAATGCACAAATTAGGTTGTATCATGGAAATTAAAAGTATGATACCAAGAGTGTTATAATTCAAACTTCTAAGTTTTTTATATATAAGGGTAACCTCGACAATTCCCTCACATAAATCCAACTATTTGATGGTTGACATAAGCTCTAGAAATATCAATTTTTACATCATAAGATCTCAAATAAACTTGAGAATAGGTTTGGAAATATTAAAATAAATCTTCTATTTAGCTAGCATTCTCTTATACAAGGAAGTTGTCTCCATAATTAAGATACTATCATGTCAACTAAAATTTTGTTTGACTTTTTTTGAGAAAATAGTTTTACCATGCTTGATATGTCTTCAAAACTGATACTTTGATTTCTTACACATATCCATTGTAAGTACATTATGGGTCCATAACCCATAGGCTCTTGGATTCACATTTTAAACTTGAAAAATAGACATTGTGATTGGAATGAGTTGTTGAGAATAACACCACGTTATTATAAGAAATGGAACCAAATAGGCTTAGGCTTAGACATAGGGACATGCCAAATCTTATAGGGGGAGAGACTATCTATTCCAACCTTTTTATGATATGCAAGTAGCTTACGTGATGTTTTTACATGTTTCTTTTATGACTAATTTATTTTGTTATTGAAGATTCATATCAATAGATTTTAACTTTGGATCAAACCAAATTGAGACAACAACCATACTTGAATTATACATCCTAGATACATGGACATACAAATTATAGCCTTACAAATGTCACACAATTGGTATTTGTTGTTTCTCATTTTTAATCTAATTACCTATGAGTCTTTGACAAAGTGATATATGTTGAAAGATGTTATGACAAGATTAGGTGTTACAAGCACTCTTTAATATTGATAGAAATATGATAATTTATAATATTGGATTCTAAAATAGCCCAAAGTTTTGTTTAAATTACCTTGTGAAACAACATTTTAAGGAAGATTGGACCTAGAATTTTATGAAGTACTATGTGGGTAGTCATAAAATATTAATGCTTTCTTCTTCTTAATGTGCTTAATGAATTTGTTAGCCTATTTATCTATTGTACTTTGTTATTGGACTTGATCAACCCAATAACCTTGTACAATTGTCTTATAGGACTACGATTCTATTTGTACATTGATTTTGATATATGAAAAGAGGATATTCATGTAGTCCGGAATGCATGAATACCATCTTGGAATGTATGTTGAATTTATAGATTATACTTTTAAAAATTATGAGTTACCACATAGTATTGGACATGCATAGTAATTATTGTGTGATTACATTTAATACTTTAATAATTTAAAGAAGTTACATGAGTGAGTAAAATGATTAATGGGACATAAAATATATTTTGAGTTATAAATCCATGATATATTTCATTAGACATCTGGATTGGAAAATGGATTTTATTAAAATTACTTGTGAATTTATAGAAGCAAATAATGTAGATAAAGTAAGTATTATGAAAAATACAAGTATTTGATGTTAGTATCTTTAATTATTGATCATGTTCTCCTTTGAGTTGTGATGCAGATGCATCTTGTTCTACTAAGGACATTAGTTAATTTACAAGGGGAGAATTGTTATGTGACTTTTTCCCCAAGAGAAGAGAAATATATAAGTAACCCTCTGGAATTAAAAGGGAGATAGAAAAATAATGGATAATATGATCCTTTCGTGAAAAAGAGAGATTAATACAAATATGCATAAACACTCTTTAAAAAGGGGAAGAATAATTATTAAAAGGAAATCTTTTGTGAAAGTGTGTGATGGTTTGAAAACCACCCCTTAAAAGGATATATAAATCATTCATGTAAGACATGGAAAATACATTTTTTCAAGGATGGAGAACATTCAAGGAGAAAAGAGAAAAAGAAAAGAGGAACTAAAAGGGCACAAAGGAGTGAAGGTTAGGTTCTAGGTGGGCATTTAAACATTTGGAGAAGGGGCACACAACATGTGTCCAATTTGGGGTACAACGTACACCTGGGAGTATCCTGGCTAGGGATATGTTTATGTCGTAAAGACAGGTTGGTTCTGTGCAAGAACTGATTCCTCTGGGGGTGTTTGTGCCGAGAAACAGCCTAGGTCCATAACCATTCCTCTGAGTGTTGGAAAGCAACCTCTCCATGACTTCAAGATAAGTATTGAGAACCATTGATTCAATAATATTGAGAATATTGTATATATGATTTGGTGTTAATATGATTAATCTATGTGGAGGTGTTATTCCATTTACTATGTTGATTATTTAATTGTCATATGTTTTTTTTTTAAAAGGGGTAAAATTTTTTATTGAAAATCAAGAAAGAGCAATACAAGAAATAAGGGTAGAGCCCCAGAAGCCATCAAGAAATGACCAAACAAAACTTGGAGCCACGTCAACCAAGGCCATAATCAGTTACATCTTCAACAAGAATCCCCTCCAAGTCATGACGATGCTCAGGGGAAACCTGCTCCCACTCCTCAACCTTCCAACCATCTAAATGCTCAGAAGCCCACTTGGTTAAACAATCAGCAGCCCTATTCCACTCCCTCAGAATATGGACGAAAGACACCAACTCCATCAAAGAGCTAATTTGTAGGACCTGCTGCACCATCCTGGCCAACTGCCAACTAACATCAGAAACCTTTCGATCATTGATTAAATTAACCAAAACCTGTGAATCAGATTCATAGATCACCTTGCGCCACCCCAAGGCATAAGCCCTTTCAAAGCGTAAAGGATCGCCAAACCTTCCATAAGGTTGATAGTTTGCATCCCTTCATGCACAACAAAGAAGAAAATCACTGAGCCAGAAAAATCCCTACCAACACCACCAATCCCAGCAGGCCCAAGATTGCCACGTGAGAAACCATTAGTATTGATCTTCAAAATGCCAACTAGAGGGGGCAACCATCTTCCCATCCTCTGAACTTTCTTTTTCACCCTCCTTCCTCTCCTAACACAAGCAGACGCCAAAGACAATCCCTGAAACCCAAGTATATCCACCATCTCAACATCTCTTCTCTCCAAAGGGAACTCCACTTCACACTTAGCCTCTATAGTCTCCTGAATCATACCTAAAATTCTTTGCCAAATTTTTTGGACTAACATCTTTTCGCCACGGAAAATTCGATGATTATGTTCCAACCAGATTTTCCATAGCATGAAGGTAGGTCCAACATACCATGCAACTTGCAAAAAGGACGCTGAAGTAGGAGGTCTACCCAAACTATTCCAAAAATCCACCAGGGAAGAAGCATGAACATAGGGGCTTTTCCAGACACCCCACCAAGAATGCCAAAGATGCACAACAAAGGGACATCAGAAAAACAAGTGAGATGAATCCTCCTCTCCAGCTCCACACAAAACATAGATAGAAGGGCCCTAGAACCCCCTCTTCCTAATATTATCCCATGTCAAGCATCTATTCCACGCCAAAGTCCACATAAAGCAATTGCACTTTGGCCAAGAGAACTTGTTCCGCACATTCCTCCACCAGTTAACCTCCACAACATCTAACCTTTGGGATAATAACCCTTGATATCCTGAAGAGACAGTATAGACACCCTTAGGATTAGGAGACCAGGCCAAAACGTCCCCATCTGGGAGGGAACTACACTGTCGACTGACAAGGATATTCTAAAGCTCAGCAAACTCTTCCTCCATACCAACAGCAGGCCACTCCTCATGGTTCTTCCATCTCGCCTCCTCCACCTGACCATGAGACGAAGAGGACTTAAAGTCACTCACCCTCGACCAACCAGCCTCCAGGAACCTCTGACACAGAGTCAACAAATTAGGAAACTGAGAAACAATGGGAGGGAATCCATCCCAAGAGTCGGCCCAAAACTGTGCTTCTGCCCCTCTTTTGCAAATCCAAAATAAGCCCTCCTTGATGAGCACAACCCCTTTTTGAGCGTACCCCAAATCACTGAACCTTTCCCCACAAGGGGATAACGAGGAATATCCATCCAAGGGATCCCAGGGAAATACTTATGGGATAAAATTTGGGCCCAGATCTGATCGTGTTCCACACACCACCGCCAATAAAATTTAGCAACCAACGCCACCCCAGACACAACAGACTGCCTTAATCCAAGACCACCCAACTGCTTCGGGCTACAAAAAACATCCCATCTGACAAGACTCCATTTGGAGGATATCAAGCTACCAGCCCATAAAAACTGTCTTGCTAAGGAATATAATTCCTTAACAAAACCCATAGGAGCCACCTGGATCATGCAACGATAGATGGGGAGGGCTTGCACCACAGACTTGAGTAATTGAACATGACCGGAAAAAGATAGCCACCTGTGCATCCAATGATTCACTCTCACGCAAAATTTGTCTAGAAAATTCTGCCAAGAACCCCTGGGCAGCCTTCCCACCGAAATAGGAATATCGAGGTAGGTCAAAGGGAGACCCCAATATGAAATCTCAAGATTTGAGCAATCCGCCTCTGAATGGGCTCCGAAGTATTGAAGAAGAATATGGAGGACTTATCCTCATTAATCAGCTGTCCCGAAGCAGCAAGATAAACATCAAGCACCCTGCACAGATTTGAAGCCTCTCTATTAGTAGCCAAACCCATCACAAACTGTAAATGAGACTACGGAGGCAAATCCCCTCCCCACCTCCACCCTTGAATGAGACCCAACTCCACATTCCTTCTCAACAAGCACCCAAGACCTTCAGCAAGGAGAATAAATAAATAAGGAGAGAGGGGGTCTCCCTGACGCAAACCTCGAGAGGCACCAAAAAGCTCAGAATGCTCACCATTGATAAGAACAGAGAATGAGGTCGAGGTAACACAACTCATAACCCATTGAATCCAGTCTTCCCCAAACCCAAAAGCACCAAGCACCTTCCAAAGGAAGGACCATCGAACTCTATCATAAGCCTTAGCCATATCCAGCTTGATGAACATCGCCTTATCTTTGGAGCTAGCCATAGAGTGAATGGTCTCGGTTGCAATAACCACCCCATCCAGAATTTTCCTTCCCGCCACAAAACCACTATGTTCCTCAGAGATAAGCACAGTAAGCCACTTTTTCAACCTCTCAGCAATCAATTTAGATATAATTTTATAAATCACATTGCACAAGGAAATAGGACGAAATTGAGTTAACTTATCCACCCCCTCACACTTGGGGATGAGAGCAAGGAAGGTAGAATTCAGAGCATGCAACATCTGCTTATTCTTCTGTGACTCTTGAACAACTGCCAATAAGTCCATCTTGATAATATCCCAGAATTCCTGAAAGAATTCAATAGGGAAGCCATCAGGGCCACGAGCTTTCCCCTTCTTCATCTAGAACACAATCCCCTCTAGCTCTTCCAATGAAATGTCTCCCATAAGATGCACCCGCATCTCTCTAGAAACCATAGGTGGAATACAGGAAAGAACCTGAGCTTCCTCAGGCGACCCCCTTGCGAGTCTTCCCTGAATAAGGAAGCAAAATACCGCACAACCTCCCTTGAGATTTCCTGAAAAGAGGAGAGATTCTCCCCCCTGTCATTCACCAGAACTAAAATAGAATTGCCATGCCTCCTGGCTTTCACCGAATTGAAGAAGAAAGCAGTATTCTTATCGCCCTCTTGCAGCCACTCGATCCGAGCCTTCTGTTTCCAAAAAGCTTCCTCCCGTAGCTCACACTCTTCCAATGCCTTCAAAGCCCTAGCCTCCTCCCGAAGCAAATCCTCAATAACCCCATCCTCCCTGATCACCCTTGTAATACTAGCCAACTAAGCCTGAATAACACTCTTCTCATGGAAAATGTTTTCAAAGAACCAACGGTTCCAACGTTTAAGCTGGTACTTCACAAATTGTAATAACTTAGCAAAAGTATACATTACCGTACCATAAGTAGGTCTACGATACCTCCACCAGTCAGTGACATGTCCATGTAGAGAGGGGTCATGCAACCACATAAGCTAAAACTTGAAAGAAGGAGACCGAGGCACACGAGCATAAGTAATGGAAAGCTTGATAGGCCAATGATCTGAGCCCCACCAATCTAGAATTTCAGAGTTAGATGGCCACCGACCACCAACCCAGAAATAGGAAACCAGAAAATGATCCAAACGCTTTGCAATGCAATTCTCCCCAACCCTTCGATTGTTCCAAGTAAACTGACCATTGGTGGGCTTGATGCCAACAAGATTTAAAGCTACAATATTATCCTGAAGAAGCAGCGCAAAAGCCTCCAATCTGGCAATACCCCCCGCTTCTTAGTGAGCTCAGAAATAACATTAAAATCCCCAGCCACAATACATGGAAGGTAAGGTGCCATGCTACAGAAAAACCTGATATGGAACCACAAAAGTTGCTTACCCTGAATTTTAACAGGCGCATAGATATTAGAAAAGAGTATAGACTCTTCAGTCTCAAAACATGAGGCACTCATAGATAAAGAAGACTTAAAGGACGTCCACCAAAGAGGGAAAATATTGTGAGGGTTCCATAGACAAGCCACTCCCCCAGCCAATCCATGAGCCCCAATGCACTAGAACTCGCCACTTCCCCATAGCTTAGGCATCAAGCCCATCATACACTCAATTGATAACTTAGTCTCCTGAAGGAAAAGAACATCAGGAGAATGACTTCTAATCAATGCATGAACAATTTTTTGTCTAGGGCCACTGTTCAAGCCCCTTACATTCCAAAGCACAATAATCATTTCAAGGGACATGAGAAATGAGAATCCAGGGTCTTTACGGACCCTGACTCCACCAAAGTCTCCCCTGTTAATTTAATCTTTTCCAAATCCTTTTTTCTACCAAGCTTGGAAGATTTCTCCCCCACCCATTTTTTGGTTCCTTTTGAAGGATACCCAACTGAGAAGGAGACTTGCTATTCTTAACCATTTCAGAACCTGCTTTCCCCACCATAGAAGATCCATCCCCGACACCCTTCTTCCCTGCAATCGTAGGAACCGACTCCAACCTAACCTCCATCTGGAGGTCAGTATCCATTTGCAAAGTACCTGCATCCTGCATAACCTGAGTAGCCTCAGACAAAAGACCCTCCTGCTCAGAAACCAACACATCCTGATTTAAATTGACCAACCTCGGGTTCATTTCCTGCTGGCTGAGATCATCTAAAATCTCAAATCTATTAAAGGTGTCTTCATCCTGTTTTTCCATTAAGGTCCTCTTTTGACCCCAGTTCTTGTGATGAGCCGTGACAGGAACATAACCATCCGTACCAACCACTTCACTCGGAATGGGATCCTTCCCCTTGTCAACCCTGGGGGGGTTGTGAGAGAGCTGAGAAGACTGGGGTTCTGACAGCCTAGCCCTTGGACATCGTCGTAGCAGGTGACCATATTCATGACAAAGACGACAACGAAAAGGAAGAGTCTGATAATCCAATTGTTGTACCCACGAATAAGGACCCGCACACATATCCATAGAATCTAGTAATGGCTTACTTAAATCAATTTCAACACAAATACGAGCAAAAGTCATCACCTTTTTAACCTGAGTCTGTTGCGCAGATCCAACCGGCTTTCCAAGCATCGAGGCCAACAGGTGCAGAACATCATCCTGGTAACATTCCACAGGAAAACGAGGGAGCCGAACCCACACCAGAACACGAGTTGGAATCACCTCAGAAGGATCAAATCCCACATGCCAAGGTTTAATAAATAACCCGATCTGGTTGTAAAAATAAGGGCCTCCTTCAAAGACCCTAATATGATCCGCCATGCAGTTAAAAGTTACCATGAAATAGTTATTTTCCAGCAACATGAGTTCCATCTCGCCCTCCGACATCCAGGTCCGTTGGGCCCATGACTCTAGGAATTGGAACGAGATACACATCCCCATAAAATTGCATAATAAAGAGTGACCTGAGTAGTAATCAATGTCTTCTGCAATCATCTCCAGCGGGATAACCAGCTTCGGCCTCTTTTTATAGTGTTCTAGACACCCATTGATCTTCGTAATGCGTGAACCACAAGCCGGTCCCATTCTACTAGCTCCCGAATCAGGAGAAAATAAATTATTTTCAAAAATCTTCGCATCCTGGGAAGACGAATTGGCACCAACTGTCGAGCAAAAATCCATTGAAGGCGAAACCCCAGATGATTCACCAAGAGCCATTAAAACTGAGGGGCCCGAGATGGGCACACAACCCAACGCTCCATGGCGGGGAGTGGGGACAACAACCCCACTCACCAATCGAACTCCACACAAAACAAGAGAAGGGCAGCATAGAAAGCTAGGCCCCACCCCCGAGAGGAACACCGCGCAGCCCAAAGAATGGGGCCTCCCTGCTCACGGGACCCCTAAAAACCCTCCACCGCACCTCCTCCACCCCACTGCAGGCCCGAGCCGACAACACATCCATAATTCCAAGCGCGAGACCATAGGAGATAGGGATTGGCGACCCCTACGCAAGAAGGAATCACCGCCAAAGATGAGGAAGCAGCCTCCGCATGAAATATTAACAGAAAGAAAGCACACTCCGCCCCCAAGTGACACCAAGAACCCACCCTTCAGCGCACAGAGCAAACAGAAACCAGTCACGGGCTAGGGCTCGAGTGCCCTAGCACGACCCGAAGTTGCAGACGCCATCCTCTTCATTTCCCTACATGTGATTTTTCATATAAAAAAATTAATATTAAGGTTTGGGCCTTGGTTGTTGGCACTACATGCAAGAAGACCCACCAATTCACCAAGGATCCTCCCCTTAATATGAGGGTAAACAACAAACTCTATTGTTGACGCGATAGAGAGCGACCCTGCGAGGTTTGAACCTTGGTTGTTGGCTCTACAGGCAAGAAGCCCCACCATTTCACCAAAGGGTCGCCCCCCAATTGTCATATGTTTTTAGCTTACATTAATTATTCACATTTATTTTGATAATTGCATATTATAAATTATATTAACTCTACTATTTTTTATATTAATTCCGTTGCTAACACTTGATAACTATAGGGGAAAAGTGACATCACAAAAAATAATATAATTGTAACACTTTACATTCATATCTACTAAAGGAGTAAATGGAATTTTTCTTACAAAATTTGTACTCCTTTTAGGAATAACTCTACAATTTCTAGACCTATAACAAAATTGATTACAAATACAACAATACAAATAGAAGTATGAGGAGTACCTATTCATAGCATTTCCTTGAGTAGGATGAGGAGGTCTTCTTTGCCTTGGCTTCTTCACATCTCTCACCCTTGTGAATCCATCAACATTAGTTCTTCTTCTTCTTCAGATGATCAAGAACTAATTCAATGTTCTTCTTGTCTGCAACATGCTTCTTTTCTTCTTCATCTTTTGTATATCAGTAGTCATCTTTTCCTCTTCAAAGGTGTTATCCTTGTAGGATTTCTCACCATCTATACCAAAATTTTCTTCTGCTCTAAATCATTCATATAGTTTTGCAGATGCACTAGTAAAAGTACTCTTTCCTTTCTCAAGACCCAAACCAGATTTCTCTTTGGTAGAAGGATTTTGTGTGTTTAATAATCCATCGAGAATCTCTGAGCTTGCCTTCAAATTTAGGCCTTTTTAAAATTTGTTCTCTAGCCTTTTCCAAATCTTTTCTTAGGGCAACTATTTCTGCCTCTAGCTGCATACATTTTTCAACTTTGGACTGTAGTTTAGACTTGATTACATCTTCAATCCTTTGGGCTTCCTCCAGTTGTATCTTCAATCTCACTACCATCTGATTGGATTCTTCAAGTTTTTTAGTTAGCTTTTTAGTCTCCTTTTGTGCAAGCCTTTTTTGATGGTTATTATCCCTTTTCAAACTAACAATTTCCTCTCTCAAGTTATCAATCTCTTCTAAAGAACAAATTAGTTCACCTTCAAGGTAGACTTCTCCTTCTTCTTCACCTTCGTCACCAATATTTTTAACCTTTCAATTTTTCTATTCTTTAAAGTTTTTTTTCCATGAAAAGAAACTCTTTTTCTTCCATTACCAAAGCAAAATTGTGTTCATCATTTGAACTATCACTAGCATTAGATGAATCACTTTCCTCTTGGTTGTATACAATATTCTTCTTCTAAAATTTTTTCTTCTTAGGAAAGTAGAGTTTCTTCTTTTTACTATCTACCTCTTGTTCAAAGTTATCCTTCTTATTGTACTTGGGAATTTGGAAGCAAAATTTCCTACTTTACCACAATCAAAAAACTTGAAGGGTAGATTACCTCTAGATTTATTGGAGCCTCTTCTTAGTCTTCTAATGAAGTTTGCTTCTTCTTCATCAGTCTCTTCATGTTCGGATGCAAAGGCTTCTTCCTTGTCTTTCTTCGATGCCTCAACCTTTTCCTTATTGGTATCCTTGAATACAACTTCTCTTTTGGATGAATATGCATTTCCCATTCTCATTTTATATGCGGTGAAAATACCATGTAGTTCATCAAGAGTGAGTTTATCTATTTATTTTTCTTTCTTTATTGCAGATATTTTGGAATCATACTTGGATGGCATGGATCTTAAATTTTTTTGAATAATGACTAAATATTTTACCTCTTATCCAAACCCTTTGATTGAGTTCACAATTTCATCAACTTTGAGAAGATAATCTACAATCTTTTCTTCTTCACTCATCCCGAGGCTTTCAAACTTGGCTCTAAGAGTTTGTAGCTTTTCTAGTTTTATCTTATCATCTCCTTTGTAGATTCTCTTCAATTTAATCTAGACATGATGTGTAGTTTGAAAATGCATCACTTTGAAAAACACTATGCTAGACAATCTACAAAGAATAACATGCTTTTCCTTTGCATTGTTCTCATAGTCTTTCTTTCCCGCAACATCGGTAGGAGCAGTAGAAGGAGGTGTATATCCATTTTTCATAGACATCCACACATCAAAACCTAATGATTCCAAATATGTCTCCATATTAATGCTCCAAAAAGAATAATCTAATCCATGAAACAAAGGTGCATTGTTTGTAGATGAACCCTCTTGATTGGCCATTGTGTTCACTTGTCCAAGATCTACCCGAGCTGATTTGGCTTCTCCAAGGGAACCAGGGCTCTTATACCAATTGTTGGAATACAACAATCTACTAAGGGGTGAATCAATAGATCAATCAAAATTTATCCCTTTAACACTTAAAGCATATCAAATTCTTTTAGCCCTTTTAGCTTAGATTAAGACTAAACATGTAGAGAAATAAACATTCACACACAATTGCACATAACACAACATATACGTGGAAACCCAAGATTGGAAAAACCACGGTGAGAATAGCTACTAGAATCTACTATGCTAATCCAACCTCACAATGAAAACCTTCTGATTACAATTGTTCAAGGGAACCAACCCTAAGGAGACACCAATCCCCTGGTTTTAGGATCACCCACTCCAAGGAAGCACCAACTCCCTACACTGAGCACCTACCAAGTTATCTGATGGAACCCACCAATCAAATTTATAATGAAAATAGTTATAATTTGATTCTATTGAATCCAATATTCAATGTTGTAACTCTTTTGCAACTGCTCAACTCTTTGTTGCAATCTATGCAACTCAATTCTCTACTCTACACCTCTCTCTTCTCATCACCTTGAATACAAACCCTTGATGATGATATCTACTTTTGTTTGGGTTTGATTCTATCTCAACATGTGCATACTCTATCCACTTTACTTCTCACTCTCTTACTTTTCTACATGCATACATCAAAATAACTAACTAATTTTTGATTGTCTTCTTTTCTCATATCTTCATCGACCATTACTCCTACCTCAAGCAATGCATCATCGTCCAAATTAATTGCATATTCAAATTCTTTTCAATTTGGAAAATTATGCTAGGGTTTTCTCACATCTATCTTCTCCATCAAGCTTCTTGTACATCAAGCCCAAAACCCAATCATTATCAAATTTTGTACCAATGCCAATTTTAGCATGCAACCAATCTAGGGTTTATGTTCATTAATGCACATTCTATGTATCCAATATTTTTTTTTTCAAGAACATGATCATCACCACCCAAATGAACCAATTACCATTAAACTTGGCAGCTGGAGTGGTTACAATCATTAATTTTATGCTCTATTGCGACTAGCATTCGAAATCCTTGTTCACACTGACATAGTCATTGGAGTCCTTCAACATTAAACACTGACCATTGATTTGTAGCCTCCACACCATAATCCATCATTCCTCATTTAACATTTCATCTTTAAAACGTAATTGTAAGATTAACCCCTTTTAAATCTTAGCTGTTGATCTCCATCACGCAATATATTTCCATCACATTTTTCTCGACATTGTTTTATTCATAACAACAATGTGAATAAATGAAGCAATACAATTGCATGTTGCCACCTGTCCTTTGGGACACATGTCCACATTATTGCTCCATCACAATTATAAAAATGAAGACCCACAAGTTCCTTTCATCCCATATCACAAATTACTTTCCTTCCTTTTGCTTCACAACAGTGATGTGAAGCAATGATGCACTGACTATTTGATCTCCTATGTTTTTTCTCTACCATTGATTTGTCCCTATCATATATTGCTCAAAGCATATGCCGAGTTAAAATTCAAAATGTGATGAAAACAACACATGTGATGCAACCATAACTCGACACTATGCTAACATCATGTTCCACTAGCTCCTTCATATCACACATTACAAAAATCATGGCTCCTTTTTGCTTCACAACTGTGATGTGAAGCAGTGATGTGATGACTCACCATGTGTCCACAATGATGTCACACTCACTATCTATTGCGTATCATAGAAGACCCTTGCCGAGGTAACCTTCAAAATGTGATGGGAAAACTACATGCGATGGTAGTCCGATCTCACAAGCACCAACCTTCACCATTGATCATCTTCATCGCATATCGCACACACACTTACATCGCATATCACTAATTACACACCACCCTTTTGCTTCACAACTACGATGTGAAACACTAAAGTGATATATATTCAATCTTCAACCATATATGTGGATTGTTAGATCTTCTAAAGAGGATATCACACATCGAAAAAGTGCATAGCATATGAAGAGTGATAGACGCGATGTGAAGTCAAGGTGCAATGCACACAAAAATTTTCCAACCAGTAATGCTAGGTAAAGGGCTAGTTATATTGACAAAATTGAAGGCTTAAGTTGTCACTTAAGAGACCTGCTACCACCAATGTACAGTAAATTCTCAAATAGAAATTCTGACCAACGCCATGACTACAACACATTAGGGTTTAATTGAAAAACCCTAGTTCAACCAGAGAGCATAAACAAATCAATTATGAGCATATTGCATTTCTTCTGATCATATAGACCACACCATTCAAATCCATTCAAAAAACCCATATTGAATCTATAGCGCAATTTCTTCTTTGACTTCTAGAAGTGACCTTTGCAACAACATGACAACATTTCATGACAACATTGCAACATTTGAGCAACTTTATGCTGGTGGCACAATATTTGCAAAACATGCTCTTCTCTCCATCAATCTTCACCAGTTCTTCCAAACATTGATCCATTATCACTAATGACACTTAGTCTTCCACTGAACCCCCTTTGATATCAATGAAAACATTATGCCTTAACGCATACTTTTGTGTGAAATCTTCAAACAACAATCTTTAAATTTGGAAACAAATATGTGCATTCAACCATTTCTTCCTGAATCTTTCTTGCAACAAAAGTAATGAGAATTATTTAACATGTGAAAAGGTAAAAATAAATCTCAATTCATTCATTCAGTGAATACAAAAGAGAGATAATGAAAACTTTAAAAGAAATAAATAAGTTAAAGAATTAGTTTGTAGTTAGTATAAGGTAGTTTTTATTTAAGAATATTCAAATTAAAGTTTGTGAAATTAAAATCAAGTTGATGGAATTAGAAGAGGAAACCTTTGGATATAAAGCTTATTAAGAGTTTATATAGTTAGTAACATATCCATTATCCCTTTGAATGGGTCGATTTTTACCTGGTTTGATAGACAGTAGGGTAATCATTTAATCCAAGTAAAACTTGACCATTTCCTTATTTCTTCGAATTAGAACATTTTACAAGATCTCACTCTCATTGCTCTTCCTAGAACAGGCTCAGATCATAATGCTCTCCTACTTGGGTGTGATGATAAAGTTTCTAAAGAACCTTTTCCCTTCAAGTATGAAATAATGTGGTCTCACCACTCGAACTTCAGAACCCTTGTTGAAGGTTGGTGGAATGCTCCATGTAGTGGTACTCCCATGTTTCATTTAGCTCAAAATATAAAGAAAGTTAAAGATAGTGTAAAGGGATGGAACAAATACTCGTTTGGGAATATATTCACTAAAAAAAGAAGAACTAAGCTTAAAAATCAAGGAGATTCAAGATTTGATGGAGCTGGGTAATATTGATGAAAGCATATGTAATCAAGAAAGGGACTTAAGAACTCAATAGTTTAAAATAAATAAAAAAGAAGACTTTCTTCAAACAGAAATCAAGGATACAATGGTTGACTAAAGGTGATAGAAATACTAATTTTTTTCATCAATCTACCTTAAAACATAGGTGCAAAAACAATATTAGATCTCTAAAAACTATCAATGGGTTAAGTCTGTATGGGGAGGATGAAATTGCTAATGAGGCGGTGTCTTTCTTTTCAAACTTCAACAAATGCCAAAGGTTGACAATGCTGATCTGGAGGATATTCTGCAAGTGATTCCATAATTCATTTCAGAGTAGGATCTATAAGAGATGTCTAGAGTTGTCCCCCTCCAAGAAGTTGAGGCAGTTTTCTCCTTTGGTGCTTATAAAGCCTCAGGGCTTGATAGCTTTCCTCCTAGTTTCTTCCAAGAATTTTGGGATATTGTTTCAATTGACCTTTTCAATGCTGCTCGAGATTTCTTAAGATCTGGCAGGATTTTAAATCAGCTAAATGCCACTTTTATAGGCTCGTCCCTAAGTTGGAAGAAGCTTCATCAATGAATGATTTTAGACCAATTATTTTGTGTAACACTACTTATAAGATATTCTAAAACATAATGGTCAATAGATTGAATTTGGTTTTGAATAAATGATAGCTGCTAATCATAAGGGTTTTATTCAATGAAGACATATCTTGGATGCAACAATTTACACACATGAGGTGTTACATTCTATGGACTTAAGCAAGAAGCAAGGTATGGTTTTGAAAATTTATATCTCCAAGGCTTATGATTGTATCTCATGGAATTTCCTTTTTGCCATGCTAAAAAAAAATAGTTTTAAAGGAAGATTTCTTAACTTAATCAGATCTTGTGTTACAAATCCTAAGTATCTAGTCCTGGTTAATGGGGTGCCTAAAGGATTCTTCTCATGTGGTAGAGGTTTGAGACAAGGTGATCCTTTGTCTCCTTAAATTTTTGTTATTGTGGCCAAAGCATTGGGATAAAATATTTAGAAACAACTTATAAACAAAAAGCTAAAAGGGTTCAAAGCTGCTTCCTCACTCCCCTCGGCCTCTCACCAACAATTTGTTGACGACACTATCCTTTTAGGGGAGACTTCAGTTTTGGAAGCTAGATAATGGAAATACATCCTGGATAAATATGCTAGAGTTCCAGGCCAATATATCAATTATAAAAAAAGAAAGATCTATTTCTTTAACATTGCCCAAACAATAAAAGAGAGTAATAAACATTATTGGGTGCCAGGAAGCTGAACTGCCGGTTACCTACCTTGGTCTTCCTCTAATTTCCTGAAAACCACATAGTACTTATTGGAATCATATTATTGAAAAGATCCAAAAGAAACTGTCTGGATGGAAAGGAAAGTGGTTAAACTATGTAGGGAAATTACAACTTCTGAAAGCTTCTTTACAAACATCCCTATTTACTATCTATCCCTCTTTAACATCCCTACCTTCTTAGCCGAAAAGATAGAAATGATTCAAAGGATATTTTTATAGTCGGGTGTGGAGGAGAGGAAAAGATTGGCTCTTGTTAGATGGGATAAAGTCTGCACCCCAAAAAGAGATGGTGGTTTGGGCATACAAAGAATAATTTTTTTTAATAAAGCTTTAGTGGGAAAAATGGGCTGGTATCTTTTGGAAGGAGCTAAAGACTGGGTCTAGATTCTTAGAGACAAATATTTGGGAAAATAAGATCAAAGCTACTTTTTGAGGAAAGAGGATCTCCCTTATGGTTCTATCTTTTGGAATAACTTGATCAAGATTAGAGGTACTTTAAAATAAGGTGTGAAACTAAGAATAGGGAATGGTCAATGAATAGACTTCTGGGATGATGCTTGGACAAATTGTGCTCCTTTCTCATAAAACAAAAATATTCAACAAATTACTATTGGAAAAAAGGTCACTAATTTATAAATTGGGATGGTAGAGGCCAAAATGGATAAATTTTAAAAATTATAGAAATAATGTTGTTCTTAGGGGGGAAGATAGTACGGCTGGGATGTTGGTTTGGGTATCCTTCTGCTCAAATTGGTGAATCTGATCTTTTCTCGAAGGACAAGGATGACAAGTGGATATGGACTAAAATATCTTTTGGGATAATCTCTGTCAAATTTGTGTATGAAGTTTTGGAAACCTAGCTGATCCAAAAGGGGGAATTTAATTGGAAAATGGTTTGGAGTAAGAATTTAATACCTACTTGATTAATTGCTTTTGGTGGATAGTGGCACATGGCAAGATTCTCACTATTAATAATATTAATAAAAAATGCTTCTACTTGGTCAATAGGTTCTATATTTGTAATGAAGTTGAAGAAACCATCATGCATTTGTTGTTTCAAAGTCCTTACTCATAGGAGGTTTGGTCTTTCTTTATGAAAAACTGTTAATTGAGTGGGTTTTTCCTCCTTTGGTTAAAATGTTTATTGATTGATGGAATCTCTGTCCCTACTCCCATAATATTATTATGGATCTCTGGAGGCAAGTTCCCTCATTCCTCACTTGGGGGTTGTGGAAAGAATAAAACAATAGAGCTTTCAGGGATATAGGTAAGAAAAGTAAAGAGTTATGCATGTCTATAAGAAAGTAGATACAAGAAAACATTGACAACTGCAAGTATGCTCCTTCAAAGAAAATTACTTCCTACAAAGAGTTGTGAATTAAGCAACTATGGGGTATATCACAAGATCTAACTAGTAAAACACCTTATCAGAAGGAGTACTATTTGGATACCTCTGGACCTGGGATGGATAAAATGTAATTTTGATGGGTGTTCTCACTACAACAAAACAGGCAATTAGCGACTAAAATAGCGTCAAATTTTAGTGTATTTGAGTTCATGAATTGGAAACTTCTGCTGCGCAAAACTCGACACAAATTGGTTTGTTAACTTTGTTGCCGAATTTAGCACTGGATTTAGTGCCAAATTTTGTTGCTTCCAGTTTGGCTTTTGTTTTTGCTTTTGGTTTTGCTTCTTGTGTTGCTTCCACGTTTACTTCCAGTTTTGCTTCCGATTTTTCTTCTAGGTTTGCCTCTGATTTTGCTTCCAGTTTTTCTTCCAGATTTGCTTCCGGTTTTGCTTCCAATTTTTCTTCCTTAATTTTACTTCTATTTTGCTTCCAATTTTGCTTATTCCTGCTTTGCTTATTGCATCTTTTGTTGCTTCTAATTTTCTTGCTTATTGCTTCTTGCTTCTTTTGCTGGTTTGCTTCTAGTTTGGCTTCCATTGTTGCTTCCTTTTTTGCTTCTAAAAATTCTTCTTGTTTTGCTTCCATTTATTAATTTAATATGTTTTATTTCAATTTAATTAGTTAAATACATATCATCTTAAATAACTCATATGATTATAGAGTAAGTAAATTAAATAATATGTTTTATTTCAATTTAATTAATTAAATATATCATGCCTCTTAAATAACTCATATGATTATAGAGTAAGTAATTTAATTATTTAACTCATATGATTAAATAACAAGATAATTATTATAACATGATCATCATTTATAATTAAAACAAGTGAGTCAAATATCTATATAAGTAGATCAAAACAAATGATTAAAACAAGTGAGTCAAATATGCCACTAGATTAATAACATGTCAAAATGATACATGTCCAACAATCAACATAAGTCAAAATGACACATGTACAAATGATATAAGTAAAAATGATAAATTATATAACTCAAAATGATACAAGTCAAAATGATACATGTCCAAATGATATTTTTCAAAATGATACATGTCAAAATGATACAACTCAATAATATGGTACTACAGGCCGTGAAAATGATACATATGATAGTAACCATGAAAAGAGGCATCATAACGATATATCAACAATGATCCATGATGCAGTCTATATGATCATGAATGTCACTGGCTACTACCAACATCTGCCTCATCATCATCATCATCACCATCATGATCATCATCGTCGTCATCATCATCGTCATCAGCCTCAATGTCTTTTGTATCTATGTCATCATCATACTCTTCCATGTGATTTGTACCAGAACCAACATATTCTGGATCTATATATCATGAGGATCATCTTGATCTTCTGGAAGACCCGTGTTCTACAAAAAAAAAATATTTAAAATAAAAAGTTATTATTTATTTCATGCAACAATTTATTTTTCTGTTATATATCTAATATTACAACATGTGAAACGAAACCATAATCATATTACATCATATCAAAGTGCACATACCATAATAAAATTTCATAAAAGTTATAGCTAATATGTCATTCCAATGATGTAAAACATGCAACAATTCTAATAAATGTTAGTGAAATATGCCAACATTTGGTGGAAGAGGAAGAGAGATGACTGGAACTCTGGAGGCCAACCATAATGGATTTCATTTTTAGAGAGAGAAAACCATCATTCATCTCTACTTCATCATAAAAAACATTTCAATTACATTAGTAATCAGAACTCGGCTAAAAGGGGAAAAAATGAGACCTAAGGTAGGCATGCTTTATCATGGCAAATGCCATCCAAACCTCCACCTAAATCTCAGAATTGAGAGTGAATTATTAGATCTAAACCCAAGAAAGAATATATGTCAAAATGATAGGTAAAGTGCACCTAACGCAAAGGATGTTAGTTCAAAAGATAAAGCACACATTTTTATGGCTCAAAATAGCAAGAAGGCTGCCCAAAAAAGTGGCAAACAATTTATAAAAGTGCACGTAGGATATGAAGCATGGTGAGGAACTAAGGAAAGAATGCTTGGGTAATAAAAATGTTAGAAAATGTGTTATGAATCTATGCCTAAGTGTTAAGAACAACTTTGGGAAAGGTGAGGTACAATTTTTGAGTGGCAAAACAACTTAAAAATTCTACCAAGAAGATTTAAAAGTGGCAAGAGGTTAAGTGAAAAGAGCCTAAAGTAAGCATGAAAATAAATTAATATGAAGTGCACTTTTCAGTGGCCATGATGTAAGCAAGGGGTTAGGATCACTCAAAAAACTCAATTCAATGAGCCTCAAACAGATTTCAAAACACCAACTCTTGAACTCTTGAACTCTTCAAATTTCACTTTTCAACTAGGCCTTTCCTAGTAGGTATGCTGACCCTGTTTGGGATTTTTCTCACAAAATTCACAAAGTAATTCACAAAAAAATTATAGATTTAGATACCTCTTAGTGAGTTACAAAACATACCTCAAAATCATCAGATGTTGTTTTGGAACATGTGCCTCAAAATGGGCCTTCACCGCTATCGTAATTAGGCTAATGAGGCCTAATTTACAAAGGAACTACCCTTTAAAATCTTCACAATCATCAAGAATTGTTGGGGAATAAATTTACATGTGTCCAAATCCTCAAAAACACAATTTTTTTGAGAAACTCACCTCTACATACTAAACCACAAAGCCCTCATTTTAAGCCAATTTGAGGAGGGTTTATTGAAAGTAATGGTTCCACACCTTACCAAAACTTGACACTACCTTATACCTTCATAAAAAAATATGAAAAAACTCAAAAAACCATTACACATGCAGCTCCATTCATATTTTGTCAAAACCTTACTTTAGTTCCTCAAATTCACATGGAAAACTCATGAAAACACCCTAGGGCATCACCTTAAAACCATAAAAACGTATCCCTTGAATTCCAAACCATTTTAAAACCTATATTATCATGAAACAATACATTCCAATGAATTACAAGTCATGATAGTAGGTGGAATGTCTAAAACTTCATTTTTTACGCCAATCAAAACCCTTGACAGGCTATAAACAGACAGTTCTAGAAAAATGAAGATATCTCACTCAAAACTCAATATTAGAACCTCCCACTTGATTCAAATGAAAGCTAGCACATGACCTCAACACATTCCATCACCCTTGGGCCATGGTACTTCTGTACGGATGAGAAATTCAGCTTGTAGCAGCAGATTTTTTTAGAACACATAATTTATGCAAAGAAACTAATATATTATGTGGTATTTCTTTCAAAATGCAAATTTCCAACCCCCATCACGAGGTGTACATGTATTTTAAATATTTTCCAACCCAAAACTAACTCCCCAAACTGACCAACCACTTTTCAAACCTCAACTAACCGTTGGCCTTTACAAATTTTGCATTTTTGCAAGTTTATTGTTGACAACTTTTTGCATTTTTGCAATATTTTCACTTTTGACCCTTCTATTCACCTAAGACATTACCAATGAATTTTTTAGACCTTATTACACTTAGAAGCATGACTCAACACAATAAAACTAACATTCAACCTACCTTGACAACCTTTTAGTCAACCTTGACAACTTTTAACATGATTTTGCAACTATTACAATAAGGACTCAAAAATCCTCAAAGTTGATCACTTACATCAAGAATGGTCTCATTAGACCTTATTATGACTTAAAACACCCACACAACCTAGAATTAACCACCAAGACTCTCTTTTCACAAGTCAACTAGAGAAAAATCATTAAAATGGATTGGTGCTCTTGCACCAGGCCATAACCATGAAAAACTCCACCAACTAGAGGAAAATGACATAGGTTAAAAGGTGGCACACTTTTGAGTGGAAAAATACACTAAAAGTTCCACCAACATAAGTTAAAAATGGAAAAAAATTAGTTGCCTCTTATCTAGATTTAAAATCTTGATTTGTGGCACTTTTTCAATTGGCAAATGCGACGTAAAACTCCTCCAGTGCACTTTGGGAGTGGATTTTCAACACAAAAATCCTCTTAGTAGGTGAGAAGAATGGCTAACACGTAAGTCATTAATGTGTAACCTGCTATTTTTGGTAATTGACAACTTCAACATTGACTATTTTTGTACGAAGGAGATATGAGCTTATTTTCGGCCTTTATATTTTATTTATTGTTTTAGAATTAGGTGTGTTTTAAAAAAGTTTTCTTTCCCTTTTTTTGTGGATAGGGATAAGATAGCTTTAAAGCAATACTTCAAATATTTCATTGTTAGTTTTCAATCACTAAAAGGTACCCTTTGTAAGCTTATAAATAAATGATTTGAGCAAATAAATTGTTAAATATTAGTTGATAAGCCTATGTAGAAGAAATTGGTGTTCATGGAAGTTATTGATTTTGAGTTTTTAATTCCATTAATTAAATTGAATTGAGTAACTTTGGTGCAGGAGCACCAAGGTCAAATTGTGGAACTAGGTCTTAGTTTGGATTTTTGTAATTTTTGAGTCTTCTGAATGTAATAAGGCCATGTCAAGGCCATTCCTAGTGTATTAAAGTCATTTAAGTCATATTTTTAGTTCATTTTGTCAAATAATGCAAAAAATGTAAAATCTTGCAAAGTTGTTATGACAAGATTGCAAAATGGTAGTTATGGAAGTCCAAGAGTCACCTAGTGGGATTTATTGGAAAACAAGGTGGTAGTGGTTGAGTCATGCATGTAATTCATTTTAAAGGCCTTGTAATTTTTTTGCGAAAGAGATAATTTCAAGAATTCAAAATTAGAAAGCCAATAGCCATTGTTTTTATAGAAATTTTTGATTTTTTGTAACATTTTCAGCAATATCAAGCCTTGGTACGAATCCGCACATGCCCTTATTTCTCTACAGGTGCTTGGATCAGGTGTGGGATTTACCTAGCTTTTATTTTCATCAGATTTGGAGGCTTTACATTGATTTTAACAGATTTTATTGTTGATCTACAAAAAACAAGTCTCAATTTGTACATACAAGGGTTTTGAGGCCTTAAATGGAGTTCAACCCATTCCACCTTCTGTAAACTGCTGTGAATAAGTGGAATGGGTCTAGTAATGTAGGATTAGGTGTTTAGAGGCTTGAGGGAGTAGGGGTAGGTCGTTTGAGGTCAATGGGCATGAAGCCTAGTTGCAAAAATGAGTGATTTTTGAGTGAAAAAGAGTGAAATTGTGAGGTTTTAGTATGGAAAAGTGTGAAATTTGTGGGGGAAGTAATTTATGAAGGATTATTAGGTGTTTGAAGACATATTTAAGCATGTTAGAAGTGGTGGCTAAGTGTTTTAAGGCCTGGATCATAGTTTTTCAAAAAACCCTCCTTAGAAGGACATAAAGTGAGGATTTTGCAATAGGGTGTTTTAGAAAGTATTTCTCTTGAAGGGGAATGTGGATTCCAAGGTTTTGAGACCTGATAAGTGGCTTACCAGAAGAAAATTAGAGGGGCATCAAGTTTTAAGAGTAGTTTCTTTGAAAAACAAGCCAAAATTGGCCTTGTAGGACAGCGGTGAAGTCCAGATTTGAAGAGGTTGGTCCAAAGTGACCATAGATGGTTTTGAGATATGTTTTATAAGGCCCAAATGGGTCCTAGAATCTGGTTTTTTTTTTAGGAGATTCAATTTTGTGTTGAATATTTACCTGATTTCAACTATATGGACTACTACAAGAGTTCAAGTCCTTGAATGCAAGAATTTGTGAATATGATGAAACAAAGTTTTCTGAGTGATTTGTTGATTTGAACCTATCAAATTAATGATGTTTAAGGTGTACTAGAGGTTAGGTGAGAGTTGGAATCAATTTTTGGTGGTTTGGAGTCTTTTTGGCCTTGTGAAATCAAGGTACAGTGAAGAGAATTTGGGTAAAGTTTGTGTCAAACAAGAGAATTTGAGTTTGGTTGATTTGGAGACCTCCCCTGCATTGCATAATTTTTTTTCAATATTTGTATTGATGCTTGTTATTTAGTAAATGGTAGCTTTGTTTATCACTTGGCACTTTTTTTTGGAGTCATGTGCTGTTCAATTTGTTTAAAACTCCCTTGTTGATGTAAAACTACTAGTCTCTACATTAGCCAAAAGTAAGCATTCATTTATTTTCCCTTCAAACCTTGATTGCAATGGAATATTGGTATTTTTTTTAGCTAGTAGGAAGTTGTGTTTGTTTGTTTGTTTGTGCTTGATAGTTTATCCTCTGCTATATTTGAAAATATCACTACAAAGTTTGACTGTTAACAATTTGGTGTATGCATTTGAGGGAAAAAACATAGTCATTTAGTGATTTCCATTTATGCTAAACCCCTCATTGAAATCTTGTATATTGTACATATAAAATTTGTCTATAGTTTTAGTCTAGGGTTAGGTCTTAGGGAGCCTCCCCTTACAATTTGAAGAATAGTTCTACAGTGTGCTATTCTATTTTCAAAGGGTTTCAAGGCATATCTTATGAAATTCAATCTTATTGGGGAATGATGAAGAGATCAATAAAATTGTGGAAAGAGAACACAACTTCATTTCTGAGAACAAGAAAAATGAAATTACAGTTACATACATCAAAAGGAAATAAAACCACGTTTATTTTCATAATTGTGAACCATATCATCTCCATTTTTGTCTTGTTCAGAGAAAAATGGACATACAAAAAAATAGTGCAATTGTCTTGTGAAGCGGGTTTTGAAAAATGAAAATGTAAAATTTTTGCAAGAAAGGAGAAGGATATGCAAAATATTACAAACCCATGGTTTAGGGTTTCTAGGCCAAGCTCCAAATGTGGAAGGATTTATTTTTCTTTCTGAGAAGTGAAAGATCATGCCAAGAGGCTTGCACTCATTTTTTTGAGAGCTCGTATTTGCAATAGGAGTCACAGGTTTTCGAAAAACCCCAAATCAAAGACAAACCCATAATTCCATTTAATAGATCCCGCGGCCATAATCATGGAGCCATGAAGGAGGCTCAAAAATATAATAAAGAAAAGTTTACACTATGTTCTTTTTGGAAATAGAAAAAAATATTCTAGAGAGGCCACGACCAAGCTATCACCAGGAAAGAGAAAAAATGCAGAAATAAAAAAATATTTCATCATTTGATCAAACCAAATATGGAGAGTATGATTTGTTTCATTTCTTTTGCTAGTGAGCTAAGTCCAGAGAAGCCAAGCCAAGATAGAAGGGTTTCAAAATAAGGATGCATGGTAGAAATAAAACACCCATTTATTTGTATCTATTGAGTCCAAATCGAGCTTATTTTGACAGAAAACAGAGGTAAGATATCGAGAAATCATGCATAGAAACTTACTCAACTTCTTGTTGTTCGAAGAAATGCGAGCTTCAGAAGTGATTTGATGTCAGCCTCAAGACAAGCAAGGCGTCGACAGAGTAAAGAAAGAGAAAAATGCATGAGAATTCGAGAAGGAATTTCTTTGAAAACACATTCAGATAAGTGGAAACAAATGATGAACCATGAAAGCTTTACCTGATTCGGCCTCAACAAAAATTTATGTGAAGAAAAATCTCAAAAGCAGTGAGAAAATTGACATAGACTGCTTCAGAAAGCTCGAGGATTCAAACCCTAATGATGGCGACATGTGCAGGGCAAGGGAGCTCAAAAAAACCAAGTGAAAATGAGAGTTGAAAATTAGGGCTTGGGTATTTTGTTCTAACTCATCATGGCGGCAAAAATATTGATGTGAAAAAACTCCCACATAATCACGTATAGTGTATATGTTTAATCATTGAATCTTTTAATATTCAAACAAATTTAGAAAACAAAATACATATATTTTATAATAAAAATTACTATTATCTATTAAATTTATTAATTTGTATGTTCAATTAATAATTAAAAACTATTGATGTTATTTTATATAAAATAAAAATATGAAAAATATCTTTAACAATTATTAATTTTAATTTTAAAATATATAGAGAAAAATATTTATTTAAATAAAACTAAAATGAATATATGAATTAAATATATAATTTAATCATTAAATTATGATTTTAATTATTATAATTTTAAAAAATTGTGTGATTGTGATATTACATTAGATTCCTTGCACCCTAAGATATTTTTTAATTAAAATAGATCTGCCTCTTGCATTTCTTCCAAACCATTTATATTATTATTGTGAAAATAAATTCTAAATAATGATTAATATTCAACATATAAATTTTATTATTATTTATTTATTTTATAATATGTTACAAATTAAATATTACAATTTTTAATTGAAAAGAAGATAAAAATGCCATTTAATTCAAATGCTATTAATTCTCAAATTTAAGATCATACTATTATCTTCATATTATCCTTTAAAAATAATTTTTTATCCTTTACTCAAAAGTTTTAAACATGGGAAAATTTGTAGATGATTGAATGTAGAAATGAGGTGCGTTATGCCATAAAATGTACAAAAGGGATATAGTTGAATTTTTAGGCCCTTGCAGTCACATCAAGGGACATATAGGGTTGAGGGTCCAATGTATAGGGTAGAGGGTATACTAGGGGTTGAGGGATTAGGGTTTAAGGGTTGAGGGTAGAGGGTAGAGGGTAGAGGGTAGAGGGTTGAGGGTTGAGGGTTGAGGGATTAAGGTAGATAGTTTACTAGGGTTTAAGGGTTTAAGGGTTGAGGGTTGAGGGTAGAGGGTAGAGGCCAGTTTAAGGGTTTAGGGTTTAAGGGCCGAGGGTTGAGGGTTGAGGGTTTAGGGTTGAGAGGGAGGGATGGATGGAGCGAGAGATGGAGGGAGAAGTGAGATAGAGAGGAGACTAGAAGAGGAGGGAGGGACATAGATATATGAGGGTTGAGGATCCAATGTATAGGGTAGAGGGTTGAGAATTGAGGGTATAGAGTTGAGGACCTATAGGGTTGAATATAGGGTTGAGGGTAGAGGGTATTGGGTTGGGGTATAGGGTTGAGGGATTAGGGTTGAGGGTAGAGAGTAGAAGGTTTAAGGGTTTAGGGTTTAAGGTTTAAGGGTTTAGGGTTTTAGGGTTTAAGGGTTTAGGGTTGATGGTTCAGGGTTGAGGTAGAGCGTTTGAGGGTATATGGTTGAAGGATTAGGGTTGAGGTTCCAATGTATAGGGTAGAGGGTATAGGGATTGAGGGATTAGGGTTTAAGGGTTGATGGTTTAGGGTTGAGGGATTAGGGTAGAGAGGGAGGGATGGATGGAGCGAGAGATGGAGGGAGAAGTGAGATAGAGAGGAGATTAGAAGAGGAGGGAGGGATAGAGATATATGAGGTTTGAGGATCCAATGTATAGGGTAGAGGGTTGAGAATTGAGGGTATATAGAGTTGAGGACCTATAGGGTTGATGGTTTAGGGTATTGGGTTGAGGGTATAGGGCTTGAGGGATTAGGGTTGAGGGTAGAGGGTAGAAGGTAAGGGTTTAGGGTTGATGGTTAAGGGTTGAGGGTGCTTAGGTATAGGTTTGAGGGCATATGGTTGAAGGATTAGGTTGAGGGTCCAATATATAGGTAGAGGGTATAGGGTTAAGGGATTAGGGTTTAAGGGTTGAGGGTAGAGGGTAGAGGGTAGAGGGTTGAGGGTTTAAGGGTACTTGAGGGATTAAGGGTTGAGGGTTGAGGGATTAGGGTAGAGAGTTTACTTGGGTTTAAGGGTTTAAGGGTTGAGGATTGAGGGTAGATGGTATTGGGTACTAGTTGAGGGTAGAGGGTAGAGGCCGATTTAGAGTTGAGGATCTATAGCATTGATGGTTTAGGGTATTGGGTTGAGGGTATAGGGTTGATGGATTAGGGTTGAAGGTAGAGGGTAGAAGGTTTAAGGGTTTAGGGTTTAGGGTAATTTAAAGGTTTAGGGTTGATGGTTAAGGGTTGAGGGTAGAGCATTTAGGGTATATGTTTGAGGGTATATGGTTGAAGGATTAGGGTTGAGGGTCCAATGTATAGGGTAGAGGGTATAGGGGTTGAGGATTTAGGGTTTAAGGTTGAGGGTTGAGGGTTGAGGGATTAGGGTTGAGGGTTGAGGGATCTTTTGATGCAAGTGAAATGTAGGCAAGCAATTGAAGGCAAGTGAATATTGGTGAAGGATTTTTTGTTCTAAAACCCCTAATCCTTGCTAGATCATAATAATTAGGTGCTAAACTTGACGCTAAACCCGACAATAAACTCAATGCTAAATCCGATGCCAAACCCGGTGTTAAACCCGACGCTAAATCCGGTGTTAAAGTAGGCACTAATTAGCACCTGATTTGGCACCTCCTTGTTTTGATGGGCGAAAAAAATGCCAAAAATTGCACCAACCTGATAAATAGTGCCAAATTTTTCAAAAAATTGGAGAAAAATACATTAAAATAGTGGGTGGAAGTAAAAAATGGAGCAAAATTGGGAGCTAATCGCATGGATTTGTTGTAGTGTCTAAAGGTAGTCCTGGTCTGGCAAGGGCAAGTGAAATAATTAGAGATCATCAAGGTAATTTTGTCACTGGATACAACAGAGGCCTGGGTACAACAAAAAAGAACATGGCAGAGGCTAAAGCAGTGTGGGTGAGTATAAATTATATGAAAGAAAAAGGTTACACTAAAGTCTGGGTGGAAGGCGACTCCAAGCTAATAACAAACTATTTAAATAGTATGGTTGATGTGCTGTGGGAATTAAAAGACATCCTAGATGATTGTAGAAAAATGATGAAAACCTTCCAACAATATAATATTTTCCATGTCTATAGGGAAGGTAACATGGTTGTTGATGCAATGGAAAATATTTTCCTAAGACAATCGGAGTGGGAGTATTGGAACTTCTCCCAATTTCCAAATTAGATCAAGGAGATTATATTAAAAAAAAGGGCTCTTAAATAATACTACATGGATAGAAATAAATTAGTGATGATGGAGTATTCAGAGTGTTATCAAGTTGTCATGATAATCATTACCCTACTCATAATGGAGATGAGTAATTTGGAGAGTAGGGATTTGGGGTAATCTAATGTTGATAGGAGTCTGATAAATCTTCAGAAGTATATAAGAAATAAGACAGAAAGAAATGATTTTTTAGAAGCCTCGTGTAAAAATAAAAAAAGAAAAGGAGTTTTTAATATGTCATGTAATAATTTTACTTGCCCAAACCCCTAAAAATCTACCAAGGGATTATCGACAAGACATTTTCGCATGTGTTAACTATGATAGAATGGAGGATAATAAAAAAAAGATTAATTATGTATCTTAATGGCGGGGGTGTTGTTTTTCCAATAAAGGATGGTTTGGAAGATATGAGTTATTTCCTTGTGAACAACACGATCTTTTTAAAATTATCACCAGAAGATTTGAGTCATCATCGTTCCAAATAAAAATCCCCAAGTTACCATCAAAGCTGAAAATTTTGAATTGTTGTTGGTATCCGTTGTGGACGTGAAGGGTCTAAGTGCAGATTATCTGCTTCTATGCAAGGACTATCTTACCAAGGAAGAAATAATGGGAGGCCCTAGAAAGAGAATTGAGCCAAGAAAACACGAATCCCTGAGGAAAAATGTAGAGTTATGGGGCCTCTTTGAACGTGCTAGCTTTACCCCATACTTCAAAGCTATGGAGGGATATAGTGAGGAGCTCAATTGTAAGTTTTCCAATGCATGGAGGGATGGTGAGGTTGACATGGGTGGGCTTCATTTTATAGTGGATGCTAAGTTAATAGCTAAGGCCACGAGGCTCAATTATGAAGGAAAGAAATTCGCCAAGGTAAGCACAGGTAACTACTAGATCTATATTGACAATTTTTTTGAAGCCAAGGAAAAAGCTCAAAGATTTCAGAACGACTATGCTAGGTTTTTGCTCCCACCTCCTTACCACAATGTTTGTTATTTTGTTATGAAATATTTTACTTTAGAGGGTCAATTCCAGTCTGTACATGGGTACCATTTCCCCATCCTAAACCATATTAGGCATCTGGAAAATATCAACCTACCTATTTTCCTCCTCTCGTTGTTGAAACGAAGCTTGACTCATGGTGCTAACCCACCCCTACATCAAGGTTTGATTATAGCTATTTGTAAGTATGTCCTATCCACCACCCCACAAATGAATGCCTTTCATAATCTGATTGAGAATAATCTGACCCCTAAAATCTCAATCAAAATAGATCTACTAGAAATCCAACCTCCCTCCCTTGTGAAAGAAACAAAAAAAGTAAGAACCCTTTCCCTAAAGTTGTGGACCCCTCATGGATGAAGCTCCTCAAAATAACCCCTAAAAAATGCAACAGTGCTCCCCTCTCTTTAGCTGCCAATAAGAAAAGAAAAATGCTAATAAAAGAACTGGGCTCTGATTCTCCAAACATAACGATTTCGAATGATCATGACATAAGCCCAGAAAGTAGTTCCACCACCCCTGTGAGTCATAGGTAAACTCGTCTTGCTCTAGCTATGTATAAAGGTTTGGATGCTAGAAAGAAAACTAAAATGTCTATGGATAAGAAAATGGAAGCTCCTCGGGAACTTGAGAATAAAAAAGGGAAGAGGGTTGCTAGGAAAGAGAATGATACTTCCTTAGAGGAGTATGTGCTTGACAGTTTGGGAGAAGCTGGGATTTCGGAGGAAGAGGTGTCGATGTCTGAGGATATTGAGGATTAAAGTCAATAAGAGGAAGAAGGTAAAAATCAACAGGAGGAGGATCATGGTGTGGAGGAGGAGGCAAGAATGGTCGAAGGAAAGGGAAACATAAATGATACCCCAATCAACTTGGAGGATATTGAAATTGACACTGATATCCCTTGTAATGCTGACAGTCTAAAAGAAAAGAAGATGAAAATTGTTAAGACAAGAATGGAAATATTGGAAGAAAGGATGGAGCTACTTGAAAGGATGTTGTAGAAAGAGGACAAGTCAAATAGGTTCCATGCTATTGAGAATGCAATTATGAATATCTGTAGAGTTATGGATGGTGTAATGAAAATAGTTGTGATGGAAACTATATTGGAACAGGGAGAGATCAAAAAGTAGCAGAGGAAAAAAGGAAACAAGGATGAATTTGATCGGTCCGGGAAGATGGAGACCAAGGATATCCTCAAGGAAACGATGTGAGGCCTGACAATGGCTTGAAGCCTTATAGAGGAAGCTTAATCATTTATTTTGTGTCTAGTTTTGTTCTTTTATGTCTTTAGTTGACTGGTTTTTTGACTCTTTTGTCAGGTTAATATTGGGTAATGGCTTGATAAGCCTAATCTATGTTTATTTACTCTTTATTTCTGGTCCGAAGATCATTTACTTGCTGGGAACTTATGACAGGTTATACTTACCTGATTTTGAATTTTTGGGTTGATGATAATATGGTCTAGTTAAAAATTTATTGGTTCTTGGATAGGATTATATGTTTTGATTTTGTTGGTGTTGGTTGATGTTTGTTTTGGTTGGTTTTGGTGAGATGTGGTGTTGTTTCTAGTTTTGCTATCTCCTTTGTTTTGATGGTTTGTTTGGGTGTTGCTTCTCTGAACTATTTTGTTGTTTCTGTAAGGGATTAGGGCCCTTCCCTTGCTCAATCAATCATAAACATATCCATTAAACTTAATTTCTTGAAAACATAATTAGACTTTCTTTATTATCAAATTGTATAAAAATAAATTATGATACAATATATAATTTTAACTTGATTTAAATAATGATTAAATTTAAATGGATTAAATTTATATTAAATGTCTCTCAATGATCATGAAAACATAGTTAAACCATTGCCAACTTTTATGAAGTTATCCTTTGTCAATTGGTCTCCAGTTGGATTTTTTAGCTCTACTCAATGGTGCAAATGGATTAGTTCGTGCTTGTCAAAGGCTAAATTTTTAGTAATTGTCAATGGGTCTTCAATTGGCTTTTTTAGCTCTACTCAAGGGGAGAGGCAAGGTGATCCTCTGTCTCCAATTCTATTCATCTTAATGATAGAGGTGCTAAGCAAAACAATAAAGAAGGTTCACAGTCAAGGGTTATGGCAGGGATTACCCATTCCAAATACAAGTATTGTAGCAACACACTCTCTATTTGCAGATGATACCCTTTTATTTGGAAAATCCTCTTTGCTAGAGGAAAAGCAAGTCAAATAGGTACTCAAGAAATATTCTTTTGCTTCAGCCCAAAAAGTAAAATGCGTCTAAGTCCAAAATTTACATGTTTAACACAAAGTCATCTATTTCAAAGAAGTTGGTAAATTTGTTGGGTTTTCAAGAAGCAGATCTCCCTTGTGCATATCTATGTATTCCTTTTTTTGTAGGGGCAGATAAATTATAGTATTGGCATAAAATCCTAGATAGAATAAAATCTTGAATACTTTCTTGGAAGGCCAGATGGTTACCTTTTTCTGGTCGTATCTTGATGGTTAAATTAGTTTTAGCAGCCATTCCAAATTATTTTATGGCTATTTTGAAGGCACGAAAAGGCATTGTGCAACAAATAGAAAAGCTAATTAAGAATTTCTTGTGGATAAGAAATATGGATGAAAAAAGAAGGTTCCCTTGGTATCTTTGGAAAATATGTGTATGAGTAAAAATAGTGGAGGAGTTGGTATGCAAAATCTATCTGCAAGAAACTTGGCCCTTGGTGCAAAGTTAGTATGGTGAATGTATCAAAAGTCAAATTTAAGATGGTGCAGTCTTATGCAAGCTAAGTATCTAGATGATGTTAACCCATCTAGAATATTAACTACATCAAATCCTTAAAGTGGCTCAGTTATGTGGAATTTCTTAGTAGCTTGCAAGGAAGTTATTATCCCTGGGGAGGTTAATAATGGGGAAAGTGTGCAGTTTTGGAAGGATTCATGGAATGGGTACCCTCCTCTGACTTCAATCCAAGAGCTACATCCATTAGAGTAGGTTTTAACAAATATATGGGGAAGCAAGATGAAGGACTATGTTGAAAATATTGAATCACTATCAGGGAAAGTTGTATGGAAGGATTTCTTGAATCCAGCTATAACACTTAATCAAAAGCATGCCTTACACAAAGTTCTACGGGAGAGATCTGTGTTCCTTTCAGGAGGCTCTGATAAATTGATATGGACACCTTCCAAGGATGGAAATTACATAGTAAAGCAAGGGTACAAGTCCCTCACAACAAACATGCACCAAAATCAATCCTGTAGAGCATATTCTTTCTGTTGGAGCCTAATGACTCTTCCTAAGGCAGGTAGTTTTGCATGACTTGCTCTACGGAAAAGAATACTGACAAGTGATTGACTATGCAAATTAGGATTTGCGGAGCCCTTCAAGTGTGTGCTTTACCAAGAAGTTAATGAAACCATAGATCACTTATTTGTAGAGTGTGAAATGGCACAAGAATGTTGGCAGTTTATTAAGTCTAAATTGCATGTATTTTTTCCAATGCCTTTGTCTTTGTGGGACTTGTTTACTTCCTGGATAGTATTATTTAAAACTTATTTTTTTGCCTATATATGGAGAGTGGCTCTAGTTCTTGCAATCTAGAGTCTGTGGTGGGAAAGAAATAAATGGATTTTTAGACAACAATCCTAGTCAATTAAGCAGCTAAAGCAAAAAATTGAAAAATCAATCTCAGAAGTAGTTAACTCATATGTTCAAGGTCACAAGAATGTATCTTCATTGTTTACTACATGGGATAATTGGATTTTATAGAACTGGGAGTTTATATCTTTTCCATTTAAAGGTGATCAATTCATAGCCCCATAGTCAAAGGTTGATAGAAGTAGGATTTAATGACAGCCTCCTTCAAAGGAGTTTTCAAAGCTCAATTTTGATGGGTCATCAAGGGGGAACCTAGGTTTATTGGGTGCAGGAGTAGCTATCAGGGATTAGAAAGGTTCTTTGTTAGCAATTAAAGCAGTTCAATTGCCAAATAGTACTAATAATATTGTAGAGGTGCAAGCATTGCTTCAAGGTATGCAGCTAGCAAGAAGCATGGACATTCATAAGTTGCATGTTGAAGGTGATTCTCTTATCATTATAAATGCTTGTAAGGAAAGGAAAACATATAACTTGAGATTAAGGTATGCATTGGAGAAATTTTGGAGGGTGATGGATTCCTTTCATGAAATTCAAATTTTCACATATATACAGGGAGGGCAATACACTGGCAGATAGGCTTGCAAACATGGGGTGTGATGGTCAAGAACTTGAGGTATTGGGACAACATGAGATTGAAAAACAATACCCTCAATCGCTAGAATTTATGGTTGAAAAAGGAAATAAAAAGCCCTAAATGATCACTAAGAGTTTTAAATGGTCTGTTGTGCCTTACCAAGTTCATCTTCGTCATTAAGTTGGTGGCTAGCTGAATTTTTTTAACATATGATTTCATTTGTTGTTTTGACTTGATGGTTCAAGTTCGAGCTCATGGTTATTTTGTATCATGGGATAATTGGTATGAGATGCTTGGTCGGCAGTGATTGCTTAGTAATGATTGCATATTATGCTAGGGAAAGTACTTCACCTTGATTGAGTTATCACAATGGGTCCCCAGTTTCATGCAAATATGTGTTACTGCCGTCAAGGCTATTGTGTAATGATTATAGCACATTGAAGAATGTACCTTGTGGAGGCTTGTTTTTACATCATTGGTACTTTTGGTTTTTTCATTAGACCATATGAGAAAAGGTGGGGATTTTGCTTATGCCATAGGTTGCTAAAGATGAACACCTGCTCATGAAATCATGTTTTTTTCCTAATGTTTTATTTTGTAGGTACCTCTAGGCACTTTGAATGGAGCAGATACTTATTAATCTTTCTAGAGGAGGCAGACTGACACGAGTTTGCATGCTTTAGTGGTGTTTTCTTCACTTAATGGGCTATTTCTTACTTGCAACAAAATTCGTGATAATAAATGCCTCTACAAAGCATCTATTGACTTTAAAAGGCGATCTTTGTTAGGTGGCATTTTATCTGGAGACATTGCTAGTTTCTAGTGGTTGAGATGGTTGTCAGAGTAGAAAGGGTTGTGAGTGTAGTTTTTCTAAAGTGGAAGTATGATATTTCAACTATGGAATTTCAGGGTTAATTGTCTAGTGCAGCAATGAGAGCGTCCCTTTGAGGAATATCTAACTTATGAGAGCCTCATTTTGGTTTTTAAGGTGGAATGCCCTAGAGTTGAAGAGTCTATGCAGTCAGTGCTTGGTGTTGAGGTCACAAGCCCCAAATCTAGGCATTTAATCTTTCTTTTCCAGGTGTTGTCTATTTTATTGTCAAATATCATGGATCTTCTTCAATCTTTAGGGGAATTGGAAACAATTGTAGGAAAATTTGTTAAACCCCAATTTCTTGAAAATAATGCTATTTTAATTTGTTCCCAAGGATATAATGTTTTTAGTGGTGATGGGTATTTAGGAGGTCTATTTCATAGAGAGTTTGTCAAACAATGTCAAGGTTTTGAATTAGATTGGCCCTACAGTATAGGAATGATAGCATTATTTTGAAGGCACTAAGGAAGAATTGCAGGAGGGTTTGTGTGTCGATGGATATTGATATCAAGGAGAAATACTATGCAGTATCCTTTCTTCATGATCATAGTCCCCATCCTCCTCTTAATTCGTATCTTGCTATCTTGAAAGAAAGAGTGTTGCTGTCTGCACCAGCTGAGGAAAATGTGGAGGTGGTGCCAAGGAAAAATGTCGCTGAAAGTTCCAATGGTGGGCATCAGGGTTTCATAGCAAGGGCACACATTTCTCAAGCTGTGCAAACAGAGAAGGAGCCAATAATAGGATTTGATTTATTTGCTCAAGAAATGCAGATTCAAGAGGTCTTTGAATCCCAAGATGAGAACTCGGTGCAGTTTGAACGTATGGAAGAGTAGCAGGTCAACTTTCCAGCTTTCAGACATATTTTGCTAATGGGAATGCAGTTCCAAATTACTCTTCAACCTTGTTAAGCAGTGATGGAAGTTGATGGTGTTTATACAAAGGATTTTCTTCTAGGTTTTGCTAAGTAGTTATGGAGCTGAACGACGCTTGCATGGAGGTTGATTTGTGTTTTCAACAATAGTATTCGACTGATGAACTTGCATAGTATTTTGAAATTTTGACTTATCTACAAACTTTAATGTTGTATTTTCTTAAGAAGGCAGATAAGATGTAAACCTTCTTGGGAAATCTTTTCCTTTCTGATGCAGACATAAATGTAACTTTTTTATATAATATATTAATATATAGGCTTCTATGCCTTTTACTTTAAAAAAAAAAACTTTTATGAAGTTATCTCTACTTGATTTAAATATTAAGAATAATAAGATTGAAGTTTAAAATTAATCTTAATATTAACTATCATTATTATATGTAATAATTTACATTAAGAGGTTTGATTATTACTTAATTACTAGTTGGTGCAGCAAAAACTAAAATTGATTGTTGGTAAAACTAATAGTGAAATTTATAGTTGGTAAAACTAATAGTAATAATAAGTAAAAAAAAGTTGGTAAAACTATAATACTATTAACTTTAAGAATGACTCCAACGCTCATGATATTATTTTTAGAAAAGAATAGGTATTAAGATTAATTAATATTGATATTAAAAGATGTAATTTAGATTTATAATAATGGATTTATTAATTAAGAGTATTAATATTGGTTTTCAATAGGTAGTGCAATTAATATTAATAATAATATTATTTTTAGATATTGTAATTAAGAATATTAATATTCGTAGTATTATTTAATAGTATAATTAAAATTATTAATAATGGAGTTATTAGATAGAGTACAAGTTTAAAAGTAATAATAATGATGGTGATTAGTAATTTTAATATTAATATTAATGTAGAGAGAAATATTAATATTAATATTATTTATTAGCAATGTTAATGATAATTTTTGAATGTAATTTAATCAAACTAATGTTACTATTAATAAAAGTAATCAATAACATAAATATAAAACTTAGTAGTAAATGGTAGCATTAGAAGAGATCCTATCAGCTATTCACGACGATATCCTTATTATTACTGAATGACGACAAGATTGTGATACTAGAGTAGGTAGTCAAAGAAAATGTCCTTCCCTTGTAATACCAAATTAATTCTCTCAAGTATTGATACTACATATGCATGTAATGCCATTAAATCCAATAAGAGAAATGAAGTCAATCAAATTAGATTATATTACCCTTATTTTGGTACCAGACATAGTTCTTTGTTCACTCACATACTCTTACCCTTACTCCCCATTCTCAGTGAGACATTTAAGGTGTTAAATGCATGCTCGCCATTGTTCGATGCATTAGTATGCTATTATGTGCATGCGTGGTTACGAATTATTAGTGGTTGTGTGTTATTTTTTGAAAAAAAATTGTTGGTTGTATTTTTTCTCTAGGTACATAAGTTTAGGGCATGACAAAGGCTAGAAAGCTGTGTTATGCTAAGAAACTCATGAAACACATGGCTTCACTAGAAAGCAAGTTGTGTTATTTTAGGTGGCCATATTATAAAGGGGTGCTCAATTTCATGAATCAAAAAGCTGCGTTATGCCAAATCCATGTACTATCTTACAAAATTTTAATTTTTAATGTCTAAGGGGATGAACGACAAACACCTCAAGGGGTGTAAACAAATTTAATGTCCAAGGGGATGAATGGAAAAAACTTCAAGGGGTGCACAAAATTTTAACTTCCAAGGAGATGAAACAACAAACACCTTAGGGGGTGCACAAAATTTTAACATCCAAGGGGATGAAACGACAAACACCCAAGGGGACAAACAAAAAGCCATACTTCAAGGGGTGTTATAAGATACACCACCAAAAAAGGTACCAAAAGGGGCACTACTCAATATATGAAAGGTCACACCTTAGGGAATATCATTCATGATAATGTTGTAGGTATGAGCAAGTTTGGTGGTGTTGTCACTAATGTTGTCATTGATGTCAACACAGTTCAAAATGTTGCATATTGTGCATGTATAGTTGAGATGTTGTTGAGATGTTGTGAGTACATGGAGCTATCCTTGTGATGTTGCATATATGCTGAAATGATGGGTTACCAAGTTCTTTTGAGAAAATTAATAAAGAGTGAAGTCAGAGTCATGTATGTGTTCAAAATGTGCTCTGGTATGTGCTCCATGTTTCTTTTGCGTTGATCCTATGCTTGTGTGGATATGAAGGATTGTTGTTGGGGACTTGTTGTTGACATCTCTTGATTTGTAGCTTCTGGTTTAATGGAGTGTGAAAGTTGTGTTCACCGGTGTGTGAACTGGTTTGGAAGAGTTGTTTGTCTGTGGACTTGGAGAAATGTTTCTACTTCGCAGTCCTCCACTGATTTGTTTCAGGTCTTGTGGATCTGGAATATGTCTTGTAATGGTGTTCTTTGGGTTTTGGCAGAGATGTTCATGGTCTGGTGCTCCGGAAGTTGAGTTTCATAGTTGTTGTGTGTGTTTTCATAGTCTGGATGGACTGTTGGAAGGTGTTATGTGTTTGAAGGTTGTTGCACTTGTATCTGAAGGTATCTAAGATGTTTTCTCCTACATATTAAACCATGTTACGTTGTCCA